>ML780225.1:2138493-2167316 GCA_009831015.1 Picea engelmannii | reverse complement strand
AGGATTTCTTTTATGGGAAAAGGTCATTTGAGGAGGTTCTTGAACTTCTTTTATATCATGATCTTCAGGAGTCTCCTCATTAGGGCAAGTTACGACTTCCCTTACAGGTTCTGCAGTTCTGGGAACTTCCCTCATGGATTTTATAGTCCTGGGATTTACAGGTTCCTCTTCATACATTTCTTCAAGCTGAAATATTCTTGATTTATTAAGTGTTGCTTCTTCATCAAAGGTCATGTCCCTGCTGATCTCAATATGGTGGTGACCATGTATGTATATTCTGAAGGCCTTGGATACCTCACAGTATCCCACAAATATTCCCTTCTTTCCGGAGGGTTCCAACTTGTTTCTTTTCTCTTTCAGTGTATGAATAAACACTGGATAGACAAATATTTTGAGATGTCTTACCTCTAGCTTCTTTCTGGTGAACATTTATTCTGGGGTCTTGAACCCAAGTGCACTATGGGATAATTTTTTCTGCACATAAACAATTGCCATTGTTGCTTCTTCCCATAAGCACATACGAAGATCTTGATTGTGAATCATGGTCTTTATAGCTTCCATAATTTTTCTGTTCTTCCTTTCAACTACACCATTTTGTTGAGGATTATAGGAAGTAGTGAGTTCCCTCTTGATCCCAACATCTCCGCTAATGGAGGATGATGGAATTGGGTCATACACATCTAAATGAATGAGTTCCAATACTCCTTCTTTGCTATCCCTTTTTGGAAAAGGTTTCTTGACATTCTTCCCTTGTGCACATCCATCACATACGCCTTCATCGTCACCTTTGAGTTCTAGTAAAACTGTGACAACTTTGCATATTTATGGTAGCGCCTTGTAGTTGATGTGAGCTAATCTTCTAGAGTTCACATGGATTCTTCAATAGCGTGGGTCATGGAAGCTTTTGAGTGACCCACCTTATTCTTTTCCACTGATGATTGCTTCATTTATGATCTCTCCTTTAGCACATTTCCTTCTGCAACCTTTGTTATAGCTTCCTCATGTGACCTAGAGCAAGGTCAACAAAACAACAAGCAAGAATAATATCCTTCTGATAATATAAAGAAATAGCATGAACAATCATCACAGTAGCTCCTTTAGAGCTATCACTTATAATTTATCTGAAGAAAAGATTAAAGGTAAGAAATACAATACAAAATGAGGTCAACACTCTCATAGTGTTGTGACCAAGCATTCTTCCATGGAAATCTGGAACTAACACACGAGGTTTCTCCTAGAGGAGGTGTTAGTCATATCAGGCAAAGTATTTACCTCTATATTCTCACATGCTATCAAGTATAATACTTTACGACGATTGTTATCTCAACTAAAGTCATTAGCTTGTCATGTGTACCTTTGAATCTTTATTAATCAAACCTGGAGCCTTGACCTCAAGAGTGAGTGCTTGCTTTTCTTCTAGGTCTCCTTCACTCAAGTGATGAGTGCTTTCTTCATCATGTCTTCTATACTAAGACATTATGCTAACTTGACAAAAGGTTAGGTTAGAGGATAAGCTCTATGATCAACTTTCAATTCTTCTAATAATTTGATCATAGTTTCAACATGAAACACTGATAATGTCATGACAAATAGATGTAAATCAGAATAATCACACCTGTGTTGCATCATTCCTATGAATGTGTTGGATCTTTAGATCCTTCTAGATCTATGGCAAGAGATCCCTTCTCCTGCAAATACTCTTTAGGGTTTAACCATTAAACATATGTAAGTACATACCTCTGATGGTATTTGTAGGTAGTGGCTCCATCTAGTAGCAGTAGTAATCACTGCAAACTCTTGAGAAAATTTCAAGGGTGATTTCAACTGGTTCTATGGCTGCAACTGCAACTGCAGCTGCAACTGCAGCTGCAACTTAGGGTTTTATGAGGAAACCCTAATTTTTCAAACTTCAAATTTTGAAATTCTGATCCAGGGGATAGATGCGATGAGCTGAGGCGAGTTAGCTGGTGCAGTCGAAATTTCGAAAATCCAACTTTTACCCCGTCAAATCTGATCTGTGGATTTTTGGACTGGTGCTTCTGGTACTTCTGGTACTCTAGTACTTCTAGTACTTCTGGTACTTTTGTGAAACTAGGGTTTCACTTTTCAGGAGATCCAGCCACTGAAAAGGTGTGCTCTAAGTGACAAAATGATCCTTGGGGGAGGGCGCAGCTTTCTAGGTGGTTAGGGAGATGAAAAGATTCATTTTTTCAAAACCCTAATTTTTGGGTATGGTAACAGTGACGTTTTTCCTCTTGCGAAATATGCTTCCTTCAAGTTGGCTCTAATACCATGTTAATGTTTATGCCATTATTATATTTCTTTTCATTTCAATAGATAAGAGAATCATAAGAACAATATCACTGAGAAATACACATTCACAAGAGACACAACATTTCTCCTGAGAAACCCTCTATGGGAAGAAAACCCAGCAAAAACTTCCTTATCATGAATTGCCAATATAATGTTCAAGAGATAACTCAAACCAATATAGATAGTCCTCTCCAAAAGATGCACCACTCTTCTTCTCCTCTCTCCAACTGGTAATTGCATCTTGCCTCATAAGAAAATGAGCAAGTGAGTTGTGTTCAAATGAGGTGCTAGCCTCCTGTATTTATACAATTTTTTGCACGTGTGAAGTGTCTCTTCACTGGCAGGGCCGACTTCTCAATCTGGGTGGGTAAACCCACCTTTATTATATTTCTGGGTCTCTTAATTAACTTCTGGGGCCAACTTCTTATTCTTCCTATTATAATTGTCTATTGACCAATCCACAAAAGGGGATTTGGTCCTAATACAATTACCAACATGATTAATCCATAATGGGGATTAATCCTATGAATAAAATAACAATAATAAGAAGAATACTCTTCACAGTTACATTATTTCAAAAAACATATGTTTTGTGGATTTCTGGAGGAAACCACCACCACAAATTGGTTTCGGTCTTGGAAGACACACCCTAGCCTATTGGAAGTACCATCCAGGTACTTCACCGTGCCATATCCATATTCTACATACCCAGTTCAGAGAGTGTGCATTGCAGCTAGTGAGGGTGCAAGAGTTAGAGACAACTTTGTGTAGTTGGACGAGACTAGGGAAGATTTCATCGTTTCCTTCTAACCCAGTTGAGAGGGAGCCAGGGCACTTATTTTGAGCCATCAATCATCATATTCTAACAGTGGAATCTACCAAGGTGCACTAGACATCCAGGATGTGTGCAACACTTGGGGAAGGGCTTTGGGGTTTCTAGAGAGCTCACCGGATGAGATCTGGGGAATCCCTTCTGACCCATTATAGAGGAGGCTAGGGTGCTCATTTGAGACAGGTATCATCTGATTCTTTCAGTGGAATCATCAGGGTACATTGCCAGAGCCGAGGAGGTGCACAACCCCCTAGGGGATCTCATTCGAGGTCCATCCAGAGCTTCAATGAGCCGATCTTCAGTCTAACAGATATCAGGAGGATCCTAGAGGCCAAGACGCACAGTTTGGGACCATTTTTAGGCCGACCGGACAACTGTAGGCACCAGGGAGAATATATCCTTCATTTTCAATAGTTTGCATGAGTTTTCAGAGTTGCATGTATATGATCTATCTTTTCATGTTGAAGGTCCCTTCACATCTTCTGATCATGAGTATTTTATATTAGTTACATTGTATTCCAACGATGATCCATGAGATCTAGCTGATGATTATTTTTTTCTTTCAGCATATTAGTTGTATTTCCTACTTTTTCATATAATACATGCTATTGAGTTGTGTGGTTCCTATTATCCCCTGGCCTAGGGATAAATAAGGATATTATGTCTCGAGGTCCACAGATCCTAGACATGGAGTACCTAGAGCCATATTGACTTGAGCCTGGCCCTGGATAGCCCATATTTCTTCTTCAGTGCCTCCATCTTGTTAGAAGCAACAACATCCATCCCATCGGCCTGGTCCTTCAGCAGCAGTGGGTCTTGTTCCATGAGGTGATGAGTCCAGGTATCATGGTATCTGTCACTCTGATTCTCAATGAGAACAAAACCTTCAGTTGCTTCACCCAGGGATCCCCGAGAAAGTAATAAAAGGATTCTCAACAAGAAAAGGAGGGACCCATAAAATATAATAAACTCAAGACCTAGTTGGAGGATAGGGGGTCTCATCACGAGCCAAAGTATTAGGTCCATGGGAATATAGAAGTATGACACTACCATTCATTTGGTTACCATGCCAGGGTAGTGGCTCTTGGTAGCATATCCAAGAGAAAGGGGATCTCATCACGATCCAACCTTCTCATCTCTGAGAAATGCTTGTGGGTAACATTGGCATCACTGGTCACCACGCTAGGGCAGTGTTCCCCAGTTATTCTCTTGAAAGAAAAAGCAATAAGATAAAAAGGTAAAAAGGCATTGAATGGGCTTGGAAACATTTGCATCCATGACAAGGTGAAACTCACCCTCTTCAGAGACACCCACAGGTAATCCATACAGTTCCCTGTCATCATTGCACCCATTGTCTGTAATGTTCCCGTTGGCCTAGGAGGCATAATGAATGGTTTTGGTAGCCTAAATTGGTTCACGTAGGTTAAGTCAGAAAAATTACCTAGGGAACTCAACCTTTGCCTAGGAAATGACTTTATAAAGTGAAAAAGAGAAAAAGGGGGACATGGGTCTTAGGCAAAACAAAGTCACTTAAAAATTATAAAGTGTGAAAGCATAAAGTGACTTTAAAAGAAAATTAAAAAAGTAAAGTGACTGGGAAATAACTCCATGAGGAAATAAAAGAGGGGAAAGAGAAGACGCCCCTCATTCTTGCATTCACCCATTTGGAAAATAGATTTTTTGAGAGCTCTTAAGGAAAGAGTCTAGGGTTTTTGGAAACCCTTATGCATTTGATGGTTTTGGTGTTGCAACAATACACCCTAGATGGTTTGAGATTGGAATCACTCAGATTTCGATGCTAGACTTCATTGGGATAGTTTGGTAATGGAAGTTGTTTGTTGTGGCTACGTTATTATAGTGGTTGTTGAGTTTAATCATGTATGGGGGTGATTTTGAGTTAAGAACGCATATTTAAACATTAAGAAGGAGAATTTGTTGATGTTGGGTGAGTTTCTGAGTGCAACCTGTTAGCACTGAGAGTCACCCTCAGATTATGAGAGCATAAGCCCAATACCCATCAGAATGTTTGGTGGATGTTTGATTTATGTGAGTGGAGGTCAAATGGGGAAAAATCAATACAGGAATGATTCAACACATTACTGAACAAGCAATGCACAGAGAAGTGATGGCCTCATTAACTTCAGTCAGTGAATTGAGTTTAAAGGTGAGGAAATCAAAGACTTAGTGAGAGAGGAACAAAACTGCTATGGGCATCGGATTTCAAGCAGCTTGGTGAAGAAAAACTCAGGCTCAAGACATCTCTTGAAATCAAGCTTCAGACACTGAAATATGTTCAAACAACACAGTCACAGCAGCATAATGATCAAACCTACATCACAATGTGACTACAACAACGAGACTGGATCCTCCATGCCCAATCCATTCAGCGTAAGAGGGTATAAGACAACAAAGAATCTGACTAAAACTAGTCATGACACTACTGTAATCAAACCTACATTACAACAACATCACAACTCTCGACTGGATCCTCCATGCCCGAGTGTTTTAGCACAGTTTTTACAGGGAGATGGGGGAAACTGACTTCTATTAATGCGAAAGTCTCAAATTTGTTACATAACCGAAGAACAGCTTCTGGCATCAAAACATTACAAAATCAGGAGCCCTACTCAACCAATTGACCTCCTAACAAAATATCAAAACTACCTATTTATGCTTAAAACTATTCGTGACCACCAGGAATAGGATCAGGCCCCTGCATTCAAGGCTTCTCGTCTGCATCTTCTTCTGTCAAACTGTGCATGAAATCTTCTGTCAAATGCTAGCTCATATTAGTATGGGCTTCCAGGAAAATCCATCCACAAGGGAACTTTGGGCTGATAGTTTTCCTCCATGGCCAATCCTTCCATACTTTCCATTTATGGGGTGAGATGATGTTTCAACCACAACCCCTCCTTCATTAACTACTTTCATCAGAATCGGGATGAGGATTGAAAACTCAAGGAACTTCCATGCATTGCTAGCAATTCTTCGAGTCAACCCGACGCCTTGAAACCATGATAATCTCACTTTGTGACTAACACGGGTGATTTTAGGCCTTTGATGCAGAACTTGTGAAATCCACAACTTTTTCTCCGTGCTCCCAGGGCTTCTAGTGCTAGCTTCTCCTCCACTGCACCTTTCCTGCATGCGACCTGGGGCCATGACTGAACACTCATCTCCAAAGGAACTTTCAAGATTTCTCTTTTTGGGGAACTTGCACATTGGTTCATGCAAATCCTCTGATTTGCAAAGTTGCGAGTCCACTTCTCTCATTGCCATGTGCCCCTCAATATCTACAATCTAGATTTCCTTCGTCTTTCGAGAACCGGAAAATTCACACACTCCTCATTCTAAATATCCTGCATGTTGGGTATGTGTTATATTCTTTTCATGAGTAATAGTGTCTGAGCATCTGCACCGGGTGCACAGGTAGGTGTAGGGGGGCAGAACCCCCCACACGGGGGTTTGGGGGAAGCGCCCCCGAATTTTTTTTTCGGGACGACATATTTCTAGGACCACATCATATTTAGGTGGTTTCTTTCGGCACATGGTTTTTTGCTGATGGTTTTTTATTTATGGTTAAGGAATTAGGGTTTTGGACTAATCCAGGTCATTGGGTTATGGTTTTGGATGCCGATGGCTCCTATATGTATATTGTATTGTAAACAATGTAACACAATGTATGAATATAATATATGCTGGTTTTCCCAGTTTGGGTTTCCAAGTGAAAAATCTCTATGTAATGTTCGTATTTTCCATTGTATCTTTTCTATTCTTTTCTGAATATCAGTTTGCAGTAGATATTGTACAAGGTTAGAATTTACATTTGGTATCAGAGCTTTATTGGCTTCAAGGGGATGTCTTTTTCATCAAGGGTTTGTCTCGGGACTGTGATAAGCCTTGTTACAGTGGGAGATCTGCGGTATTGTTTTTCAGGTGAAAGGAAATGGCAAGAAATTTTAAGATGGAGATCAAGAAGTTTAATGGGAAAATATTTGAGCTGTGGAAGCTCAAGATGGAAGATCTTTTGATGGACAAAGATTAGTGGATTGCATTAGATCCAGGTACTGCACCTACAGGAACTTCTGCAGATGAATGGAAAAAGACGGATTGGAAGGAAAAGAGCACAATTTGACTGTGTCTCTCCGATTCAGTATTAATGAATGTGTTATAGGAAGATACAACTAAGGATTTATGGGAAAAGTTGGGGAAGTTGTATCAGTCTAAGTCCCTGGTAAATAAACTATTCCTGAGAAAAAAGCTGTATAACTTGAGGATGAGAGATGGAGACTCAGTGGCAGAGCATTTGAACACCTTCAATAGTGTGGCAAGTCAGTTAGTATATGTTGATATTAAAATTTCAGATGAAGATAAATGTATCAGTTTGTTGTGCTCTTTACCAAACTCGTGGGATAGTCTGGTTGTGGCCATAGGTAGTAATGCAACTTCTTTGAAGTTTGAAGAAGTGGTCTCGTCCTTATTGTTGGAGGAGATGAGATGAAAGAATATGGAAGGACATAGCACATATGCATTATTTGCAAGAGGACGTTCCCAGGAAAGAAATAAATCTAATTTCTCAAGTGGGAGATCTAAGTCTAAGGGTAGATCTAAATCTCTTGGAAAGTTTGGAAGGGTATGTTGGAGGTGTGGAAAAGAAGGGCACTACAAGAAGCAGTGTAGATCCAAAGTTGAGAAAAAGAAGCGATCTGAAGAATCTTCTTCTACAGAAGAAAAGACCTCCAAGGAAGAAGGAGGGTATGTTTACTTGGCCTCTTCAAGCACACATGTAGATCATGAGGCATGGTTGATTGAATCAGGTGCATCCTTTCATATGACTCCCCACAGGGAGTGGTTCTGCGAATATGAAAAGTATGATGGAGGTAATGTTTTCTTGGGTAATGATTCGACAACCAGAATCATAGGAAAAGGAAGGGTCAAGTTGAGACTCATGGATGGAAGGATTAGAACACTGCCTGGTGTTCTACACATCCCAGGTATGGCCAGAAATTTGATTTCTATAAGCAAAATGGAAGATGCTGTGGTAAAAACAATTTTTGAAAAGGGAACTTGTAGGATGGTTCGAGGAGCAATGGTGTTGATGAGGGGAGTTCAGTTTGGAACTCTGTATAAGCTGCTAGGAAGCACTATTAGTGATGGTTGCAATAGCTCCATTGTTCCTGATATTGAAGTTGAAGAAGAAAGAACTCCTACAGTCTTTGGAGAAAAGGTTATGTTGTGGCATCAAAGACTGGGGCATATTGGAGAGAAGGGTATTCGACTACTACACGGTAAAGGTATGTCTAATTGCTCTTTGGATTTTGATTTCTATGAACATTGTCTATATGGGAAGCAGAATCAGGTAAGATTCCCCTCTGGTGCAACAAGGGCAGAAGGAATTTTACAGCTAGTTCACAGTGATTTTTTTGGACCTGTGTCAGTCCCATCATTGGGAAAATCTATGTACTATGTCTCATTTATAGATGACTTCTCGAGGAAAACTTGGATATATTTCCTCGGGAATAAATATGAAGTCTTTGAAAGATTTACAGAGTTTAAGGCTCTTGTTGAGAATCAAACAGAGAAACAAATTAAGGTGTTGAGGATAGATAATGGTGGAGAGTTCTACGGGAATGAATTTGAAGAATTCTGTAAGAAGTGTGGTATAGCAAGGAAGAAGACTACTCCATATACACCTTAGAAGAACGGAGTTGCAGAAAGGATGAACAGGAAGTTGATGGAAAAAGCAAGGTGCATGCTCAGTGGTGCTAGGATAGGGAAAGAATTTTGGGCAGAGGCAGTGGGTACTGCATGTTATCTGGTCAACAGATCACCCTCATCAACGTTGGGTGACAAGACTCCAAAAGAGGTATGGACTCGTAAAGAACCTTCTCTCACACATCTTAAGGTATTTGGCTGTGATGCATATGTTCATGTTCCAAAGGAAAATAGGAGTAAGCTAGATAAGAAGGCTGAAAAATGTATCTTTATTGGATATAAAGATGGTCTCAAAGGTTATAAGCTTTGGAACCCAGAAACTAAGAAGGTAGTGTATAGCCGAGATGTGGTATTTAGAGAAATGAAGGATGTTGTTAAACATGAATTCCTACCAAGTAAGGAATAACCAGAGAAGATAGAGTTTGATTTAAAGGATGATGAAGCAGACTCTACAGAAGAACATGAATCAGAAGAAGAAGTTCCTCATACTCCAGTATTGAGGAGATCGGATCGAGAAAGAAGGCTACCAGAAAGGTATAGTCCATCTGATTTTAGTTCAATTTTTTCTTTGTCTATTACTGACGACGATCCTAGAACTGTCAGGGAGGCAGTGGATTCATAGGATGGAAATCTCTGGAAAAGGGCCATGGAAGAAGAAATGGCATCTTTGGATAAGAATGAGGCTTGGGATCTAGTGGAGTTGCCAAATGGAAGAAATCCCATAGGAAACAAATGGGTATTTAAAAATAAGCTGAGTGCATAAGGAAAAGTGGAGAAATACAAAGCTCGATTAGTAGCAAAGGGTTATTCCCAGGTTGAGGGAATTGATTTTGGTGAGATTTTTTCTCCTGTTGCCAAGTTAACCTCTATAAGACTTCTGTTATCTGTTGCTGCTACATTTAATTTTGAAATAGAACACATGGATGTGAAGACGACATTCCTGCATGGGGATCTAGAAGAAGGAATCTTCATGAAGCAACCAGAAGGTTATGCTATGAAAGGAAAGAAGGAGCTGGTATGCAAGCTGAAAATGTCCCTGTATGGTTTAAAACAATCACCAAGGATGTGGTATCAAAAATTTGATACTTATATGTTGGGACTTGGCTTCACAAGAAGAAAAGAGGATCAATGTGTGTATTCTAAATTAATTGGTGATCATTTGATTTATTTGGTCTTGTATGTGGATGACATGTTGCAGATAGCAAACAACAAGGAGATTATCCAGGATGTGAAAACTCAGTTGTTCTCTAAATTCGACATGAAGGATCTTGGTGCTTCAAATTTCATTTTGGGAATGGAAATTAAAAGATATCGAAAAAAGAGGAAACTCTGGTTAAATCAGAGAAAATATGTCGATACAATATTGCAGAGGTTTAATATGCGGGAATGTAAACCGTTTAAGGTTCCTATTCCTGTTGGTGTAAAGTTATCTGCGGATCAGTGTCCCAAGAAACATGAAGAAGAGGAGCACATGTATCATGTTCCATATGTGAGTGCAGTTGGAAGTTTGATGTATGCAATGGTATGTACTAGACCAGACATTGCACATGCAGTGGGAGTTTTGAGCAGGTATATGTCAAAACCAGGGAAGGAGCATTGGACAACAGTAAAAAGAGTTTTCAGGTATTTGCGTGGCACTACTAGCTATGGATTGTGCTATGAAGGAAGACCAGGATTAGACAAAGTGGTTGATATACATGGCTTTGTGGATGTAGATTGGGCTGGAGATTTAGATCATAGGAGATCTACAAGCGGGTATGTGTTTAACCTGTTTGGAGGAGCAATAAGTTGGATGCGCAAAAGACAGGTTGTAGTGGCACTTTCAACTACAGAATTTGAATACATAGAAGCCACTCATGCAAGTAAGGAAGTTGTATAGTTACAAAGATTGTGTTCAGGTATTGGGTTGGTACAAGAAGCTATAATGATAGAGTGTGACATTCAGAGTGTAATTTTCTTGGCGAAGAACCCTACTTATCATTCAAAGACAAAGCACATTGATGTTCAATATCACTTTGTGAGAGACATGATTGAAGAAAAGAAAGTATCACTGATGAAGGTGGACACTTTGAATAATGTTGCAGATTCATTAACAAAATCAGTGAGCACAGAGAAGTTCTCTTGGTGTAGAGGATCCATGGGCATTGTTGCCCTGGATTGTTGACAATGTAACTCTGTAACCCCCTGTGTGCAAAGAAAACAACAAGTGGGAGAATGTTGGGTATGTGTTATATTATTTGAACGAGCAGTAGTTTCTGAGAGTCTGCATTGGGCACACAGGGGGGTGGAGCCCCTCGTGCGAGGGTTCGGGGGCAGCACCCCCGAATTTTTTTTTTCGGGACGACATATTTCCGGGACCACATGATATTTAGGTGGTTTTTTTTGGTACATGGTTTTTTGCCGATGGTTTTCTATTTTCGGTTAAGGAATTAGGGTTTTGGACTAATCCAGGTCATTGGTTTAGGGTTTTGGATGCCATTGGATCCTATATGTATATTGTATTGTAAACAATCTAAAACAATGTATGAATATAATATATGTTGGTTTTCCCGGTTTGGGTTTCCAGGTGAAAAATCTTTGTGTAATGTTTGTATTTGCCATTGTATCTTTTCTGTTCTTTTTTGAATATCAGTTTGCAGTAGATATTGTACAAGGTTATAATTTACACTGCAGTTACTTTCTCCATAGCTCAAATCCGACACTGTGTGTCCTTTTGATCAATGGATCATCTCTTCCCCTTTCAAAACAATTGATTAGATCTACCTCCTTCAAATCCATGGTCGAGATTTGCTTCATGGTTCGGGTTTCAAAAATCTCAAATCTCAAACCTCCTCTGCCTTCAACAGCTTTTATCCTGAGCCATGGATCTGATGACGCATGGCCCCCCGCAGATCGACGATCCAGATTCATTTCTGGACATCGACACTTCGGCGCTTCGAGACCTTGGAACTTCGGCGGCTTCGACACTTCGGTAGCTTTGTCACTTTGGCACTTCGGGACTTCGACACTTCGGCATCTTCGAGACTTCAGAACTTCGGTGCTTCAGGACTTTGGCAATTTGGGATTTCAAATCTCCTGAAGCCCATTTCCATGAACACTTGGATTGGTTGCCACCTATCCCCCTCAATATCTATGGCTCATGCTTGCTTTGGGCCTCGGGACTTTGAACTTTTTCTCTGGCACTATACTTCATGCAACTTTGAAATTATGAATGTCCATGAGGCACTAATTTGAGTTCCACATGGGATCCCCGCTGCTGAAAGATTGAACCTCCCTGTTGCTTGTGTTTCAAGCCTGAAATAGACTGTTATGAAAGATGGGCTTTGAGCTCAAGGTTGATATCTATGCAAGAAAAGGACTGGGTCGCCCTGCAACCCTTACAGCTTTATTTGATAACACAACCCATCGAGTAGCTTGAGAAAGGAAGAGTTTCCTTCATAAAATTTGTGGGTCCTGTTATCCCCACTTTTTAGGGATAACTAGGAGACCATGTCTCGAGGCCCACAGGTCCTAGACATGGAGTACCGAGAGAAGGATTGACCTGAGCATAGCCCTGGAGGGCCCATATTTTTCTCCCATTATCTTTTGTCTTGATAGCAGCAACAACATCCATCACCATTGGATTGGTCCCGTGTCAGAAGAGGTTCTTGCTCCATGAGGTAATTGGTCCAGGTATCATGGTATGTGTCACTTTTGATCATTGAAACCTATTATCCCGATTTCTAGGGATAACTAGGAGATCATGTCTCAAGGCCCACAGGTCCTAGACATGGAGTACCGAGAGAAGGATTGACCTGATCATAGCCCTGGAGGGCCCATCCTTTTCTTCTTTCATCAGATTCGTCTTGTCAGCAGCAACGACATCAATCACCATTAGCTTGGTCTTGTATCAGAGAAGGCTCTTGCTCCACGAGGTAATTGGTCCAGGTATCATGGTATGTGTCACTTTTGATCATTATAACCTTTGGATATATGCATTCGACTCCTTTTATCTCTGACAAATGCTTGGATATTACATTAACCCACTTGACCATGATTGGGGAGATTGACAGGGTGTCCTAGCAAGCTTGTACCCATGGGTTTTGGTTTGCCACCGGGGCGATTTCTAAAGAGCCATCATCTACTCCCATCATACCACCATTTTTTCATCTTATCTCCCACTCATTTATCCCATTCCCCTTGTCCAGGCATTGGATTGACCTGTTTGTAGGGTTGCACCTTATCTTGTGGGAAGAAGGGGATAAAGGCCCAGAAGGTAAAAGAAGCTGGTAAAAGATAAAAGCCTAGAAATGAAACCTCGAGATGCTTCACCAGGGATCCCCTAGAAGGCAATAAAAATCCTCTCAGTAAGAAACAAGAGGGACCCGAAAAATATAAACAAGACCTAGTCAAGAGGATAGGGGGTCTCATCACGAGCAAGCTTATTAGGTTCATGGGTACCTAACAGTATGACATTGCCACCATCTGGTTACCACACTAGGGAAGTGACCTTTGGTTGCATGGACAAGGGAAATGGGGTCTCATCACGAGCCAGCCTTATCATCTCTGTGAAAGTACTTGTGGGTAACACTGTCAGCTCTGGTCACCATGCCAAGGTAGTGTCCTCCGGTTAGACCATGAATAAAAAGAAAGAGAAGAAGAAAAAGAAAATAAAGAAAGAATAAAGGCAAGAACGAGCTTGGAAAAAATTCCATCCATGATGGGTATAGCTTGCCTTCTACAAAGGCACCCACAGATAACATTATGCATCCCTAGATTTCACTCTACCCATTTGTCTGGACATCCCCTAGCCACATCATCTAGTTTACATGGCTTGGATGAAACCTTCTTGGGAACTTCCTTTCTCTTGTGGATGCTAGCCCAATAGGATGTCTTGTCCTTTTCTTCGATCTTGTATTGTTGATTTTTGTAATATCTTTGAGCTATTGAACGATACATCATGGTTTTTATGCATATGTTTGATAATATTAATGATGAAATGTGATTGACATTGCTATGATCCCTGTGACTAATGAGCCCATGGACGACGTAGTTTTTGATGTGCAGGACCATGCCTGATGGACAGGTACCATTTGGAATGGTACACATGGGGAGATGATTAGTTCAAACCTCCATGGGGATGAAGAGCCTATCAGATGGTTGTTGAGACCCCATTAGAGGGGTAGAGACAGGACAATGTTTGACGGAGGTTTTGCACCGGAGAAGAAGAGGATGTTTTCACCAGAGGCACTTTGGCAGAGCCCGACCTAGGGGGAATGACCCATTTTCAGTGGAACGTTGGCCTTGGTAGGCTCAGAGCATCCCCATCCTTACCATGATGTCATCCAGCTTCATGGTCATTCCTGGACACAAACTGGGCAACAGTGGCACGTGTGGCATGTTGGAGAAGCCCTTGGGGGGCTAACATTTTGCTCCTGGATGTCTCATCTACCCTAAAAGGGGCTAACAACTCCCTTGAAGGGGATTTTACCTTTATTACAGCTCAGTTAGGGTTTTAATTTGACAATTTAATGTAAAAATAGTATTCTGGTCCTGTCGACCATTTTTTATGACCTAAAATTAATTAAGGTCATTGATATACTATATATTGAGGAGTTTTAGCCTCATTTTGACAAAAAAAATCACTTACTCTCCTAGTGAGGTCTGATTTTTGTGCCCTATTAGGGTTATTGGCTGATTTGAGGAAGGCACACTTGTTTGAGGAGGAGATTTTTGGAAATTTATGGTGTTTTTCTTGAAGGAAGGTTTACAACTAGGGTTTGCATGTTATTTTCTTGATGATTTTTAAGTATTTTTCTGCAAAACTTCTTCATTGAATGGTTGTAGTTTAATTTATTTCATCTATTTATAAATATTGCTTAATCAAAACCCTAGGGGACAAACACACAAGTAGGTCATTGTCTCATGTCCCCTGATAGAAAAACCTTTTAGCCATTGAAGAAGAAGAAGAGAGCCTAGCCATTGCTACACTCTTTCTTTCTTCTTCCCTTAAACTCGTCGTACCTTTAAACTTCAAGAGGAATAGGACATCCCAGGCCTAGGTTATCGACACCTAGGGCCATTTTTCTTTCAAGTTTTGATGAAAGAGCCTTGCATTTGCAACACTCTCCCTATTTAAACTCTCTTTTCTTGATTTTACTTGTATTTGAACTAGTTGTTTGCCAGGAAGGAGGAGAGAGCACGAGGCCTTGCTTAAGCAACACCAGAGTGAGCCTCTCTCCCCAAGGGTTCTGTATTTAAGGCCCTGTTATTACTGCACCTTGAAACCTTTCCCTCTTGTCCTTTGAATCTCATCCCCTTCAACTTGTGCGTCCTTCACGTTTTTGACTCCATAACCCTTAGGCACTGATCTTTAGCCTCCAATGTTGAAGTGAAAGTGATTGAAATAACTCTCAAAACCTATTATAAATTGAAACCCTAACTAACTACTAACCCTAAAAAAGATAATGTCACCCTTGGTTATTTCATCTTGACACAACAAATTTCATTTATTAAGCAATTGGATGGTGTTTAAAGCATTTATTGAATGAGGGATTGATTGGATACATTGATTGCTATATCATCTTGATATTTATTGGTGAAGTAACATTATTTCATTGCTATATTAACAAACATTGACCTCATCAATATTTATTGTTGCAATTTCTTATACATTAATATCAGATAGTCTATTGAAGTACTAACCCATTGAATCATAGCTTGCATATATATATTGGTTTGCTTTGTCCCGGGTAGGTGTTCTTCTTTGGGCCTACACTTCATTATTGGTTGTTTAGATGGAATATCTATTTTGGTGGTGACCTGTGAAGGGGGAGCTTTACTTTGACTTTTAACCTTTGCCTCTTCAAAACTCCAGGTTACTGGGGACGTCTCCCCTAGGCCTAAACTCCCTAAAGATAAAGAACCTCCCCATCATGGTGACATTGGGTGGGATAGGTTCCTGTTATGCCAGTTTATCCTTCTACTTCATAGCCTTTTGACCTAGCTACAAACTATGCAATACCATTTTGGCACCGTTGTCGGGGAACACTAAGTCAATTCACTTCAAATGACAAATCTTTTCGGTAAGCCTTGCCTCAGAGACATTTTCTTACAAGCTTACCTGGCGACTCCACTAGGGTGTTTTTCCCCTTTTCTTTGGTAGTTTCAAAGTAAACTATCTGGCGACTCCACAAACTAAAAGGAGATTCAATAATCCTCCTTTGTCTTTCAGAAGGAAGCCTCCCTTGAACTCTCCTATTGTCAAATCACTTTTCAGGAAGAGCCTTCCTTTAAGAATTATGTCTAGCTCTCAGACCGCTACAAAGAACCCAACCAACAATCAAAGACAATGGTCATCTACCCTTTTCAGGCTGCTAGACATGTCATCCATACCAGGATACCCTAGGCAGATGCCACCCAAGTATGAGAAGTGGTTTCCTAAATTCACCGGTACTGATGCAATCAGTGTCGAAGAACATATGAGAAAATTTTGGGCATTCTTTTAGCTTCACCCCATCAGTGATGATATTGAAGATCTGGTCATGAAGTTGTTCTTCGCTACTCTTTATGATGCCTCAAGGCACTAGTACCTAAGCCTCCCCGATGGAAGCATCAAAACTATGGATAGACTTGAAGAGGCCTTTCTCAAAAGATGGAGTATCAAAGAATACCCTAATATGCTTCTCACATGACTGAATAACCTTGCCAAGTATGAAAATGAGTCCATTCGGTAGTTTCACACCAGATTTGAGACTTTGCTACAAAGAATTCCCCCAAACCATCACCTGAAAGATGGCTACCTTGTCCATATTTACACCAGATCTTTCAATGGCCAACTAGGGTATCTTCTTAGAGACAAAAACCCTCAGTCCATTCAAGAAGCCCAAGAGCTCACTACCAAGATAGAAGGGAACCTCCTTTCATCTAAAATTGAGCCTTTTGCTAACCCAAGGGGGAGAATAGACACTAAGCAGAAAATAGTACACAATTCTGAGCCTACTTCAGATCTATGTACCAGTATCAGCAAGCTACAAGCTTCCATGGATGGCATCATAAAGAATCAAGAGGAAATGATGAGCAGGATTGTCAGGATTGAAAAGTCTCAGATCCAAGCACCCAGGTCCCCATACAAAGGACAATTCCAGAAAGGGAGCCAATTTTACAAACCAAAGAATGAGCATGAAGTTCCAAATACCTTGGCCCCTACAAACATTGTTGATGAAATCCTTGGTGCCTAGAGTGCAGTGAATCACATTGGGAGCATGAGTGTCCTTACAACGTTGGCCATCAACAAGTCAACAACATGGATTGTTTCATGGAGTTTCCTCAGATAAATATCATAGATACAGAAAATCAAGAAGCCATGAAGGAAGCAGCCAGAGCAACAAGGATGGCGGTAATAAACAACCTGGATTAGGAATCACGAGAAAATATAAAGAAACAAGAATTTCAAGTATACAGAAGAAAGAACTTGAAACAACCTGTTGTTGATCAGGCAAATCCCCCACCCCTGAAGATACTTCTTCCCAAGACATCCAAGGCTGGTAAGGTTGACCTAAATTTTGACTTCGAAGGGGCATTATCAAAGATGCATGTAAATTTCCCCTTGAGAGAAGCAATCAAGATCCCATCCATCAAGGAACGCTTTGATACTTTCTTTTCGGGATCATATGAACCTATGGACCCTCCTATTATGTTACAAGTTGATCATTTTAGGGTCCAATATGGTGAAAACCCTCCTTTCTTATGACTTTGACAATGAATGACAAAAATCTCAACAATTGCATGTTAGATACAGGTGCTAGCGTGAACATGATGTCACTCAAAGTCATGCAACAAGTGGGTTTGAAGGTCACATGGCCTTACAGGAATGTGTGTGGTTTCGAATCTAAAGAAATACCCACACATGGGGTGGTTGAAAATGTTGAAGTGTGCCTGAAGGAGTATCCAGAGAAAATAGTCCATATTTACATTATGGTGGTTGATGTCCCAGAGGTGTCGGGAATGTTATTATCTAGGAAGTTTGGTGCAATGTTAGGTGGCTCCCTTGAGATGGACCTCACATTCTTGTCATTACCTTTGAAAAATGGAACTGTGGGACGTCTACTCAATGTGCCAATAACTGGGGACCATGTGTAGGATATTATTCATTCCATCAATAATGACAAAGCGTAGAACAAGATGATACAAAATCTTCAAAAGTATTCTCTAGAAGACATGCCATTTGCAACAGAGGAGGATTTTGATCAGATCGAATGGCCCAAGAAAGAAGAATACCAAGAACTCCTAAATGAATTCAAGAACAAAGAAATTGGGACAATAAAGATATTGAAGAAACATGAAGATGACGTACAAATCCACCCGTCTCAACAAGAAGTTTTTACAACAAAATCCCACCCACCTCCCTCAGTGAAATACACCAGGTTTGTTCAAGGAACTACCAAACACAAAGCTAGAAAGTATAAAGAGGGAGATATGGTATGGATGTGGGATACCCAGAAAGGAGAGCCAACTAATGTAAAAGGAAGCACACTATCATGGCTCGGACCCTTCAAAGTTGGAATGGAATCAGTTGATAACTCATACTACCTATCCACTTTAGAAGGAAGAAGGTGCCCATTACCTATCAGCGGGCACCTCCTTAAACCCCACCAAGGTGGGGGGACCTGACTTCATAGGTAAGTACAGGTAAGTAGGCATTCTTCATGTATTATACCATTTGCATTTCATGTTAGTTTGCTTTCACATCTTCATATTGATTGTTTTATTTCAGTTTATATATATGTCTATATATGTTGGGGTGGCATTACCACCCCATTTTTGTTGTTGATGCCCCTATCAAGTTGAGCAGGTCTGTAGGTTATGCCAGAGATGTTGAGGTTCTCATGTGCTCTACGGTGAGCACATGTCCCCAAGTTGGATCCAGATGTTATCCTTGATTTCTATTGATAACTAGGAGATCATGTCTCAAGGCCCATAGGTCCTAGACATGGAGTACCGAGAGAAGGATTGACCTGAGCATGGCCCTGGAGGGCCCATCCTTTTCTTCTTTCATTATATTCATCTTGTCAGTAGCAGTGGCATCCATCACCATCAGCTTGGTCTTGTATCGGAGAAGGCTCTTGCTCCATGAGATAATTGGTCCAGGTATCATGGTATGTGTCACTTTTGATCATTATAACCTTTGGATATATGCATCTGACTCCTTTTATCTCTGACGAATGCTTGGATCTTACATTAACCCACTTGACCATGATTGGGGAGATTGAGAGGGTGTCCTAGCGAGCCTGTACCCATGGGTTTTGGTTTTCCATCGAGGGGATTTCTGAAGAGCCATCATCCGCTCCCATCATACCACCACTTTTTCATCTTATCTCCTGCTCATTTATCCCATTCCCCTTGTCCGAGCATTGGATTGACCTGTTTGTAGGGTTGCACCTTATCTTGTGGAAAGAAGGGGATAAATGCTCAGAAGGTAAAAGAAGTTGGTAAAAGATAAAATCCTAGAAATGAAACCTCAAGATGCTTCACCCAGGGATCCTCGAGAAGGCAATAAAAGGCCTCTCAGTAAGAAACAAGAGGGACCCAAAAAATATAAACAAGACCTAGTCAAGAGGATAGGGGGTCTCATCACGAGCCAGCCTATTAGGTTCATGGGTACTGTTATCGCCGATTTCTAGGGATAACTAGGAGATCATGTCTCAAGGCCCACAAGTCCTAGACATGTTGTACCAAGAGCAGGATTGACCTAAGCATGGCCTTGGAGGGCCCATCCTTTTCTTATTTCGTCAGACTCGCTTTGTCAGAAATAGTAGCACCCATCACCATCGACTTGGTCTTGTATCGGAGAAGGCTCTTGCTCCATGAGGTAATTGGTCCAGGTATCATGGTATGTGTCACTTTTGATCATTATAACCTTTAAATGTACGCATCTAATTCCTTTTACTTCTGACGACTTCTTGGATCTTACATTGACCCACTTGACCATGCTTGGGGAGATTGACTGGGTGCCCTAGCAAGCCTGTACCCATAGGTTTTGGTTTTCCACTAGGGGATTTCTGAAGATCCATCATCCGCTCCCATCATACCACCACTTTTCCATCTTATCTCCCACTGATCTGTCCCATTCCCCTTGTCCGGGCATTAGGATGATCTGTTTGTGGAGTTTCACCTTATCTCATGGGAAGAAGGGGCTAAAGGCCCAAAAAGTAAAATAAGTTGGTAAAAGATAAAAGCCTAGAAATAAAACCTCAATATTCTTTGCCCAGGGATCCCCGAGAAGGTAATAAAATGCCTCTCAGCAAGAAACAAGAGGGACCCAAAAAAATAACAAAAAAAGACCTAATCAAGAGGATAGGGGGTCTCATCATGAGCCAACCTATTATGTTCATGGGTACCTAACAGAATGACATTGCCACCATCTGGTTACCACGCCAAGGCAGTGACCTTTGGTTGCATAGCCAAGGGAAAGGGGGTCTCATCATGACCCATCCTTATCATATCTGTGAAAGTACTTGTGGGTAACGCTATCATCTCTTGTCACCATGCCAAGGAAGTGTCCTCTGGTTAGCCCTTGAATAAAAAAAAATAAAAAGAAGAAGAAAAAAACAAATAAAGAAAAGAATAAAGGAAAAAAGGGGCTTGGAAAAATTGCATCCATGACATGTACAACTCGCCTTCTACAAAGGCACCCACAGGTAATATCATGCATCCCTGGCTCTCACTCTACCCGTATGTTTGGACATCCCTCAAACCACTTCACCTCATTTACATGTCTTGGATGAAACCCCTTGGAAAATTTCCTGTCCTTATGGATACTAGCCCAATAGGGTATCTTGTCCTTTTTCTCGACCTTGTATTGTATGTTTTTGTAAAGTCTTTGAGCTATTGAATGATATATCAGGGTTTTTATGCATATGTTTGATAATATTAATGATGAAATGTGATTAACATTGCTATGATCCTTGTGACTAATGAGCCCATGGAGGGTGTATTTTTTGATGTCCAGGACCATGCCCAATGGACAGGTACCATTTGGACCAATACACATGGGGAGATGATTAGTTCGGACCTCCATGGGGCTAACAAGCCCATTAGATGGTTGTTGAGACCCCATCAAAGGAGCAGAGATAGGATAGTGTTTGACCGAGGTTTTTCACCAGAGAAGAAGAGGACATTCCATCAGGGGCACTTTGGCTGAGCCAGGCCTAGGGGGATTGACCCACTTGCAGTGGAACGTTGGCCCCAGATGACCCAGGATGTCACCAGGAGGCTTGTGACATCATAATGAGCATATGGTATATGGACAAGGTTGTTGGCACATGTGGCAGTTTGGAAGAGCCCAAGGAGGGCTAACGTTTGGATTTTGGATGCTGCACTAGCCCCAAAAAGGTCTAACATCTCCCTTAGGAGGGCTTGACGTCTCACTTTTTGCTCATTTAGGGTTTTAAAAGAACATTTAATGTAGAAACAATATGATTTTATTTTAAAGCCTTGTCGGATAATTTTTATGACCTAAATTTAATTAAAGGTCATTGATACAGTATATATTGAGGAGTTTTATCCTCATTTTGACATAACACACAACTCACTCTTCTAGTGAGATCTGATTTTTGCACCCTTGTTGGGTATTTCATCTTTTGAGTGAGGCACACTTGTTGAAGGAAGGATTTTATTGGCATTTTTGGAATTTCTCTTGAAGGAAGGTTTACAACTAGGGTTTGCAATGCTATTTCATCATGATATGTAAGTGTTTTTTCTGCAAAACTTCTTAATTGAATGGTTGTAGTTTTATATTCTTGCATTTATTATAACTTTTTCTGATTTTAAAACCCTAGGGGACAAACACACAGGTAGGTTGTTGTCTCATGTCCCCTAAAAGAGAAATTCTCATTCATTGAAGAAGGAAGGAAGAGCCTAGATATTGCTACACTCTTGTTACTTCTTCCTCTGTGCTAGCCATACCTTTTAAAGGTCAAGAAGGAGGAGATGTCCCAGGCCTAGGTTATCTACACCTAGGGCCATCCTGCTTCTAGGGTTTGGTGATAGGGCCTTGCCTTTGCAACACTCTCCCTCACCTCACTCTTGTGTCTTGATGCTAGCCGTTTTGCCAAGATAAACCTAAGGAAGGAGGAAAGATCACGAGGCCTTGCTTAAGCAACACCAGAGTGAGCCTCTTTCCCCTAGGGTTTTGATTATGGGGCCCTGCCTTTGCAGCACTTCAAAACCCTTCCCTCTAGTCCTTAGCCTTTAACCTTCAATGTTGCGTCCTCTCTTGAATTGACTCCATTTACCCTTAGGCATTGATCTTAGGTCTCCAACGTTGAAGTGATAGTGGTCAAAAAAACTCTTAAAACTCTTATAATTTGAAACCCTAACTAACTACTAACCTTAACAAGGCTGACATCATTATTGGTTATTCCATCTTAACGCAACATTTTGTCTTTATAAGCAATTAGATGGTGTTTTGAAGCATTTATTGAGTAAGGGATTGATTAGATACATTGTTTGCTACATCATCTCGATATTTATTGGTGAATTGATATTGTTCCATTGCTATTATTGATAAACATTGATCTTGTCAATATCTATTGTATAATTGCCAATATATTGATATCAAAAAGTTATACAAAGTACTAACCCATTGAATCATAGCCTGCATGTATTTTTTTGTTGTTGCTTTGTTCCAGGCAAGTTTTCTCATTTGGGGCTACACTTCATTATTGGTTGTTTAGCCGAACTATCTGATCTTGGTGGTAACCTATGAGGAGGTACTTTTACTTTTACCTTTATACCTTGGCCTCTTCAAAACCCCAAGTTACCGAGGACATCTCCCCTGGTCCTAACCTCTCTGAATAGAAAGAACCTCCCCATTGTGGTGACATTGGGTGGGGTATGTTCCTGGCTAGAAGATAGAGGCCAAATTGGCATAATAGGTACCTAACAATATGACATTGCCACCATCTGGTTACCACACTAGAGCAATGACCATTAGTTGCATGGACAAGGGAAAGGGGGTCTCATCATGAGCTAGCCTTATCATCTCTGTGAAAGTACTTATGGGTAACACTGTCAGCTCTGGTCACCATGCCAAGGCAGTGTCCTCCGGTTAGACCTTGAATAAAAAGAAAAAGAAGAAGAAAAAGAAAATAAAGAAAGAATAAAGGCAAGAATGGGCTTGGAAAAAATTGCATCCATGATAGGTACAGCTCACCTTCTACAAAGGCACCCATAGATAACATTATGCATCCCTCGCTTTCACTCTACCCATTTGTCTTGGGAACTTCCTTCCTCTTGTGGATGCTAGCCCAATAGGATGTCTTGTCCTTTTCTTCGATCTTGTATTGTTGATTTTTCTAATATCTTTGAGCTATTGAACGATATATCAGGGTTTTTATGCATATGTTTGATAATATTAATGATGAAATGTGATTGACATTGCTATGATGTGACTAATGAGCCCATGGAGGGCGTAGTTTTTGATGTGAAGGACCATGCCCGACGGACAGGTACCATTTGAACTGGTACACATGGGGAGATGATTAGTTCGGACCTCCATGGGGATGAAGAGCCCATCAGATGGTTTCTGAGACCTTGTCAGAGGGGCAGAGATAGGACAGTGTTTGACCGAGGTTTTGCACCGGAGAAGAAGAGGAAGTTTTCACCAGAGGCACTTTGGCAGAGCCCAACCTAGGGGGAATGACCCCTTTTCAGTGGAACATTGGACTTGGAAGGATCAGAGCATCCCCATCCTTACCATGACATCATCCAACTTCATGGTCATTATTGGAGGCAGACTGGGCAGCAGTGGCACATGTGGCATGTTGGAGAAGCCCCTGGGGGGCTAACGCTTTGCTCCTGGATGTCCCATCTACCCTAAAAGGGGCTAGTGCCTCCCTTGAAGGGGATTTTACCTTTATTACAACTCAGTTAGGGTTTTAATTTGACAATTTAATGTAAAAGCAATACTCTGGTCTTGTCGGCCATTTTTTATGACCTAAAATTAATTAAGGTCATTGATATACTATATATTGAGGAATTTTAGCCTCATTTTGACAAAAAATCATCACTCACTCTCCTAGTGAGGTCTAATTTTTGTGCCCTATTAGGGTTATTGGCTGATTTGAGGAAGGCACACTTGTTTGAGGGGGATATTTTTAGCAATTTATGGTGTTTTTCTTGAAGGAAGGTTTACAACTAGGGTTTACATGCTATTTTCTTAATGATTTGTAAGTATTTTTCTAAAAAACTTCTTGATTGAATGGTTGTAGTTTAATTTATTGCATCTATTTATAAATATTTCTTAATCAAAACCCTAGGGGAAAAACACACAAGTAGGTCATTGTCTCATGTCCCCTGATAGAAAAACCTTTTAGCCATTGAAGAAGAAGAAGAGAGCCTAGCCATTGCTACACTCTTTCTTTCTTCTTCCCTTAAGCTAGTTGTACCTTTAAACTTCAAGAGGAAGAGGACGTCCCAGGCCTAGGTTATCTACACCTAGGGACATTTTTCTTTTAGGGTTTGATGAAAGAGCCTTGACTTTGCAACACTCTCCCTCTTTAAAATCTCTTTTCTTGATTTTACTTGTCTTTGAGCTAGCTGTTTTCCGGGAAGGAGGAGAGATCACAAGGCCTTGCTTAAGCAACACTGGAGTGAGCCTCTCTCCCCTAGGGTTTTTTCTTTAAGGCCCTGTTGTTGCAGCACCTTGAAACCTTTCCCTCTTGTCCTTTGAATCTCATCCGCTTCAACTTTTGCATCCTTCACCTTTTTAACTCCATAACCCTTAGTCACTAATCTTTAGCCTCCAACGTTGAAGTGAAAGTGATTGAAATAACTCTCAAAACCTCTTATAAATTGAAACCCTAACTAACTTCTAACCCTAAAAAAGTTGACATCACCCTTGGTTATTTCATCTTGACGCAACAAATTTCATTTATTATTCAATTGGATGGTGTTTAAAGCATTTATTGAATGAGGGATTGATTGGATACATTGATTGCTATATCATCTTGATATTTATTGGTGAAGTAACATTATTTCATTGCTATATTAACAAAAATTTACCTTGTCAATATTTATTGTTGCAATTGCTTATACATTAATATTAGATAGTCTATTGAAGTACTAACCCATTGAATCATACCTTGCATATATATATTGGTTTTCTTTTCTTCGGGTAGGTGCTCTTCTTTGGGCCTACACTTCATTATTGGTTGTTTAGCCGAACTTTTTGTTTTGGTGGTGACCTGTGAAGGGGGAAATTTACTTTGACTTTTAACCTTTTCCTCTTCAAAACTCCAGGTTACTGGAGATGTCTCCCCTGGGCCTAACCTCCCTAAAGAGAAAGAACCTCCCCATCGTGGTGACATTGGGTGGGATAGGTTCCTGTTACGCCAGTTTGGCCTTCTACTTCTTAGCCATTTGACCTAGCTACAAACTGTGTGATAACAAAACCTTTAAATATATGCATCTAGTTCCTCTTATCTCTAACAACTGCTTGGATCTTACATTTGCTCACTTGACCATGTTTGGGGGGATTGACAGGGTGCCCTAGCAAGGCTCTTTCTGTAGGTTTTGGTTTTCCACTGGGGGGATTTTTGAAAATCCATCATCTTCTCCCATCATAGCACCACTCTTACATCTTGTTTCCCACTCACCTATTGATCTAAAATTGAAGAAGACTTGAATACTTGAAATTATTTGCAATGTAAATGTTATGTGTTTAAAGCAAATGGATCAGTTTGCAACACATAGATTACAGGATTACTCATGCAAAATACATATAGACAGTAGCATAATCAATGAACATAAGAACATAAACACAACAATTTGATAAAGGAGTTCACCCCTCTCTTGGGCTACATCTTCTGGTCCAGCTTCCAATGGATCATTATTATTAATTGCTCAAAGTGCTCAAAAACATGTCTTACAATGCTCAAATTGACAAACCGACTGCTCCAATGGCTTCAGAGCATCCCAAAACCCCTGTCTGGGCTCTTTCGGCACCTCAATCGGTCGAAAAATGAAGAAGTTAGGCCTCCTGGAAGTCTCCCTCTTCAAGCTTGTTGTCTCTGCATCTACAAAATGCACCCTTGTCATTTGAACCTAGCTCACATGCAATTTAAAGCGTGAAAACCTAGCATCAGGTGCAACCATGCCAACGGTGCAAACTGTAGGATGGTTAAGGGTGCACCAACCGCTAATCGCCTAGCACCTGGGTGTATGAGTCATAACATGACCTCGCGCTATAATAAAAAGGCCCCCGTTTTATGACCGAATGAAGTACTGACACATGTCAGGTCGGTTTTTAAACCGTTTAAATCACTTTTAAAAATACCCCACGCACATATAGTAAAGGTCACATGGAAATGGATATGACCACGGGTCTTAACATTTCAAATTTTAAAACCCCGCACAATAGGTATATATATACAGTCACATAAAAATGGATAGGACCACGGGTCGGGGCTAAGCCCTGGCCCGACCCCTCGCCAAACAAAACAAATTACAACTTTAAATACTTTTAAACTCACATATATAATAAGAAACAACTCATGGTCAATTGGTCGGGACGGTTATGCGAAGGCTCTATATGGTGGGAGGTCCGGGGGTCAAACCCCACGGACTCCAAAATGTTTTGACAAACAAAACCAAAATTGGGGTGCCATGTGGCAACCCATGATTGGGCCACGTGGCACCCAATCACCTACCCAAACTGTGCCATGTGTCGACACATCAGTCACCTTCATCAACCAACCAGATTCTACCACATCACCAGATGCCACATCATCATACGGTCTGTATGGCCCTAGCACATCAGACTGTACGGACTATACGGACTATACAATCAGCATACTTCTTTTTTTCCCTATTTGACTTGATGAAAATATTGCAATATCTCTAGCTCCCAACGTCCATTTGAGACGAAATGAGTTGCATTGGGTTCGCAATGACGAGGTCTACTCTCTCATCTGTTTTGAAGCGATTCCGAGCACTTTGAATTTTTGAGCAAAATTTGATCCCCTGATCGCACCTCCCCATGGGGAAGCTTTTGGACCTCCAAAAGAATATTTTCAGTCTATGTGAAGATGAGGGTAAAGTTCCCTCACCCTTCCAACCTCAATCCACTTGGCCTTGCTTGGATTCATCCCTTTAAGGCCAACTCGCAAATACTCCACATTTCCTCGCTTTGAAGTTCGCATTCTCCTGTCAAGGATGGTGTCTTCCTACAGTCCTATTAGATACTCTGGAGAAAAATCATCTATGGAAGGAATATGATCATGATCTCCTTGATCATCAATCAATGGAGGCTCATACAACTTCAAATTCTCAACATTAACAATTGCATACATCTGCATATAGGGAGGCAAATCTAAACGAAAAGCATTGTTACCAATCTTGTCAACAATCTTGAAAGGACCATATTGAATCAGTTTCAACTTTTTACCTTCTCCTTTAAGCCTCTCCTTGCTGATGTAAAGCCAAACCTGATCTCCAACTTGGAAACTGTGATCAACACGATTCTTGTCATGTCTCATCTTGTACTTAGCCTGACTTTTTTCCAACTGCTCTTGCACCACTTGATGTATCGACTAAATTTGTTCAATGAACTTCTCTACCCTATCAATGTCATATTGACCATCGACAGAAATATATTTCCCAAAGATAAAATCTAAAGGTGACTTGGGAAAATAGCCAAAACATGCTTCAAATGGCAACGTTTGCGTCGAAGAGTTCTTATCTCGATTGTATGCATGATGAATGTAGTGTAAATGCTCATCCCAAAGTTTAGGATGCTTGCTGCAATAAGCACGAAGAAGATGTACCATTGTACGATTTACCACCTCTGTCTGACCATCTGTTTGCGGATGAAAAGTTGTGCTCTTTTTAAGCTTGGTGTCCATGAGTGCCCATAAACACGACCAAAAACTTCCAACAAATCAAGAATCCCGATCATAAATAATGGACTTAGGCAATCCAAAATGCACCCAAACATTTTGAAAGAACAACTGTGTTGTTTGTTCTACTGTAATCTGCTTAGTACAAGGCATCAAAATACACATTTTGCTAAAATGATCAACCACAACATAAATATAATCATGACCTCGTCTCGACATAGGTAAACCACCGAAAAAATCCATGGAAATACTTTCCCAAGGTCAAGAAGGAACTGGAAGTGGAGTGTACAAACCCAACTTTCGATTGCTAGGTTTACTTGTAGCACACAACGAACATCCTCAAACATATCGCGAAACACTTTCATTCATCTTAGGCTAGTAGCAATATCTTTACAAATTAGCCACTGTCTTGCCTACACCAAAATGACCAGCAATAAGAGAAGAATGTGCTTCCCTTATGATGTTGATTCTTTCCCCCCGTGGAATACACAACTTGCCAAGATGATACAAGAGATTATTATGCACATGATAATCCAATTCTTCAACATGATTAGAGTGACACAAAGTTTCATACACTTCTTTAAAGTCAGTATCTAAAGCATATTGCTCCACATAACTTTCATGCATTATAGGACTTTGCTTAAGAATAAATGAAGAACTAATAATAGGCCTGGAAAGCATATCAGCGACTTTGTTAAAATGCCCTTCTTATACCTGATTACCAAATGAAACTGTTGAAGAAAACCCATCCATCTGAAGTGCCTAGCTTGTTGTAGCTTTGTCTGTGATTGTAAGTATTGCAAAGGTTGATGATCGGTGTGAATAATGGTTTCTTTTCCCAGCAAATAATGCTTCCATTTTTTAACACTTTGAACCAATGCATATAATTCCTTATCATAAGTAGGATAATTAATCACGGCACCATTAAACGTCTCATAATGAAAACAAATTGGCTTACCATACTAAAGCAAAACTGCTCCCATTACATAATTACTTGCATCTGTCTGGATTTCAAAAGGTTGTCTTAAATTTGGAAGTGCAAGAACCGGCGCTGAACTGATCTTTTCTTTCAAAGTATCAAAAGT
>ML780225.1:2095084-2115282 GCA_009831015.1 Picea engelmannii | reverse complement strand
TTTCCAGACTATATCCTTCATACTTTGGGTCTAACTGCCTCCCACTCTGGAGGTTTGAAGTAACCTTTAAATACCAACTG
The DNA here is from genome assembly GCA_009831015.1 of Picea engelmannii. NCBI lineage: Eukaryota > Viridiplantae > Streptophyta > Pinopsida > Pinales > Pinaceae > Picea > Picea engelmannii. The sequence continues at coordinate 2,115,202 of ML780225.1, read as the reverse complement.
TCTCCTGGGAGTTGTGTCAACACATGTTCTCTCAGATTGACCTTTAAGGATACCAAGGAGAAGATACGTGATCTCCTACTCAAGGCATCTGCTACCACATTTTCCTTTCCCTTGATGTACGAAATACCAAAATCATACTCACTCATAAACTCACTCCATCGCCTTTTCATGGCATTCAGATCTCTTTGGGTGAAGAGATGTTTTAAACTTTGATGGTCCATTTTGAGCTCAAAGTTTCACCCAACAAGATAGTGCCTCCAAGGTTTCAGATCTAGCATTACAGCTGCCAACTCAAAATCATGAGTCACATATAACTCTTCATGTTTCTTTAACTTCCTTGATGCATAAGATATCACTCCTCCATCCTGCATTAGCACGGCCCCCAACCCTTACTTTGAGGCATCCGTGCAGACCTTGAAGTCCTTTTCCATATCCGACACTCGTAGAATTGGTGCACTAGTTAGTAACCTCTTAAGCTCAATGAATGCACTATCTCATTCTTTTGTCCATTCATACTTGACCCCCTTGCGTTGCAAAGTGGTGATGGGTTTCGCTATTTTTGAAAATCCTTCTACAAATCTTTGGTAATAACCCACTAGCCCCATGAAGCGTCTCACCTCATGGGCATTTTTCAGCACTGGCCATTCCATAATGGCCTTTACCTTTTCTAGGTCCACAGAGATTCCTTCGCCAGAAATGATATGACCTAAATAGTGGATGTCTTTCTGGAAAAAGGAACACTTCGACAGCTTCCCATACAATTTGTTCTCTCTAAGGTAGGACAACACTATTCATAAGTGTTCCTCATGTTCTCTTTCATTTTTGGAATAGATGAGGATGTCATCTAAAAATACTTGTACAAAACAGTCTAAGTACTTCCAGAATACGTCGTTCATGAGGCTCATGAACACTGTTGGCGCATTGGTCAATCCGAAAGGTACTACAACAAACTCGTAATGTCCAAACCAAGTTCGGAAGGTAGTTTTTGGGATATCACCTTCCTTAATCCTTAACTGATGATACCCTAATCGCAAATCAATCTTTGATAATACCACTGCTCCTTTCATTTGATCAAAGAGGTCATCTATTCGCAGCATCGGGTACCTATTTTTCACTGTAGCATGGTTCAGGTCCCTGTAGTCTATACACAGTCGTAAGGATCCATCCTTCTTCTTTAAAAAAATTACTAGTGCGCCCCAGGGTGAGACACCATGCCTTATTAGCCCTAAGTCCAGTAACTCTTTCAACTGCATTTGCAATTCACAAAGTTCTGGCACTGTCATCCGATACAGAGCCTTGGAAATTGGTTCTGCTCCAGGTTTTAGCTCAATGGTAAAATCAAGCTCCCACTCAGGAGGTAACCCTGGTAACTCGTTCGGGAAAACATCTTGAAATTCTGACAATACTGGATACTGATCCAATGAGGGTCCCTTCCTTTCATTCACTTTTTCCACTACATAAATTCGACACCCTTGGCTCAATCATCGCTTAACCTTCATAGTTGATATAAAGCGTAATGACACTTTTCTCTGTACACCCTGGATCTCTACTGGTCTTCCTTCATCATCGACACAAAGCACCCTCTTTGCGAAACAATCTACCAAAGCTCGATGAGCTTCTAACCAATCCATTCCAATGATTAGGTCATATGCCCCGAGAGAAATGACCTATAATTTCAACCTAGTAGTACACACTCCTAGGTCTACTATACAATTATCAACACTAGGTCCTACCGCTTGTTTTTCCCCCGAAGCCATCTCGACTTGTTTAAAGTTATCATGTTCGTAGGATGCCAACCCACTCTTTTCTAATGCAGATGGTGAAATGAAACTATCTGTCACACTAGAATCAAATAAAACCTTAACATTGATATGATTCAACGTACCTGACGACTCCACCATCGTGGATTGATGTTCAGCCTGGCAGTTATTAACTGTTGCATAAATATGGTGGCTACTACTTGCTCTCCCCATTGGTGCCTTTCCTTCTCTATGCATGAACCCTGATTGTAACTCTGGGCAATCATGCTGGTAATGGGGTTCCGCACACCCCAACAGGTAACACGAGATTGAACCTGTGCATTGTTATGTGTCTGTCTCTGAAATGAGTTCCTTCCCCTGAAACCCCTGCCCCTACTCGTTGTTCCCTGAGATGGTCGTGGTCATGTCTACACCATTGGCGATGAACGAGATGTTGCACTCGCTTCCATTGAAATCCCTGCAGCTACTGTCCTTGGCACGAATCTGTTACCATATGGCAGTGGCCTTGAGCCCCCTACTCGCTTGTCCTAGTCTAATCCTTTTAACTTTCGCATACAACTTGATTAAAGTGACTTTCGACTTTATGTTTATTAATTTACGCCGAGAGGCGTAAAGCTATTGACAATGGGCACAATTAATGATCTTTTTATCCCCCTTTTTTTTTAACCTTAAACCATTATCTGATGGCTATGTATTGAAGATGCCGACATTTTCTCAGTCGTCCTCCAACATCAATGGGTCACATTTATCATTCATAACTTTCTTGCATTTATCACAACATCTGCTAACATGTTTACTTTTTTAACATTTACCTAATCACATAAAAAAAAATGTTGTAAGGTTATATAATTATCATGTTTAATGATTAAATAGGATTAAACTGCGGAAAATGAATAATCGTCCACAACTGCCAGCCACGTTTCGGCTTTCACCAACGCTATGTACCTTTCGGCATTAGTGTTCTTCTTAAGACATCGCGTTGAGCACATACGTCCCTTTGTGGGCTCCTCCATTTATGTCTTTGGCACTTGATAGCTTGGCATGTGGTCTTGGGTATGACAATTAAAGTATTTAAATGTGAAATTATTTGTAAAAGAAACAATGCATGGCACGTTGGTAGGGCGGATTTTGTAAAAACTTGACCGGTGGGGAGGTCCAGGGTTCGATCCCCCTGGACTCCATAAATTTTTCTTAGCCCTATATTATTAAATTATTAAAACTTATAATTATATATATATATATATATATATATATATCTATAATTCTATATATCTATATTTATAATTTAAATTTAAACTAGCGTATTAACACCTTTAAATAAATTATAAAAATAAAATTTAAAATAATAAAAAAAATAATAAAAAAAATAAAAAAATGAAATTTTAATTATTTAAAAGGGCGTGTTAATATTTTTAAATAAACTAATAAACTAAACATTAATATATAAGAAAAATCCTTGGCATTCATTGGTAGCCTTTAAGGTCAGGCTTCTGGCATGAGGCCCACGTGCCCGGCCTCCGGCTCTCAGTACCAAACACGTAAGTTGTTCCTTAATCCTAACGCTGCCTCACTTCTGCCTCTCGCCTCTCGCCTCTTTGCTCTTCTCTTGGTGCTGGTGTTGGTAATGCCCGCCATCAACGTTATTGAGCTTCTGGTAAGGGAATGGGATTGACATTGGCAATGCACCAAGGATATATGTGTTTATACATCCACATTTTTATATGACTACAAGGGATGGGAATCAAAGGCTGCAAATGCTAAGCATTGGCATTTCACGTCGGGATTGAGATACTTAAGAGGTCCATCTTCCTGGTCATTTCCTTTCTCCCAAACATGATGTCTAAAGTTGGAAGCATTGTTTCTTCTTGAAATAACACCTACTTTTTTCAGCATACATAGTTTAATCAAGGACTCGGTATGGTTCCAGTTTACTTTTTATATTGGATTTCATCTATTTCTTGCACATTATATTAATTTGAAATTTATTGGAGGATCCTTATTTTCTCGTCTGATTGTAGCTGAGTTTGCATTTAGATTGTTAAAGAGTGAAAAAAAAAAAAAAAAAAACATAACGGAGAGAAGAGTATTCATGTGGAAGAACATGTTGCAGTAATCGTTTCCAAACTAGATGTGTTATATTGCAGATATGGTCATTACAAATCATTGTCAATTATGATTGGCTTTAGGTCTATCCTAATACTGCAAATGTGGTACTGGAAAGAATAACCTGCAATTTTTCATACCAGAGATGTATTCAAATATTGACTATAGCTTTCACCTCGCAGTGTTACCACCTATTACCCAGTCCATTCTGATACATTACTCAGTGCATTTTGTCACAATCCTAAAAAAAATTCCAGAATAAATAAATAATTTTGTATATTTTTCCATTTCATAATGTTAATATTGTGATCTGGCTGGGGTTGTGATGGGACTTTATTAGTCTTGGGGTTGTGCTGGGACTTTATTAGCCCTAGCGTGTTCCATTTTTCCCCACTATTTCTCAGAAATAATAAATAGTTAAAAATTACATAATTTATAAAAAAAATCCACGTACAAGATAAGTGGCATAGGGTTACTGTAATCCAGGCTTGCTGCAGTCTATACATGTATTGTTGGTTATTGCATTAGATGTCCTCCAGCTATACTAGATGCATAGTCTAGCTGCAATTTCCCTCCATCCTACACCTATACTACATGCACATTCAAGTTGCAACCGCCACCTACAAATAATAGAAGTCCCTGCATACAATGCTTTAGGCTTCATGCACCCTATCGCTAGATTTTTTCACAAGCATAAGATCTTACCTCTGTCATGAGTTCTATCATGCACTTCCTTCTGCACTTCCTTCTGAGGATTATTGAGAGGTTCCAGTGACAGTCGGTAATAGTTCCCCTTTGCACAATTTATGTTAATTACATTTTTATGTTAATTATGTTTAGTATATATGTTTTAAGAAGTTAAGACGTGTTGTGCACTCTTGTCTGGCATATTTAACATGAAACTTCACAACAGGTTTTCCTTAGTTTGGAGAATTTGGCATAAACACTAAGTGTAGATGACCCAATGAATGATGGAAATGGCTATTAGCTAATTTACTCATCCATTTTCTCTTAGCATAATTTCAAATTTCTGCCAAATCTACTCTACAACACTTATTTGCTATCCTTGACTGCGTGGGGATGCTAAACATATGGCTTTGGTAACTTTTTCTTATTTTAGGAACCTCCAAGTATTATTTGTTGTAGCTGGTATTCATTAAATTCCACCATAGTAAACTGCCCATTTTAGCAATTTGAAGTTATTATATTAGTGGTCAAAATGTATGTGTGTTGTTAGTTTACCACAATTAGACAAAGTGCGATTCTCGGGGCTGGCTTGTGTGTTTGCTGGCGCTTGCTTGTGTGTTTGTTGTTGGTTTATGAAGTGGTGTTTATCCTCGGTGTTGATTCTTTCTTAGGGTGCGAGAGGTCCCGAGTTCAATTCTCGGAATATTCACATCCCAGGCTGATCTAGAGCGATGGGTAGACAACCCTAGTCAATCAGAAAAGAAACCCTGGTCAATCAGAAAAGGCAGTTTATTGTTTAGATTAAGTCTGTAATATCCTCAATATGCTCTTGGCTTTGCACAAATAGTGATCCTAACCAATCAGAAAGGGTTGGTATTTTATTGGCTTAGGTTGATCCACTCTGAAAATTGATAATCTGGTTGTTATAAGTTATCTGATTCACAGAAGAGTTGCCAATCCTGAAGGCCCTAAAAAAGAAAGCCAAGCAAAGCATTTCACTTGGTCACGAGCACTCTACATGTAATCATAAACTTTCTATTTTATGTAATCATCCTTCTTATAATAAAATCCTTATGTTCTGTTATATTGCATTATCTTTTCCGAGCCATATATTTTATGAGTATAGCAAGTGAGAAGTGGTAGTTAGCAAGGAGACACAGAATCTACTCCTGTCACCGAGCATTGTCTCTGAGACGTTAAATTGTAGCCACTGAAGCCAGAGGGCATGGACTGTTGTTGAAGTCTCTTTATTCAAGTACAGATTAATTTACCTTCTTGTATTTTTTTTATCTTACCTATTTGCATAACACTCAGTAAAATTTTGCAGTAGGAAAAGGAAATTCAACACTACAAACAGTCAATCTTTTGATCTTTCAAAAGATGTTCGACAGAAAAGAAGTCATGGTTTAGACAAATATTAAGTTCTGATAGCTCTGAAAAATTATATAATACTAGGTTATTGGCTCAGGAATATGAGCCATACGTAAACTGGAGTCTCCCAGAAATAGCTCCAAATCAAATCTATAATTTGCCTATGTTCAAATTTCAAGCCACAACTTTGATTCGATATGTTTCATCTAATGTTCCGATCAGTCTAACAGAACCTGCCTAGCAAATACCTCTCTTGAAAGAATCTGATATAAAGACTAGGCTATTCAAAGTCTCCTTCTTTTGTTCCATATCTATTTTTTTTATAAACAACTGTACTTAACTTGCCTACGTAGCTTGTTTTACTTCAGTAAATTTGTATTGCATTTATTTATTTTATTTTTATTTTTATTAAAGTTTCTATGTTTTGTGTGCAGGTTAAGCGTGGCTGGAGTTTTGGCCCTTAAGGCCCAAACTTTTATTCACCCTAATACATTTATTTAGGGATTTACTACAACTAAACCCCTTATTTAGGCCCTTGGTTCCATATTTGAACCAGGGCTATGATACCAAATGTAAGAGCCAAATTAAATAAACAACCATTTATTTAATACTTAGCAGTAAAATTTAAAAGTTACCTTCATTTAGCACATTCGCAATCAAATATATCAATAATAATAAAATTTAATTAATCATAATGAAAAACAGTGCATAAATTTAAATAAGTACCTGAACCTGATGCTATTATCCCTCCTTTTGTCCACAGCTTGCCTCCTTGATCTCTTATGAACACTGCCCAAATCCGTTCCTCCCTGCCAACTAGGTAGCTCCCTAGCTCCAGGATATCAACGGATATCCTGGCCCCCATGCCCAAAACCCCCAGCAACTCCGGTGCACTGTATCAATCCCACTCACAAAATTTCACTCTCCCTGCCAATCCAGAGCTTTCAAAATTCATCCCCCAACCTCTGTAGAATAATCCTCCGGTCAAACTCCTCCCTCCCTTATCCCTCCTTCACCGACTTTCCTTTTACTTCCTTACCTACCCCCGCCATAAATGCCCCTTATACCTTCATTTAATATTTAATCCTCTCGGGATTAATAGGTTATCCCTTGTTGGGTATGTAACCTTTTTATAATATATCTTATTAATCTATTAAATCTATTACTCATGTTATTAAATGTAATTTGTAGTTAAATTATTAATTAATTATTCACAATTATAACCTTTAATTAATTAATAACTTACTTAATTAATATCATTAAATCATCTTTGTTTAGTTAATACCTTGTTAACACAATTAATCCCCTAATTAGTTTTACTTTATAATTTCTTAAACATTTATCCAACTAGGGTCATTACATTCATAATAAGATTTAAGAAAGAACATTATAATAACTAAGACAAGATAACTAACTACCTACCTAGTTGGGTGAGAAACCCCCAAATAGGTAAGAGTAAGTGTTAAATCCTTACTTTCTCATGCTTTGTGATTGATCTAAGTTGTTTAATAATCTCAGTGTTTATGCTTTAGATCAGATCTCACATCTCTTATGCCCATTGGGCAACACACTTAAAATCTATCTTCATCTCATTTGTTTATCTTTCATTCAATCTTTTAATTGTCTCTTAAGCACATATATCTTAATCTCATGCTTTATATCTCTCATGGTGCTTAGTTAATAAGTGGTTATTGTGTTTATGGTTTAATATCTCCTAATAGCCATGTCTTGGGCTTGAAGTTTCCTTTAATGGTTTAACTTGGCAAACACATTAAATTTTATTTCTTCTCATCTCATATGGAAAGCTATTCTTACCATTAAATTCATGGTATCTAATCAACTAATATGATGTGCATGTGATCTAAATGTATCTATCTCTATAATCCTTGTATCTACTTTCTTTCTTATGTGTTGATTCACTTTATGGTGTAATCTTTAACAACACATTTCTAGGCATTTTCAGTTTCGGCCATCTCATTATTTTGCACTTTAAAAGTACTTTAAAACTCTCAAAACGCTCTTGTAATCACCTAAAAGTCTACCTAACTATCATATATACTTAATATACTATTTTAGGGTACCTTAGACCACCATCACCACCATCTAAAATGGGTTTGAGGAAAACAACGGAGGGTAGTGGCAGGGGACTGTCCCGTGGCACTCCAGGTGGGTGTCCTCTCCGGGAAGTACTGTTATTGTCAGGGATGACCGTGGAAGCTAGGGTGGGCATCATTGCCTTACTATATTGAGCACCCAACAGTTATTTCATAACAAGAGGAGGAGGCTTTGGTGAAAGCCAAATAAACTTAAAATCCTTAAGAAAAGCCTAACTATTAAACCCTTGGCCACATCTAACAATATTTGGGGGGGTTGATAGTAACGAGTGTAGATTGTCTTCATTCCTTCATAGTAATTGTGCTTAATCTTGATAATCTTGTTGATGAAGTAATATGTTGATGATCTAGTGTAAATGATGATGTGATTGATTCTCAAGCCTTCTTTATCCTACACACATTAAACATACATGGTTAGATTGTAATTGTGATATATCATTCTTTTATTTGTAAATCTTGTAAGTAACTGTACATGTAATTCTTTCATTAAGTTATTCTTTCATAAAACTATTATAACTTGTATTTCTTTTGTAAAGAACCACCCTTAAACATAGTTGACCCCTTGCCCAATTTCTAGGCACTAGTCTTAGTTGACCTAGGTAAAGGACTTGACTTTCATACTAACCCTTGCATATTGCATGGTTTCCTTAGCGTCTTAGGATTAGAATGCCCTCTAACCTTAACAAACTAAAATTAACTCCTAGAACTTAACATAATTCATATAGTAACTAAGGACTACCCCCTTTGGCTTCCCTAGGAGTGAGCCTAGACGGAAGAGGTTTTGGTCAAAGTGATAGTGTGGGTTGTGAACCTAGGCATTGTGCCTCCAAGGACACACTAAGTGAGCCAAAATCAAGCTCATGTTTGCAAGTGTGTATAAGGATGGCAACATCTTTGGCGCCATTGCTAGGGATTGAGTTATTCATCCTTGGTTTTTATGACTTAACTTAACTGTTGAGAACTAATAATTCTTTGAGCTTCCATTGGTTAGCTTTGTTTGATTATTTTCCAAGTGGTGACTCCATTGAACAAATCTATCAAGTATACTACAAGGAGCAATCCTTGTTGGCTGCTTGAAATTCTTGGGGAAGAAGCACTCACTGAAATCCAATTCTTGTTCCAAACATAATAAATTAACTTTTGTTTTTATTCTTGTTTTTGCCTTGTTTGATGCTCTTGTTTGTCTGAGATAAACTTGGTCATCTGGCGACTCCACTTTTAAATAATTTGACAAGGTATTTTGCAAGAAAGAATTCCCAGCTTGTTTTAATTCATCCTTGAACTTGGAAGAGTTTGTGGGTGAAGTTAGCTTGTCCTTATTCTTGTTGGATCCTTGGTAATCTTGGGTCCCAGTCCTTTCCTTAGGACCTTTGTTTAAATGATCTAGTTAGAAATGGATGATTTTTATGGTCCTATTGATTTTTCAAGATTTGTTGGTTTCCCTCATTATGAATCTTCAGATGTTTTTGAAAACACTCCTAACTATGGTGATCACGATGATGCTAATACTCACATCAGGGCTTTCACTAAATGTATTGATGAATGGTATGATCCACCTATTTATGAGGACGTTCTAATGAAATTTTTTTCCATAAGTCTTGATGTGGAGAAACCACTTAATTGGTTTCATAATTCACCTGATGGGAGATTCAAGACTATACAAGGCTTGTTGCATGCCTTTTTGGAAAGGTTTGGGCTTGATCGAAGTGAAGTTTACAATGAATTGGTTGATGATTTTATGGAAACATTGAAGAGGAAAACTCTTCTAGCTCTTAAAACAACCAATTCAGACATACAGGTTGATTCTCCACCAGATCCCATTAAGGAACTTAACGAAATAATTCAAAACGTGTAGCTTTCCCAGGAAGAACAATGTGAAGCCATGAATGAACAATTTGTGTCTCTAGAATATCAATTGGAGGTCATGGAAGATGATCTTATAGAAACTTATATTGAATATCCAGACCCCCTTGAAATTAAGATTGATAATGAAAAAGATGAGGAAGTTCATAGGGAGACTCCAGATGAATCCATGGATGAGCCAATCATTCATTTTGAGGAGATAAGGGAGTTTGAATCAAAAAATGTTTAATATATAGATGATTCAAGTCCCCACCCTCCTCCCATGGAACCGGTCTTTTTTAAGGCTAACTTTGAAAATCTTGAAGAAAACAGTATGATGGTTCCTATGGTATGTTCTTTTCCAACCTCTGAACCAGAGGATAAGTTAATGCATAATTATGTGGAAATGGAAGGCACCTTTAGTTTAACAATGTCATATCATTATGAGTATTGGTTGGCCTCCCACCTTGATAGTCATGAACAACAAAGTATTCAAAATTTACACTACTTGTCACATTCCAGTGTTTGGTTGAAAGGAAGAAGGAGCATGGTACTTGGCTGGTTCTTCCTCACAAAATGTTCCAAGTTGATAAAACTTGGGAAGGGGTATTCTGTGAGTCATCCTGGACTAGGATGCTTCAGACACTTGTGGCATCATTTCACCCATTGCGTGGGTGGTTGTAACGTATCTCTAACCCTTCCTTGTATTTTTAATCATGTATTATTTGATTCATTATGTCAATATGTACTTAGAAAAAAAAAATCGGTACCATATTTTTATTTTATTGTAAAATTATGATGTTGTACTTTAGTTATTTCATTTTTTAAATATTATATAGCATCCATTGATTTAATTTTGTATAAATGTATTCTAATGTTGGTTTTCGGTGTGCACTTCGGTGAGCACTCTGTTTTGTAGATGTTGGATTCTCGTATGCTCTTCGTCTTGAAGTGAGAAGATCGAACACATGTCCCCATGTGGAGCCATATGTTGACCACCCATTTATCACTGGTGTTCAACTCATGTGCCATGAAGAGATGCATTGTCAGATGCTCATGTTGTCGAAGACTTTGGTTCTACAGGCTGTGTTTGGCCCAACACTTATTTTTGTACTTGGAATTTCCGCACCCCTACATGGGTTAATAATGTAATAGGTCTGCATGAGTCATGTCTAGGTCAATTACCTTGGTATCGGTTCACTGGGAGAGTTCCTTTCACCAAGGGTTTTTTATCCTCAGGTTATCATTGGGCCTTCCAGCCTTACTGATTTCCCTTGAGTTTTTCCCTCGCACTTTGCATATGTCCTCCAAAGTGGTGAACGACGTTGTAGTGGGCTTATGTTTTTGTAACTATATAGGGAATTCATTGTAAATTACCAAGAAATACATCATAGAAAGTTTCGCGGAATTCCATCGAGTCTAGGTTTTTTTTTTTTAATTAATTAATTTTTAATTAAATTTTCCTATGTTTGGAGGTTTAATTATTTAATTAATTAATTATTTTTGAGCAATAATTGTAAAAAAATGATCCTTGGACTTTTTATAGGAGTATTTGTGCTCAAAATAAATGGAATAGCACCTCCTACATCCTTGGACCAAGTTTCAGCTCGGTTGGACAACTTTAGCCATGGGTTAGTCCACCTAGAGTGTTAGTTAGTCTATAACAACAATTTTAATTGCTAAAGTCTAAACATGGCATGATGTAAAAATTGTAATAATGAGTTAGATGATGTGAAATGTTGAAATTATGGTTAGAGAGAGACCCCCTAATCATAAACTTAGCCTCCCAACTCTTTTCAACCTTGTCTAACCCCTTTTCCAAACCCCACACTCAAAAGTTGCGCCCCCCTAGGGTGATTGACGTTTTTCACTTTTTAATTTAATTGTGGCTTGAGTGTGGCCCCATATCCTTTTATTTCACTTAATTTAACCTTCTTATCATCCCTATTAGTGATCCTTATCACTCCACCTCACCCATACTTTAGTTTGGGTTAATTTTTTATCAAAGGGAGCACTCTCTAAAAGAGTTACACCCTCCTTTTTCCCTCTCCAATAAAATTTACGTTTTTTATTTTTGAGAGACTCTTCACCTCACTTTGGCATGGATCCCATGCCTTTCCATTACCCATTCTGTAATCCCAACACCTCACACCTATTCCTAACCCATCATCTCTTCTCCTCATCCCAAGAGGTGCGCCCTCCCATACCTTGAAACTCAACAAATAATTAATACAAAATTATTTGAGTCTTTTCACTTGCCTTGGCACAAATCCCACACTTCCTACATGCCCTTAGATCTATATAATTTATTTTTATATTTTTATACACCCTAGATCTATTTTGAAAACCCTAGGAAGTGTGCCCTAGACTAGAGATCTACTCTATTGCTTGGTGGTGGACACTTGGCTTAGATCCAAGAGGGGTAGGTTTGCCTCTCCAAGAATAAATAGTTCCCTTTTCTCTCTCCCAACTCACCATATATTGAACTATTGTTATGCTACTTTATTTACAACTCTCTCTCTCTCTCTCATCACATTCATTTTTCAGTCATTCTAGCTCTTAGATTTTGGAGTATTCCTCTCCAAGATCTACTTCTTTTGGTAATAAAGTTCAAGAATCTTTGGTGGACAACAAGTGGGTAATGCGTATGCTTGCTTCTCTTATGCATATGGAGGTAACCTTGTGTAATTTCTTTGTTGAATCTTGCAATATTAGATGTTGAATAAAGTGTTATTTGAGTAGGGTAGATGGTGCATATGCCCTTTTATCTTATGAATCTTAATGCATAACATAAATTGAAGTGTCGTTTATGTTATTTGCACTAACATTCTATCTAGTATATGCTTGATCTATAAGGAGGATTGCAGGTTAGCTTCCAAAGTCTCATTGGGAAGACCTTCTAGAAGGGAAGGGTCTCTTGAGGCTTCACATACTTCATCCATCTTGATTATTACCTTGCTCTATATATGCTATACATCCATCTCATTTTTAAGCTAGCATCAATGGTTTAGATAGGTCAATAATATCTCAAAATTTATCTTATCTTGTGGAAGGTCCTTGTCCCAAAAGGGCAAGATTTTTCTTGACTTTGCTTGGTTGTATGTAGCCATCCTAGAAAGAATATCTTGTTGTTGTAATAGGTACATCAGATCTGATAGAAGGCTCATGGCTGCCCCAAAAAGACACATAAAACACTCAACAACCCCTTGGGGGAACTTGGTAGCTATTCCTTACTCTCTAGTCTTCTTCCTAGCTTAACTAAGTGCTTTTTCCCCTTTGTTTGCTTGTTAAATTGGGCTTGAGGTGTAAGAGGGGAAGTGGTATGGAATCCCCTCTTCTTCAAGCTTATGGGTAGACTAGGACATGGGTAGATCTAGCTTCATTTCAGTTTTGTTGAGTTTTTTTATCCTAGCTTGGCCGTGTGGTTTAGATGGTGTGGGCACCATCTCAACCCTACGTGGGTAGTGTTGATTGCTTGTAGATCTAGCTTGCGTATTAGTTTGTTGTTTTGTTCATTCTCTTGCTATCTCATATCTTTTCTAAGTCTTCATAATAATATTTAAGAAAGAACACTATAATAACTAAGACAAGATAACTAAGTACCTACCTAGTTGGGTGAGAAACCCCCAAAGAGGTAAGAGTAAGTGTTAAATACTTATTTTATCATGCTTTGTGATTGATCTCATTTGTTTAATAATCTCAATGTTTATGCTTTACATCATATCTCACATCTCTTAAGCCCATTGGGCAACACACTTAAAATCTATCTTGATCTAGTTTGTTTACCTTTCATTCAAGCTTTTAATTGTCTCTTAAGCACATATATCTTAATCCCATGCTTTATATCTCTAATGGTGCTTAGTTAATAAGTGGTTATTGTGTTTATGGTTTAATATCTCCTAATAGCCGCGTCTTGGGCTTGAAGTTTCCTTTAATGGTTTAACTTGGCAAACACATTAAATTTTCCTTCTTCTCATCTCATATGGCAAGTTGTTCTTGCCATTAAATTCATGGTATCTAATCAACTAATATGATGTGCATGTGATCTAAATGTATCTATCTCTCTAAGCCGTGTATCTACTTTCTTTCTTATGTGTTGATTCACTTTATGGTGTAAGCTTTAACAACACATTTATGGACATTTTCATTTTCGGCCATCTCATTATTTTGCACTTTAAAAGTACTTTAAAACTCTCAAAACACTCTTGTAATCAACTAAAAGTCTACCTAACTATCATATATACTTAATAGACTATTTTAGGGTACCTTAGACAACCATCTCCGCCATCTATAATGGGTTTGAGGAAAACAATGGAGGGTAGTGCCAGGGGACTATCTCGTGGCGCTCCAAGTGGGTGTCCTCTCCGGGAAGTACTCTTACTGTCAGGGTTGACCATGGAAGCTAGGGTGGGCTTCGTTGCCTTACTATCTTGAGCACCTAGTAGTTACTTGGAAATAGGAGGAGGAGGCTTTGGTGAAAGCCAAATAAACTTAAAATCCTTAAGAAAATCCTAACTATTAAACCATTGGCCACATCTAATAATATTCGGGGGGTTTGATAGTAAAGAGTGTAGATTGTCTTCATTCCTTCATAGTAATTGTGCTTAATCTTGATAATCTTGTTGATGAAGTAATATGTTGATAATCTAGTGTAAATAATGATGTGATTGATGCTCAAGCCTTCTTTATCTTGCATACATTAAACATACTTGGTTAGATTGTAATTGTGATATATCATTCTTTTATTTGTAAATCTTGTAAGTAACTGTACATGTAATTCTTTCATTAAGTTATTCTTTTGTAAAAATGTTTATAACTTGTAATTCTTTTGTAAAGAACCACCCTTAAACATAGTTGACCCCTTGCCCAATTTCTAGGCACTAGTCTTAGTTGACCTAGGGAAAGGACTTGACTTTCATGCTAACTCTTGCATATTGCATGGTTGCCTTAGCATCTTAGGATTAGAATCCCCTCTAACCTTAACAAACTAAAATTAACTCCTAGAACTTAACATAATTCATCTAGTAACTAAGGACTACCCCCTTTGGCTTCCCTAGGAGTGAGCCTAGACGGAAGAGGTTTCGGTCAAAGTGACAGCGTGGGCTATGAACCCAGGGATTGTGCCTCCAAGGACACACTAAGTGAGCCGAACTCAATCTCACGTTTTCAAGTGTGTATAAGGATGGCAACATCTTTGGCACTGTTGTCGGGGATTGAGTTATTCATCCTTGCTTTTTACGACTTAACTTAACTTTTGAGAACTAATAATTCTTTGAGCTTGCATTGGTTAGATTTGTTTGATTCTTTTCCAAGTGGTGACTCCATTGAACAAATCTATCAAGTATACTGCAAGGAGCAATCCTTGTTGGCTGCTTGAAATTCTTGGGGAAGAAGCACTCACTGAAATCCAATTCTTGTTCCAAACATAATAAATTAACTTTTGTTTTTCTTCTTTTTTTTGCCTTGTTTGATGCTCTTGTATGTCTGAGATAAACTTGGTCATCGGGCGACTCCACTTTTAAATAATTTGACAAGGTATTTTGTAAGAAGGAATTCCTGGCTTGTTTTACTTCATCCTTGAACTTGGAAGAGTTTGTGGGTGAATTTAGCTTGTCCTTCTTCTTGTTGGATCCTTGGTAATCTTGGGTCCCAGTCCTTTTCTTAGGACCTTTGTTTAAATGATCTAGTTAGAAATGGATGATTTTTATGGTCCTATTGATTTTTCAGGATTTTTTGGTTGCCCTCATTATGAATCTTCAGATTTTTTTGAAAACACTCCTGACTATGGTGATCATGATGATGCTAATACTCACATCAGGGCTTTCACTAAATGTATTGATGAATGGTATGATGAGAAACTGCTTAATTGGTTTCATAATTCACCTTATGGGAGATTCAAGACCATACAAGGCTTGTTGCATGCCTTTTTGGAAAGGTTTGGACATGATCGGAGTGAAGTTTACGATGAATTGGTTGATGATTTTATGGAAACATGGAAAAGGAAAAATCTTCTAGCTCTTAAAACAATCAATTCAGACATAGAGGTTGATTCTCCACCAGATCCTATTAAGGAACTTAATGAAATAATTCAGAACGTGCAGCTTTCCCAGGAAGAACAATGTGAAGCCATAAATGAACAATTTGTGGCCCTAGAAGATCAATTGGAGGTCATGGAAGATGATCTTACAGAAACTTATATTGAATATCTGGACCCCCTTGAAATTAAGATTGATAGTGAAAAAGATGAGGAAGTTCATAGGGAGATTCCAGATGAATCCATGGATGAGCCAATCATTCATTTTGAGGATATAAGGGAGTTTGAATTGGAAAATGTTGAATATCTAGATGATTCAAGTCCCCACCCTCCTCCTGTGGAATCGGTATTTTTGAAGGCTAACTTTGAAAATCTTGAAGAAAACAGTATGATGGTTCCTGTGGTATGTTCTTTTCCAACCTCTCAACCAGAGGATAAGTTAATGTAGAATTATGTGGAAATGGAACCTTCAGTTTAACGATGTCATATCATTATGAGTATCGGTTGGCCTCTCACCTTGATAGTCATGAGCAACAAAGTATTCATAATTTACATTTCGTGTCACATTCCAGTGTTTGGTTGAAAGGAAGAAGGAGCATGGTACTTGGTTGGTTCTTCCTCACAAAATGTTCCAAGTTAATAAAACTTGGGAGGGGGTCTTCTGTGAGTTATCCTAGACTAGGATGCTTCAGACACTTGTGGCGTCATTTCACCCATTGCATGGGTGGTTGTAATGTATCTCTAACCCTTCCTTGCATTTTTAATCATGTATTATTTGATTCATTATGTCAATATGTACTTAAATTATTTTTTTTTCAGTACCATAGATTTCTTTTATTGTAAAATTATGATGTTGTACTTTAAATATTTCATTTTGTAAATATTGTATAACATTCGTTGATTTAATTTTGTATAAATGTATTCTAATGTTGGTTTTCGGTGTGCACTTCGGTGAGCACTCTATTTTGTAGATGTTGGATTCTCGTATGCTCTCCGTCTTGAAGTGAGAAGATCAAACACACGTCCCCATGTGGAGTCAGATGTTGACCGCCCATTTAGCACTGGTGGTCAACTCATGTGCCATGAAGAGATGCATCGTCAGATGCTCATGTTGTCGAAGACTTTGGTTCTACAGGCTGTGTTTGGCCCAACAATTATTTTTGTACTTGGAATTTTTGAACCTCTGCTTGGGTTAATAATGTAATAGGTCTGCATGAGTCATGTCTAGGTTAGTTACCTTGGCATTGGTTCACTGGGAGAGTTCCTTTCACCGAGGGTTTTTTATCCTTAGGTTATCATTGGGCCTTCTAGCCTTAATGATTTCCCTTGAGTTTTTCCCTCGCACTTTACATATGTCCTCCAAAGTGGTGAACAACATTGCAGTGGGCTTATGTTTTGGTAACTATTATCGCTCAATTTGTAGTTTAGGTCTTAGACTAGAGGATAAGGGTCAAACTGGCGTAACAGGGACCTACCCCACCCAATGTAGCCACAATGGGGAGGTCCTTTCTATTTAGGGTGACTATTCTAAGGGAGACGTCCCTGGCAATCTAGGGTTTTGAAAGGAAAAGGCTCAGAGGATTAAGGCTAGTTTCCCCTTCACAGATTACCTCTCAAAAGACAGTCAAATGAAGAATAACCACAGGGAAGGCACCTACTTGCGAAATAATA
The DNA here is from genome assembly GCA_009831015.1 of Picea engelmannii. Lineage (NCBI taxonomy): Eukaryota > Viridiplantae > Streptophyta > Pinopsida > Pinales > Pinaceae > Picea > Picea engelmannii. The sequence goes on along the minus strand of ML780225.1, from coordinate 2,097,620 downwards.
AAACAATGAAACTAACACATGCAATAATGGTTAGTACTTCATAGATCAATGACTGTCAAAGTTTTAATGTATATGAGCATATATAGCAGTAAATATTGACGAAGACAATGTTTGCAATAATGACAATGGCATATAATGTTACTTTGTCAATAAACACTGGAATAATATAGAATCCAATGGAAATTAAATCAATGTATTAAATGTCATTCATTGCTCATACACAATAGATTGCTGCGTCAATATCCTAAAGATGACGTTGTCTTTTATTAGGGTTAGTATGATAAGCAATGTAATAGGAAAAGAAGGTCAACGTTTTGCTATTTAGCCAATGAAAATTACGAATTCATCAATGTCTATCACAAGATGACCAAGTCAACAGTGTTTTCTATCAACAATAGTTCAAATTAGGCATGACGTCATCATTTATTGCAGGGTTAGAGGGCTGGTTGCGTCAAGTATGATGTCAGCCTTGGTTAGTGCGCTAGGGTTAGTTAGGGTTTCAAAGTTTGAAAGTTTGAAAGATGAACAAGCTCAACGTTGGAGAGAATACCAGTGCCTTAGGGTAATATGGAGTCAAAAGTAAGGGCAAGATCTCAAGAGGATCAAAATTTAAAGACTAGAAGGTTAGGTTCTATGGTGCTGCAATGGCAGGGACCTAGAATAAAAACCCTAAGGGAAGGAGGCTCATTTTGGTGTTGCTTAAGCAAGGCCTCATGCTCCTTCCTCTTTCTTTAAATACTCTTGGCAAAATGACTAGCTTTAAAGTACAAGTCTAAGGGAGAAAAGTGTTGCGGGAGCAAGGCTCTTCAAACCATAGGTGTAGAATTAACTAGACCTAGGACGTCTCCTTTATTCAATTTATACTTTAATGCTAACTCAGAAAAAGGATGATTAGCGTAGCAACGGCTAGGCTATATCTTCCTTAATCAATGGCTAAAACAAGTTTCTCAAGCATGGGGACATATAGCAAGGAACTACTTGTGTGCTTGCCACATAGGGTTTCAATATTAAGCAATATAATAGCAATATAATAGCAAATGTAAGAGATTAAACCTACAACCATTCATTTAAGAAGTTTTGCATGAAAAATTCACTTACAAATCATGAAAAATGCTCATCAAACCCTAGTTGTAAACCTTCCAATAAGAGAAACACCATAAAATGCCAAGAAGAATCCTCCAACAAGAGTTGTGCCTCACTTCCAAGAGAAAAATACCAAGACAAAAGATTAAAAGTAGATCTCTCACAAAAAAGTGAGTTATGTTATGTTTAAAATGAGGCAAAATGTCCTCTATTTATACCAAATCATGACCTTTTAATTAAAATTTAGGTCATCAAAACAACCGACAAGGCTGACTACCAAATTTACATTGTTTTTTACATTAACTGCTAAAAATATGAGATAATATGAGCAAAAGAGGGACGTCAATCCCTTCTGAGGGAGACGTTGGCCCTTTTTGGGCAAGCACAGCATCCAGAAAACCAAACATTGGCCCTCCTAGGGCTCCTCCAAGCTGCCACACAATCAAAATGACCTCAACACACTACCACATGCTCCAAACAACATCCATCTCTCTCAAGTGATGTACTGTCCATCAAAGACAAGCGTTCCATCTGCAATGGGTGATTCCCCCTAGGTCGAGCTCTGCCAAAGCGTCCTAGGTGGAACATCCTTCTTTCTTCTCATGTAATGGCTCATCACAATGTTGTCCTGTCTCTACCATCCTAGAAACCATCTGATGGGCTCTTCAGCCCCATGGAGGTCCGAGCTAATCATATCCCCATGTGTACCGGTCCACTGGTACCTGTCCTTCGGGTATGGTCCTACACATCAAAAGCTACACCCTCCATGGGCTCATCAGTCCTTGGGATCATAGCAATTTCAATCATATTCCATCATTAAATTTATCAAATACATGCATGAAACCCCTAGCATATCATCTAATAGCTCAAAGACATTACACTGATCTACTATACAAAGTTGAAGAAACAAACAAAATAACCTATTGAGCTAATGTCCACAAGAAAATTAAAGTTTCCACAGAGGATCATTCAAGCCATGTTCATGAAGTGATATGGTCTAGGGATGTCCAATCATAGTAAGAACAGGGGTAGGTGTTGTCCATGGGTTCCTTTGTAGGAGGTGAGTTGTACCCATCATGGATGCACTTTTTCCAAGCCCCTTTATTGCCTTTATTCTTTATTTATTGCTTTTCTTTCTTTTTACTTCAAGGTCTGACCAGAGGACACTTCCTTGGCATGGTGACCAGAGTTGACAGTGTTACCCACTGGTATTTTCGCAGAAATGATAAGGCTGGCTCGTGATGAGACCCCCTTTCCCTTGGTCATGCAACCAAAGGTCATTGCCCTGGCATGGTGACCAGACAATGGCAATGTCATACTGCTAGATACCTATGAACATAATGGGTCGGCTCGTGATGAGACCTCCCATCCTCTTGGTTAGGTCTTGTTTTTTTTGTTATTTTTCTTAGGGTCCCTTTTGTTTCTTATCAAGAGGCCTTTTATTGCCTACTCG
>ML780225.1:2083078-2095034 GCA_009831015.1 Picea engelmannii | reverse complement strand
GCTTTTACCCCCTGGGCCTTTAGCCCCTTCTTCCCACAGGACAAAGTGTAACCCCTCAAGTAGGTCATCCTAATGGCCGGACTAGGGGAATGGGATGGATGTATGGGAGATAAGATGTAAAATGATAGAATGGTGGGAGCGGATGATGGATCTGCAAATCCCCCCTGGTGGCTAACCAAAACCGATGAATACAAGCTTGCTAGGTCACCCCGTTAATCCCCCCAACAATGGTCAAGTGGATTAGTGTAAGATCCAAGCAGTTATCATAAATGTAAGGAACTTGATGCATATATAAGAAGGTTATAACAATCAAACATGACACATACCATGATACCTTGGACCAATTACCTCATGGAGCAAGATTCTTTTCTGATGCAAGTCCAAGCCAATGGTGATGGAAGCTACTACTACTAACAGGACAATTCTGGCAAAGAAGAAGAAGGATGGGCCCTCCAAGGCCATGCTCAGGTCAATCTTGCTCTCGGTACTCCATGTCTAGGACCTGTGGGCCTCAAGACATGATCTCTTGGTTATCCCTAGAGATCGGGGATAACAGTAACTACATAGGGAATTCATTGTAAATGACCATGCAAGACATCATAGAAAGTTTCGCGGAATTTCGTCGAGTCTAGGTTAGTTTTTTTTAATTAATTAATTTTTAATTAAATTTTCCTAAGTTTGGAGGTTTAATTATTTAATTAATTAATTATTTTTGAGCAATAATTGTAAAAACTAGATCCTTGGACTTTTTATAGGAGTATTTGTGCTCAAAAGAAATGGAATAGCACCTCCTACATCCTTGGACCAAGTTTCAGCTCGGTTGGACAACTTTAGCCATGGGTTAGTCCACCTAGATTGTAATTGTGATATATCATTATTTTATTTGTAAATCTTGTAAGTAACTGTACATGTAATTCTTTCATTAAGTTATTCTTTTGTAGAATTGTTTATAACTTGTAATTCTTTTGTAAAGAACCACCCTTAAACATAGTTGACCCCTTGCCCAATTTCTAGGCACTAGTCTTAGTTGACCTAGGAAAAGGACTTGACTTTCATGCTAACCCTTACATATTGCATGGTTTCCTTAGCATCTTAAGATTAGAATCCCCTCTAACCTTAACAAACTAAAATTAACTCCTAGAACTTAACATAATTCATCTAGTAACTAAGGATTACCCCCTTTGGCTTCCCTAGGAGTGAGCCTAGACGGAAGAGGTTTCGGTCAAAGTGACAGTGTGGGCTATGAACCTAGGCATTATGCCTCCAAGGACACACTAAGTGAGCCGAAATCAAGCTCACATTTGCAAGTGTGTATAAGGATGGAAACACGACCTTTTACCTGACCTAAAATGTAAAATTAGGTCAAGGTTTTGTATAAATGAGAGATTTTCACTCTCATTTTTTCATCACAACTTACTCACTCATTAGTGAGGTATGAAATTAGTGCCCTATATTGGGTTATTGGATAATTGGGTGATGCGCACTTGTTGAAGGAAGGTTATTTTGGCATATTTTGGTTTCTCTCTTGAAGGAAGGTCTTACAATTAGGGTTTGCACATTTATTTCTTGGTGAATTGTAAGTATTTTTCTGCAAAAATTCCTAAATGAATCATTGTAGTTTAATTTCTTGCATGTATTTATGATTATTATTGAACAAAAACCCTAGGTGACAAGCACACAAGTAGGTCCTTGTCTCATGTCCCCTGATAGAGAGATTTCCAGGCATTGAAGAGGAAAAAGAGAGCCTAGCCATAGCTACACTCCTTTCTCCTTTTCTCCCTTTGCTAGCCGTACCTGTTTGAGCTCAAGAAGGAGAAGATGTCCCAGGCCTAGGTTATCTACACTTAGGGCCATTTTCTTCTAGGGTTTGATGATAGAGCCTTGTTGTAGCAACACTCTCCCTCATTTGACTCTCTTATATTGACTTTATCTTTCATACTAGCTGGGTTTTTTTTTCATCTAAGGAAGGAGGAAAGAGCATGAGGCCTTGCCATTGCAACACCAGAGTGAGCCTCTCTCCCCTAGGGTTTTGTCTCTGAGGCTCTGCCATAGCAGCACTTCAGAGCTCTTCCCTCCAGTCCTTAGTCATCCTCCTTCAACCTGTGCGTCCTTCACTTTTGACTCCATTAAACCCTAAGGCACTGATCTAGAAGTCCTCCAACGTTGAAGTGAAATTGGTCAAACAACTCTCGAACTCTTTGAATTTTAAACCCTAGCTACACTAACCCTACTAACCCTAAGTTGTTAATGTCATCCTTGGTTATTACATCTTAATGCAACAACATTTTACTTTGAGCAATTGAATGGTAGTTAAAGGCATTAATTAAGTCAAGTATTGATTTATTTCATTGAATTCCATATCGTTCTAGTATTTATTGGTGAAGTGACATTATCTTTCAGTGTTATTTTGTAAACATTGAATTCATCAACATTTACTTTCAAAATGATTATATTGAATATCATATAGTCTTTCATATATATGAAGTACTAACCAGAGCCTGCATATATCAGTTTATTGTTGCTTTGTTCTCGGGCAGGGATTCTACTTGGTTATATTTGTTGGCTATAAGCCGAACTATTTGTTTTGGTGTTGATCTGTGAAGGGGGAAACTTGTCATTGTTTGATTATCCTTTAGCCTCTTCAAAACCCCAGTTCACCGGGAATGTCTCCCCTGGGCCTCACCTCCCTAAAGAGAAAGAACCTTCCCATCATGGTGACATTGGGTGGGATAGGTTCCTGTTACGCCAGTTTGTCCCTCTACTTTATATCCTTTCTTCCTAGCTACAAACTGTGCGATAATAGGTCCCCCAACCTATATGTTCTCTAAGGGATGGGTGCATTTTATGTGAGTAGAAGGGTGAATTTATTGTGGGAACCGAGTCCCTTACTCTTGGGAAACACTATCTTCTTTGTGGAGTGATTTCCCACTTGTTTCCTAGCTTTTTGAGGCGTTTGAAAGTTATACAATTGGGGTGAAGGAGTCCCTGCATAAACTGCATGCATTACAGTGTTATAGAGCTAAGTTTTCATCCTCCTAGGTCAATCAAAGCAACAAATCCAGGCAACCTTGTATACAAATTGCATATCTTTGTAATAGTGACCAAATCCATGTGTTGGGACTCATATTTCTGTACCTATCGAGTTCTGGTAGCAGAGGACAATTTCCTTAAGCGGGGGTGACTTTATATACAACAACAAGGTCATTAGGTCAACTTCTCAGCAACAATATTCATACAACAAAAAGGAAATTCACAATTGGAAGGGTATCAAGCTGAAATCATGAGTTATCTTTGGTTTAATGACTTATTTGTATGCTGAAAACATAAAGGAATACTTTTGTTGTGTTTATTGGAATACATCAGCTAGCTTGTTGTGACATCCTATGTTTATTTGGAATATTATTGTTGTAATATTGCATGTTGTTTTGATATATTCAAACATTGTGAAAACAACTGATATACATCAACAACCCATAAAGAAATCCTACAACAACATAATAGGGTTTTGACAGTCATAAGTCAGCTACATCATAAGTGTTTGTAGAAATCCCAATACTCAGAAAATGAGAAGAATTGTTACAGCAGTAGGGAAATAGAGGCAACCAATGGATAGGAATATTACATTGCCCAAACATCCCCATACCATCTCACGCACTTACATGACCTAGATTGGCCTTCACCTGGAAACATCTTGTTAACATTAATTTTTGTCTTGGGCACAAGAGTACCCAGGTCTACAGGTTACACGAGAAGCGCCCAAACGCAGCATGAAAAAATCTCATTTCAGGCTACAGGTCAAGTAGGCAGGCGAAGTTTTGTTGTCAGTGGTCGAGATCCATCTATAGATCTGACCGACAGTCATCGGGATTTCGGGGCTACCAAGTTGCCTGAGATATAGCACAAGAGATAGCACCTATATTTCAAGACAAAATCTGGGTCATCCGATCCAGTTGGGGCAGGTGGCAGCCAATCGGCATTTCGGGGATCGACATTTTAAGAGACAAGGGATCTCCCATCTACTGTAGCTGAAATTGCCGAAATGTGAAATGTCGAAGGTACCTTTGAAAATTAGCCCACGGTCCTAGCACCAGGTCACGCCAAGAGAACCTGTTAATGGAGGTGGCCCCCTTTTTTTTTTAATGATAAAGTCATATCGGTCGTTCATCTGAAAGACACATGGCACAAGAGCTGAGCCACAGGTGGGGCCTTTCGGGACTTTCATAGTGAATCCATCAACGTCATCCCAACCATCTGATCCAAGGATGCGTGGCACAAGATCTAGTCACGTCAGCATATCATCATTTGAGAGTTTGAAGGGTAAAGGTTCCTCGTCATCTCACATCTCGAAACCCTGAACCCCAAAGCACCAAAAGTGTCCAGAGTCGGGCCCACGGTTTTGGCGCCTGGTGACAAAGGAATAGGCCTGGAGAAGGGGTGCTAGCGTTTATTATTCGACAAGGTGGGTCCTAAAGTGACAAAAGAAATCTCAGTCATCCATCCCATAGGGACACGTGGTGCACGATTAGGCTATGTCACCACCTCACCTATCGCAACTTTGAAGCACAAGGAGCAGCCTCCTCCCATCCATGAAATGCGAAGTGTCGAAGGCGTCCAGGACTTGGGCCCACAGTATTGCCGAGATGATCGGAACCCTCCATCTAGAGGGACGCATGGTGCACGATTAGGATATGTCACCACCTCTCCTTTCATAGCTTTGAAGCACAAGGAGTAGCCTCCTCCCATCCACGAAACATGAAATGTTGAAAGCGCCTTTAAAGATAGGCAGAGGGTCATAGCTCGTGGTCACTTGGGTGTGGTAGAAGGAACTGTGCAAACGGATGAAGCATCGGGTTTAGCTGCAGAAGGGATCACCATGTCCTCCAGGCGCTAGTTCAACTTGATCTCAATCTTGACACCTTCTTGGAATGAATGAAGAAGAGAGGGGGTGGTTGAAACCTCACCTCACTCATTAATTGTGAGGTATGGAGGTCCTGGCAGGAAGTTTGCCCGCGGTGGTCCTCTGTACTGGTTTTCTCACAGAAGCCATGTCAATGTCCTCGACTCACCAGGGAAGTTTGTGCATGCTAATTCATAATTTAAGGGCTCAACTACCCCTTTGCATGAGCCGTGCAAAGTTAAGTTAGCGTATGACAGAGGAGTGCAGGATAGATTTGATTGAAGAGACACCCCATCCTGAAAGTCTAAGATGCCTATGTTGGGAAATTGTTTAGGAGTATATGTATACTTAGTTTTGAGATTTTTTCATGGCATTGATGGTTGAGCAAGGCTCCCGATTGTAAAATCTTTAACGTAGCACTGGTTATTCTGGTGATGTATTAACATCTGAGACTTCTTACCTTATGAATGTCAGCTTCTTTCCATGTCTTAGTTTATACTGTATTAGAATAGCTCGAAATTGGAGGATCCAATCGAGTTGTATCTGTTATAGGATGATGTAGGTTGGATCACTATAACAATTGCATTGTCTCTAATCGGTCCTTGTGGTTTTCTCAACGCTGAATGACTTGGAATTGGAGGATCTAGTCAAGTCACCCCTTCAGTTCCTCGAAACTCTAAACCAAGAGGATCTTGCATTCAGAGTTTTTCTTCTACAATCTACTGAAAGGCCTCTTTCCCGAGGTATTTTTGCTCACTCCTCTCACCAAGTCTTCCACCTGCTCATCTTACAATCAACCCACTGACTGAAGTTAGATCAAGACCTCCTTTGTCTTTACATACCAGACCTCGTCCCTGAGTTAGAGTGATTCTATCCTGGGTCTCTAACCATTTGATCACCCATTAAACTTATCGTGACATAAAAATGATGGGCGTTGGGATCTGCTCCTGTCGCAATCCAGGAGTGACTTCTGATGCTAACATTTTTGGCACCGTTGCTGGGGATGAATTTGAAAATTTTCCCTGGGATTGAACGACATTGAGCCTCTGATTTTGAAGGTGCATCAGGCATCAGAGCCTTCGAATATTGCTACTATGCACTTGGTGACTCCATTGTGATGACTCCACTGGAGTGAACCTGTTGTTTTAGTTGTGGCTTCCAGAGGCAAACATACACGGTCCCATCCACAACTGCCTCTAGCTACACCTGTAGCTGATCCAGAGGTGATTTTCAGGAAGGGAAAGGCCTCTTAAGGAGAAGCTTCCATCGTCGAACCAAGTAATCTTCCATCTCCTTCTGTAGAAACTCTGTTTTCTTCTCCTCAGTTTCCTAGCAGACCTTTTTCTGAAGTTTCCTGTTTCCTGAATTTCGGGAGTGTTCCTGCTGAGTTTTTCCCTCCCAGTATGGGATTGGAGGGAAAAATCCTTGCCACTCCTCTTTCCCCTAAAGCCATACTTTGGCATAGACCTAGGACCACAGGAGACTTCCCCACTCCTATCTTTACCACCCCTCCTCTTGCTATTGTTGCCACTTCCACATAGAGACAAGCATCTGCTGACTCAAGCCCATTAGCCCTCTCTCTAAATCCCCCATTCTTTCTTGGAAGCTCATTCCCAGTATCCCTTTCTTGAACTCCTTCTCCTTTGAGTTCTCCTCCACCTAATATTCCTATGGCAGGAGAAAATCCCCCCATGACTAGGATGGAGGCTATTATAGCTGCTAGGTATGCTCCCCTTGTGTTACCTCAGCCTCTCAATGCTCTTCCAGTAGATGGTTACCTCAAGCAGCTGCCCAAGTTTACAAGCGAGGGGGACATAACTGCAGAAGAACACCTTGAAGCTTACTATATTTTTACAGACAGTCATGTTATCATGCATGCAGATGTATGGATGAGGATTTTCATCCATAGTCTTGAAGGCGAGGCTAGAAAATGGTTTAGGGCCCTACCTCCTAGATCTATTGATGGGATTGAGGCTTTGGATAGTGCCTTTTTGAGACAATGGGGAGACAAAAAGGACTTCATGTATTACATGACTGAGTTTGGATCTTTGAAGAGAAAGGAAGGAGAGTCTGTCTCTGACTTCTCCAAAAGATTTAATAAAATGTACAATAAGATCCCCACCGAGATAAAGCCCTCCGAAGATTTTGCAAAGATCACTTATGCCAGCACTTTTGATCCTGATTTCTGCCTCCTGCTGAGGGAAAGGAGAGCCACCACCCTAGCTCACATGTAGGACACAGCCGTGGAAGTAGAGTCTAACATATTGGTTGTTGATCGACTCAGGAATAAGGCTGACAGAGACGTATCCAAGAGAAGGACAGAGGTCTCCTCATCCCATTCCTCTCCCCTTCCCCTTCAGACGGATGAGGTGGCTAAAGTACTAAAATCCCTTTCAGCTAGGATGGATAAGTGGGAGTTAGAGGGGAAGCCCACGTACAGAAACCCCTAGAATACTGATAACAGAGGTTTTAGGAGGCCCGATAACAATATCCCACAGAATTTTCCAAAGGAACAAAGAAGCAAAGATAGGGATGATCAGAGGATTCAGAACCCTCTCTAGAACAACCTAGTCACTCACGAGGAAGGGGAAAAGGTGGATGAACTCGACCCTGAGATCCACTGCATCGAGGACACTTCCCTGTTTCCTCATTTGACTCAATCTGCATATGAAGAATCCCTTATCAACACTCAAATCAACGAGTTGAGTAAAGGGCAAAAGGCCATCAACACTCTTAATAGATACAATCTCAGGTCAAAAAAGAAAGAAGAAAATTTTGATAGCTAGGATCAACCCCTCATGGCGGAAAGGCCTACTAAAGCTACAACAACCATTACTAAAGAAAAGAAATCTCAGAATGCTTCACCAACAACCAAGGAACCTTCCTCTGAGGTAAGGGAAGCTCCTAAGTGTCTCTCCTTTAGTTTTGAGCATGATATTCAGAAGATTAGAATTCTTGTACCCATTTCCGAACTAGTTAAAAATGAATATTTCAAAAGGTCCCTCGCCAAAATGCTACAATCTGAGCCCCCACCACCTTCCATGGACTCAATAAATCTCCAAGATCAAAATCCAGTAGTCGTCCTAGGTCCCATGGTAGAATATAGAGATGATTCATCCCCTCCCTTCTACACCTCCCTGAACATACATGATAAAGTGTTTCATAATTGCCTCATGGATTCAGGAGCTTCCCACAACCTTATGCCCAAAATAGTCATGGAAGAGTTGGGACTGGAGGTGACAAAGGCTTATCATGATTTATACTCTTTTGATTCAAGGAGGGTGCAATGTCTTGGAGTCATCAAAGATTTGGTGGTCTCTTTATTTCAGCTGCCAATGAAGAGTGTGGTCATGGACATTGTGGTAGTTGATGTTCCCCCCAAGTTTGACATGTTGTTGTCTAGGTCTTGGATTAAAAATCTTGGAAGAACATTACAGATGGATCTCACATATGCCTCCATTCCAATCTTTGGAGGGGAACACAGGAGGTTATACAGAGAGGCCCAACTAGCCTATATTGTCAGTGATGAAACAAACCCCACCAATCATCCCATCTTTGCACTTGACACTGATTTGGGGTCTAGCTTATTGCAGATCACCGATGCTCCTGAAGCCCCTTTCCAAATCAGAAGGCAACCCTTATTTGATTATGGGACACCTCCTCCAAACACCTCCATATGGAAAAAAAAAAATTGACAGAGCTTCTTCTAGTGAAGGCGCTGGCACTGGAGTGGTCTTTGTGTCACCTTGTTAGGAAGCCATATCCCTGTCATACAAGCTTGAATTTGAAGCAACTAATAATGTGGAAAAATATGAAGCTCTTGTTCTAGGTTTAAGGGCTGCAAAATAAATGGGAATTCAGGAGGTAGCAGTGTTTGGAGATGCAGAATTGATAGTCCAGCAGATCAAAAACGTTTATCAGGCTAAACATCCTTGACTCGGGAGTTACAAAAATGAGGTATGGGACCTAATTGATAGTTTATTCTCAGCATGTAACATTTATTTCATACCAAGAGAGAAGAACATAGTGGAAGATTCCTTGGCTACATCAACAAGCAATTTCAAAGTGCCCTTGCCACCCAAATTCAGATACAATGTAGAAGTAAAATATAGGCCCTCCATACCTGACAATGTCAAACATTCGAAGGTGTTCGAGGATGATATTGAGATCAAAATATTCTTGGATATTGTCGAAGAATTTTCAGAGATGCATATTGACCAAGACTCTGTCTCTAAAGAAATGATTGATGGGGGTAATTTTCTGAATAAGATTGCAGAGCATAGCATTGTGAAGTTGCCCAACAATCATATTCAAAGGGGACTGGTTCCTTTGGAAAGGATTTTTGATAGAAATGATGTGGCATTAAAAGGGGAAATCTCAAAGGATGACGCTGATACAACTCAGTGCAACATTGGCACTGAGAATGAACCTTATTTTGTCAAATTGTCCATAAGTCTGACAAAGGAGAAAAGGGCAGAATACGCTGAACTATTGAGGGAGTTTGCTGATGTTTTTCCCTAGACCTATGAAGATCTCAAAACATATGACACTTCTGTCATTGAGCATAAAATCCCGTTGAAAAAGGAGGCAAAGCCATTTAGGTAGAAGCTAAGACAGATCAATCCTATGCTGCTTCTTATCATGGAGAGGGAGGTGAAGAAGCTGCTACAGGCCCAAATCATCGTGCCACTAAGATATTCAGAGTGGGTGGCCAACTTGGTCGCAATAAGGAATAAGAATGGAGAAATCAAACTCTGTGTAGATTTTAGAAACCTGAACAGGAGCTCACGAAAGGACAATTACCCCTTACCAAAAATGGAACATATATTACAGAGGGTAACAGGAGCATCCGAGATTTCCATGATTGATGGCTTTTCTAGCTACAATCAAATCTCTGTTCTACCCGAGGACAGGGAAAAGACGACATTTACCACTCCGTGGGGCACATTCATGTATGCTAAGATGCCTTTTGGATTGATGAATGCAGGGGAAACGTTTCAACATACCATGGACATATCTTTCATTGGGGAAAGGGATAAGTTTGTGTTCATCTACCTGGATGACATAATAGTCTTTTCCCAATCTAATAAAGAACATTGTTGTCATCTCAGGAAGGTTTTTCTGAAATGCAGGAGTTTTGACATTTCATTGAATCCCAGGAAATCTTTGTTCACCATGAAGGAGGGAAAGTTACTGGGTCACATAGTGTCAGCCGAAGGAGTCAAGATTGATCCTAGAAGAGTTGAGGTAATACAAGCCTTATCAATCCCAAGATCCAGGAAGGAGGTCCAATCTTTCCTTGGTAAGATTAATTTTCTAAGGAGATTTGTTTCTAACTTTGCTAAAGGGGTAAGAATTATAACAGCCATGTTGAGGAAAGGAAATGAAGTAAGGTGGACTTCTGAATCATGAAGTTCCTTTGAGAAGATAAAGAAGGCCTTGACTGAAGCTCCTGTGCTCATCAATCCTTATTACTCAAAGGATTTCCTTATTTTCTCCTTTGCCTCACCTGACACAGTGGTTGTTGTTTTATACGGCTGCTCATGCAGGATACAATGTGAGTCAGGGGGAGATGGAATATAGTGATGGGATGCAGTGGCATATGGGAGTACCCAGCAGCATAGTAGACAGTGGATAGTTCATCACGTCATCTCATGCAGATGGTGTTTTTGGGGATTCTAGAGTTGGCACTAGCAGGACTGACACTAGTAGTGAGGGGTCTAAGATGGCACCTCAGTATGACCATTATTAGGAGTCACACCACTTAGAAACACAGTTGAGAGTTAGTGAGACTATTATCAGAGAAGCCACTAGATGTATAGATGACATGCATGCAGTGATAGAAAACTATTGTTGGAGAGCATCAGTGACACAGGGTAGCTCAGATGGACGGTTTTCCATGGATGATTTTCACACTCTCCGAGAGAGAGTATCTGTGATGAGGACTGACTACCAGCAGTTGTTGATAAACAGGGATTATCTACTAGGGATTGGTGAGATGTATCATCAGGCTCTGAGGAAGAAAGAGTTGGAGATGGACCGACTCACTCAGGAGTTGGAGAGCACTCGAGGATTCTTGAGAGGCACACAGACTGCCCTTCAAGAATACGAATCTAGGACATATGAGTCTCCTAAGGACATCTATTAGAGGTCCACTTCATCTGTCTTAGTGGACACTCAGATGTATCAGTTAGTCACATGGTTAGAGGATGTTGGTGATCTAGCAGAGGAGCATAGTTTGATGGGGGACACTTCCATTCGTGTCTTAGGAGTGGTTGATCTCCATATAGTGATTGGTCCAGTCGTATGCCCAGGATCTGTGATGCAGCATGAGTTTGCGAGAGATGACAGGAGTATGCCAGAGCATACAATGATGAGTGATAGTTCACAGAGACATGCTGGGATGTATGGTGGGATTTAGAGGGGTGTACCACCTGGCAGAGAGGAGACACACTTAGGGGAATATGCCGGTGCCACTCCTTGGCAGCAACATATGGTTATGAGATCTCACCTTAACCATTTCAGTAGTTGCCTGGGTGAGGGGAGATGGAGAGTGGTTTACCAGTAGTTGGAGGAGTTGCTTCCAATTGTACCTGATGATTGGGGTTTAGTGATGACTACAGGTGAGAAGTTATCATGGATACCGATGGACAAGCTTCTAGTCGAATCCCTGGGATTCACCAAAGCATTTGATGCCTTTCAGTCCTACAGTCAACTTCAGATGTTTCTATTAGCCCGTCCTGACACTTTTATCATAGACAATAGCATGAGGAGGGATAGGCCGTGGCTGAGGGCATGGAGAGTGAGTAGGCCAAGACTACATGAAAGGAGTACTTTTACAGCATATAACAGGTTAGAGGTGGACCGTGTTAGATAGACAATGGAGACTTGGTGTGTGAAGGTGAGCATCATATACCAGGTGATGATAGATGAGCACAGAAGGCTTCTGACAGTTGTTATCCACATTTTTGGTTATCAAGATGATGACATGATAATGACATGGTGATAGAAGATCTAACTCTTCTTTAAGATCATTTTCATGAAGAAAGTTACACTTGT
>ML780225.1:2065476-2082101 GCA_009831015.1 Picea engelmannii | reverse complement strand
AGGTTGCACCAGAGAGCCACACACTCCACCTTGGTTTGGTTTGGAGTGGGTCTATAGGTACTTGTCCTATGGGGAAAGACCCTTCCTTCCACTTGATCATCATGATAGGGCATGGAGATTTTTGGATAGGTACTTCATCTACAGAGATTCCTTTACATATACAGTTTCTGGACAACAGGTTCGGTGGTCACAGGTGTTTCATCTTAAGGATCTAGGAGAGGAGGATTCAGGATGTATGCAGGGGGCAGACAGTCATGGTCAGAGTAGTGAAGTGTCAACATGGTGATCTTTGACAAAGGTTAGGATGGGACCCAGGGATTTCAAGGTTGAGCATTTCACTGACTGACAGGGGCGAGTGGAGATGTGCAGGGGAAAGTTGTTCTAAATTTCCATGTATCTTCAGTGTTGAGGAGAGCACAGAGCCTGAGGGTGTCTCACGGAGGTCTTGCAACACCTCATGCTGGCATCATCATGAGCAGTTGAAGGAGGTCATGTGGAACTTGGTAGAGACTAGGAGGATGGACTCACTCTGGGATGAGGACATGTGTCAGGTACAGGATACTCACAGAGTTGGTGTATTTCAGGATTATGCGTCCCAGGGGCTAGCAGTTCATGACTTGATATGGGACCCAGGGGGTAGCATGTGTGATTGTTCATCTTTTGATGGGTTCTACTATGCAACCCATAGGTGGACATGGGATCCTGGTATTTTATTTGAGATTATTTGGTTATTGCTTGAGGACAAACAATTTTCTAGCAAGGAGGACTGTAATGTCCCCACTTTGGAACATTATCACAGGGCAGAGATTTATGATGACCAAAGTAGCCAGATGGATGCTATAGCAGGTACAAGGGTATTTGAGAGGCATTGTGGGGTCTAGCTTGCATTGATGATCATATTCCATCATTATGAGCCATTTCGCACAGGTTGGCTTTGGTTTTGTTGCATTCGGATGATTTCCATGATTTTGACTATTTTGAGCTATAAGTCAATGGAATTCACTAAAGAGGTCATTTTGGGCACATTACTTGGAGGAACCTCTTAGTGTAATAGCCCATTGGAATCGGGAGGAGAAACACTACAGGATGGGATGGCTAGAAGTGACTTTCAGTGGCTAGGGAAGCCACAAGGAGAGATAAGGAGCTTTTCAAAGGTAAAAAGGTTAATTAATTAATTAAAGTGATTTAATTAATTAATTACATATTAATAAAATGAAAGTCACTTTGGAGGGACAAGGTGAGACAAAAAGTATAAAGGAAAGGCAAGGGCATCTTCTCATTCATTCATGTATGATCTTATTTTGATATCTGGATTTTAGCTAGTGAGCCCAACATTGGGGGTTTTGAGGGTTTTGACTTAACAAACCCTAAAGGATGATTCGGTGGTGAATGATTCCACCTAGCTTGTCCCAAGCTTGGTCCTGGAGATGCAATACTCTCCCACACCATTCTATTTCTAGATCTACTCAGTTGTAGGGGGATTCTACATCAGTTTCATGTGCAGATAGAGAGAGGGTACATCAGTTGAGGGTTTCCATCAAGAGGGGCGCAACATCCTTGGATAGAGATTCGTTGTAGGAGATTGGCAGGGATTTTGGAGATTCCATCACTTGGGTTCTTCTTGCAGGGTCTTCTCCATCATTCCCAGTGCTTTCTGAGAGAGTTTCATGGTTCAAATTTCTAAGAGCAGTGGGACGAATTGAAGAGAAGGAGGGCATTTCTGAGATTCAGATCTAGTCAGTTTGGAGGAGTTACACTTCATATATGATGCTAAGACTTCACCTGGTGACTTGCAATGTCCCGATCTATATTTATGGAGAGTTTTAGAGCATTTGGAGGCCTCATTCATCAGAGTTGAATTATATAGGGCTTCAGTCATCCAGTGGGGCACACCATTCAATGGAGGAATTCAGATCTATAAAGATTGAGAGGGATCTTCGAGATTTGGGCACCTGGGTTGTTCTTACCATCACCTGATCTACTATTTGGCATCTTTCTAGAGGTTATTGGACATCTTTGGCACCAGGGCCGAATTGTTGAGAAGCTTCAGTTATCCAGCAGAGCATGACATCTTCCAGCAGTGAGGGGTTTGGCACTTGGCATTGGTCTTCATCTCTTATCCAACCTTTGGAGGATTATTTTGTATTGATAGGAGCATTTTGTAGCAGCTCATACTTTTTATCTATTGTCTATCATCTTGGCCATCTGTTGAGCATTCCAGATCGCCATCTCCATTGTAGCAGGTTCTTCTATTTTATGAATAAAGAAGATTTGAGATGTTTTGGCTTGTTTATCTTATTGCATATGGTTGAGGTATGTTCCATGGTTATCTCTTTCTGTTATTTGTTACATACACACATATAAACACATCTAAACAAATAGATCAATAAACTATTTGACGAAATACCACAACCAAAAAAAGTTTTAAAAAGACACCAAAACCGTGATGATCCTTGCATAATGGTTTAGGATCATTATAGTGGTATCAGAGCTTAGATTCCTACTAGCTAGTGGGAATTAGCACATATATGCAGAGCCATAGAGGGGTCTTCCATAAGAAGAGATGAATATTGGGGATTTTTCTAGAGAGACTTTATGTCGTAGATGGGAATATTTCTACAACCTTAGTGAGAAAACTAGGGCTCAAATAACATTCCAACAGTATTTATCCATGAAAAATCCTAGGTGGAGCACATATGAGATTACATTCTGGGTCAATAAGGCAATGGAATACATGGCACGGGAGGAAGCACAGAGAAACCCCACACCCATTAGGAGCATGCAACTTTGCTATAGTTGCAAGGTGCCTTGGGAACCAGATCATAGGTGTAGGGGTATGGGTAAGAAGCATATCATTGAGGTACACTATGATATTGATGATGAGGATTCAAAGCAGTCAGATGACGACAGTGACTCTGGCATAGAGGCTAGTGATAGTGACTCTACTTCAGAGGATAGTGATGATGACTCTTGCACATGGGCTAGTGATGCTTGCATGCTTGAGGAGGATGATGACCCTTGTGTAGTGGATAGGAAGCTGGATGGATGGGATGATAGCCAAAGTGTCTCAGTAGAAATGTCACATACCATTGATGACCTTATGTATCAGCAGAGTGGTGACACTAGCGAGGAGTCACATGTGTTAGCACCTAGAGATGATGAGCTTCCTATGGGGGTCGTGACACATCTGTCACCTGTTCAGACACCCATGATAGCCATGTCACATGAGGAGATCAGTGGCACGTTAGGTATGATGGATGAGCCTAGTGTGAGGGATGCACACCATGGACAGGTAGACCCACAGATCCAGGAGGAGGTATAGGACGTACAAGTAGTTGACCGTACACATACAGATCAGCCAGAGGAGATGGAGTCACATCTGTTGGAGACTCCATTGGTTGAGCAGATTGCAGAGGCTGACAGGTGGATGGAGCACTTACTCCAGGATCAGATTGCATTGATGAGGATGCACTCTTTAGTATTCAGGATGACCATAGCATGTGTCTACACAAAACTATATGGGATCCGGGCACAGAGGATAGTAGAAGGTTGAGTGCACAGGAGGATACGACTGCTCATGTAGGATACAATGTGAGTCAGGGGGAGATGGCATCTAGTGATGGGATGCAGTGGCATACGGGAGTACCTAGTAGCATAGTAGACAGTGGATAGTTAAGCATGTCATCTCATGCAGATGGTGTTTTTGGGGATTCTAGAGTTGGCACTAGCAGGACTGACACTAGCAGTGAGGGGTCTGAGATGGCACCTCAGTATGACCATGATCAGGAGTCACACCACTTAGCAACACAGTTGAGAGTTAATGAGACTATGATCAGGGCAGACACTAGATGTATAGATTACATGCATGCAGTGATAGCAGAATACTATTGGAGAGCATCAGTGGCACAAGGTAGCTCAGATCGAGGGTTTTCCATGGATGATTTTCACACTCTATGAGAGAGAGAATCTATGATGAGGACTGACTACTAGCAGTTGTTGACAGACAAGGATTATCTACTAGGGATTGGTGAGATGTATCATGAGGCTCTGAGGGAGCAGGAGTTGGATATGGATCGACTCACTCAGGAGTTGGAGAGCACTCGAGGATTCTTGAGAGGCACACAGATTTCCCTTCAAGAATCAGAGTCTAGGACATATGAGTTTCCTGAGGAGATCTATCAGAGGTCCACTTCATCTATCTTAGTGGACACTCAGATGTATCAGTTAGTCACATGGTTAGAGGATGTTGGTGATCTAGCAGAGGAGCACCAGTTGAATGGGGACACTTCCATTTGTGTCTTGGGAGTGGTTGATCTCCATATAGTGATTGGTCCAGCCGTATGCCCATGATCTGTGATGCAGCATGAGTTTGCGGGAGATGAAAAGAGTATGCCAGAGCATACACTTATTATTGATAGTTCACAGAGACATGCTAAGATGTATGGTTGGATTCAGAGGGGTGTACTACCTAGCAGGGAGGAGACACACTTAGGGGAGCATGCAGGTGCCACTCATTGGCAGCAGTATATGGTTATGAGATCTCACCTTCATGATTTCAGCAGTTGCATGGGTGAGGGGAGATGGAGAGTGGTTTACCAGCAGTTGGAGGATTTGATTCTGATTGTACTTGATGATTGGGGTTTAGTGATGACTACAGACGAGCAGTTATCATGTATACAAATGGATGAGCTTTTAGTCAAATCCTTGGGATTGACCAAATCATGTGACGCCTTTCAGTCCTACAATGAACTACAGATGCTTCTATTAGCCCGTCCTGACACTTTTATCATAGACAATAGCATGAGGAGGGATAGGATGTGGCTGAGGGCATGGAGACTACATGACAGGAGTAATTTTAGGTCATACAACAGGTTAGAGGTGGACCATGTTATATAGACAGTTGAGACTTGGTGCGTGATGGTGAGCATCATAGACCAGGTGATGATAGATGAGCACAAAAGGCTTATGACAGTGATTAGTCTCACACAGGAGCAGTTAGAGGAGATTGGAAGTGATAAACGTCCAAGCTTTCCATGGGACCTAGGAGTCTGTTTTGTTAGCATGATACTCATGCTGACCCAGGTTTCACCAGAGAGCCACACACTCCACCTTGGTTTGATTTGGAGTGGGTCTGTAGGTACCTGTCCTATGGGGTGAGACCCTTCCTTCCACTTGATCATCATGATAGTACATGGAGATGTTTGGATAGGTACTTCTTCTACAAAGATGCCTTTACAGATACAGTTTCTGGACGGTAGGTCCGGTGGTCACATGTGTTTCAACTTGAGGATCTAGGAGAGGAGGATTCAGGATGTATGCAAGGGGTAGATAGTCATGGTCAGAGTAGTGCAGTGTCAACATGGTGATCTTCGACAAAGGTTAGCATGGGACCTAGGGATTGCAGGGTTGAGCATTTCACTGACTGACAGGGGCTAGTGGACCTATGCAGGGGAAAGTTGTTCTAACTTTCCATTTAGCTTCAGTGTTGAGGGGAGCACAAAGCATGAGGGTGTCTCACGGAGGTCTTGCAACACCTCGTGTTGGCATCATCATGAGCAGTTGAATGAGGTCATGTGGAACTTGGTAGAGACTAGGAGGATGGAATCACTCCGGGATGAGGCAATGTGTCAGGTACAGGAGACTCACAGAGTTGGTGTATTTCAGGATTATGCATCCCAAGGGCTAGCAGTTCATGACTTGATATGAGACCCATGGGGCAGCATGTGTTATTGTTCATCTTTTGATGGGTTCTACTATGCAACCCACAGGTGGACATGGGATCTTGGTATTTTATTTGAGATGATTTGGTTATTGCTTGAGGATAAGCAATTTTCTAGCAGGGAGGACTGTAATGTCCCCACTTTGGGACATTATCACAGGGTAGAGATTTATGATGACCAGAGTAGCCAGATGGATTCTATAGAGAGTACAGGGGTGTTTGAGAGGCATTGAGTGGTATTTGAGAGGCATTCCGATAATTTCCATGATTTTGACTATTTTGAGCTATAAGTCAATGGAATTCACTGAAGAGGTCATTTTGGGCACATTACTTGGAGGAACCTCTCAGTGCAATAGCCCATTGGAATTGGGAGGAGAAACAATACAGGATGGGATGGCTAGAAGTGACTTTCAGTGGCCAGGGAAGCCACAAGGAGAGATACGGAGATTTACAAAGGTAAAAAGGTTAATTAATTAATTAAAGTGATTTAATTAATTAATTAAATATTAATAAAATGAAAGTCACTTTGGAGGGACAAGGTGAGCCAAAAAGTATAAAGGAAAGGCAAGGGCCTCTTCTCATTCATTCATGTATGATCTTATTTTGATATCTGGATTTTAGCTAGTGAGCCCAACATTGGGGGTTTTGAAGGTTTTGACTTAACAAACCCTAGAGGACGATTCAGTGGTGAAAGATTCCACCTAGCTTGTCCCAAGCTTGGTCCCGTAGATGAAATACTCTCCCACACCATTCTAGTTCTAGATCTACTTAGTTGCAGGGGGATTCTACATCAATTTCATGTGCAGATAGAGAGAGGGCGCACTAGTTGAGGGTTTCCAACAAGAGGGGTGCACCATCCTTGGATAGAGATTCGTTGTAGGAGATTGGCATGGTTTTTGGAGATTCCATCACTTGTGTTCTTCTTGCAGGGTATTCTCCATCATTCCTAGTGCTTTTCGAGAGAGTTTCATGGTTCAAATAATTTCTAAGAGTAGTGGGACGAATTGAAGAGAAGGAGGGTGTTTCTGAGATTCAGATCTAGTCAGTTTGGAGGGGTTACACTTCAGATCTGACCCTGAGACCTCACCTAGTGACTTGCAGTGTCCCGATCTATAATTTTGGAGAGTTTTAGGGCATTTGGAGGCCTCCTTAAATCACGGTCGAATTATCTAGGGCTTCAGTCATCTAGTGGGGCACAACATTCAGTGGAGGAATTAAGATCTACAAAGATTGAGAGGGATCTTGGAGATTCGGGCACCTGGGTTGTTCTTACCATCACCTGATGTATTGTTTGGCATATTTCTGGAGGTGATTGGACATCTTTGGCACCAGTGCCGAATTGTTGAGGAGATTCAGTTATCCAGCAGAGCGTGGCATATTCTAGCAATGAGGGGATTGGCACTTGGCATTGGTCTTCATCTCTTATCCATCCTTTGGAGGCTTATTTTGTATTGACAGGAGCATTTTGTCATAGCTCATACTTGTTATCTATTGTCTATCATCTTGGCCATCTGTTGAGCATTCCAGATCGCCATCTCCATTGTAGCAGGTTCTTCTATTTTATGAATAAAGAAGATTTGAGATATTTTGGCTTGTCTATCTTATTGCATATGGTTGAGGTATGTTCCATTGTTATCTTTTTCTGTTATTTGATGCATACACACATATAAACACATCTAAACAAATATATTAGCAAACTGTTTGACGAAATACCACAACCAAAAAAAAGTTTTAAAAAGACACCAAAACTGTGATGATCCTTGCATAATGGTTTGGGATCATTACAGTGGTATCAGAGCTTAGCTTCCTACCAGCCAGTGGGAATTATCACATGTATGCAGAGACATAGAGGGGTCTTCCATAAGAAGAGATGAATATTGGGGATATTTCTAGAGAGATTGTACGTCGTAGATGGGAATATTTCTACGACCTTAGTGAGAAAACTAGGGCTCAAATAAAATTCCAACAGTATTTATCCATGAAAAATCCTAGGTGGAGCACAGATGAGATTACATATTGAGTCAATAAGGCAATGGAATACATGGCACGGGAGGAAGCACAAAGAAACCCCACACCCATTAGGAGCACACAACTTTTCTACATTTGCAAGGTGCCTTGGGAACCAGATCATAGGTGTAGGGGTATGGGTAAGAAGCATATCATTGAGGTATACTATGATAGTGATGATGAGGATTCAGAGCAGTTGAATGATGAAAGTGACTCTGGCATAGAGGCTAGTGATAGTGACTCTACTTCAGAGGATAGTGATGATGACTCTTTCACAGGGGCTAGTGATGCTTACACTCTTGAGGAGGAGGATGACCCTTGTGTAGTGAATAGGCAGCTGGATGGACAGGATGATAGCCACAGTGTCTCAGCAGACATGTCACATACCATTGATTACCTTACATCTCAACAGAGTGGTGAAACTAGTGAGGAGTCACACGTGTTAGCACCTAGAGATGATGAGCTTCCTATGGGGGGCGTGACACATCTGTCACCTGTTCAGATACCCATGATAGCCACGTCACATGAGGAGATCAGTGGCACGTTAGGTATGATGGATGAGCCTAGTGTGAGGTATGCACACCATGGATAGGTAGACCCATAGATCCAAGAGGAGGTACAGGATGTACAGGCGGTTGACCACACACATACAGATCAACCAGAGGAGATGGAGTCACATATGTTGGAGACTCCATTGGTTGAGCAGATTGCAGAGGCTGACAGGTGGATGGAGCACTTACTTCTAGGATCATATTGCATTGATGAGGATGCACTCTTTAGTATTTAGGATGACCATAGCATGTGTCTACACACAACTATATGGGATCCAAGCGCAAAGTATAGTAGCAGGTTGAGTGCACAGGAGGATACGGCTGCTCATGTAGGATACAATGTGAGTCAGGGGGATATGGTATCTAGTGATGGGATGTAGTGGCATACAGAAGTATGCAACAACATAGTAGACAATGGACAATTCAACACATCATCTCATGCAGATGGTGTTTTTGGTGTTCTAGAGTTGGCACTAGCAGGACTGACACTAGCAGTGAGGGGTCTGAGATGGCACCTCGGTATGACCATGATCAGGAGTCACACCATTTATCAACACAGTTGAGAGTTAGTGAGACTATGATCAGAGCAGCCACTAGATGTATAGATGACATGCATGCAGTGATAGCAGACTACTGTTGGAGAGCATCAGTGGCACAGGGTAGCTCAGATGGAGGGTTTTCCATGGATGATTTTCACACTCTTCGAGATAGAGTATCTGTGATGAGGACTGACTACCAGAAGTTGTTGACAGACAGGGATTATCTACTGGGAATTGGTGAGATGTATCATGAGGCTCTGAGGGAGTAGGAGTTGGAGATGGACCAACTCACTCAAGAGTTGGAGAGCACTCGAGGATTCTTGAGAGGCACACAGACTTCCCTTAAAGAATCAGAGTCTAGGACATATGAGCCTCCTGAGGAGATTTATCAGAGGTCCACTTCATATGTCTTAGTGGACACTCAAATGTATCAATTAGTCACATGGTTAGAGGATGTTGGTGATCTAGTAGAGGAGCACTAGTTGATGGGGGACACTTCCATTTGTGTCTTGGGAGTGGTTGATCTCCATATAGTGATTGGTCCAGCCATATGCCCAGGATCTGTGATGCATCATGAGTTTGCGGGAGATGACAGGAGTATGCCATAGCATACAATGATGAGTGATAGGTCACAAAGACATGATAAGATGTATGGTGGGATTCAGAGGGGTGTACTACCTGGTAGGGATGAGACACACTTAGAGGAGCATGCAGGTGCCAGTCCTTGGTAGTAGCATATGGTTATGAGATCTCACCTTCACCATTTCAGCAGTTGCATCGGTGAGGGGAGATGGAGAGTGGTTTGCCAGCAGTTGGAGAGGTTGCTTCCAAGTTTACTTGATGATCGGGGTTTGGTGATGACTATAGACGAGCAGTTATCATGGGTATTGATGGATGATCTTCTAGTCGAATCCTTGGGGTTCACCAAAGCATGTGACGCTTTTCAGTCCTATAGTCAACTGCAGATGTTTCTATTAGCCCATCCTGACACTTTTATCATAGACAGCAGCATGAGGAGGGATAGGCCATGGCTGAGGGCATGGAGAGTGAGTAGGCCGAGACTACATGACAGGAGTTCTTTTATGTAATACAATAGGTTAGAGGTGTACCTTGTTAGACAGACAGTTGAGACTTGGTGCGTGATGGTGAGCATCATAGACGAGGTGACGACAGATGAGCACAAAAGGCTTCTGACAGTGATTAGCCTCACACAGGAGCAGTTAGAGGAGATTGGAAGTGATAAACTTCCAATCTTTCCATGGGACCCAGGAGTCCATTTTGTTAGCATGATACTCATGTTGACCCAGGTTGCACCAGAGAGCCACACACTCCACCTTGGTTTGGTTTGGAGTGGGTCTACAGGTACTTGTCCTATGGGGCGAGACCCTTCCTTCCACTTGATCATCATGATAGGGCATGGATATGTTTGGATAGGTACTTATTCTATAGATATGCCTTTACAGATACAGTTTTCGGACTGCAGATCTGGTGGTCACAGGTGTTTCATCTTGAGGATCCAGGAGAGGAGGATTCAGGATGTATGCAGGGGGCACACATTCATGGTCAGAGTAGGGCAGTGTCAACATGGTGATCTTTGATAGAGATTAGCATGGGACCCAGGGATTGTAGGGTTGATCATTTCACTGACTGACAGGCGCAAGTGGACCTATGTAGAGGAAAGTTATTCTAACTTTCCATTTAGCTTCAGTGTTGAGGGGAGCATAGAGATTGAGGGTGTCTCATAGAGGTCTTGCAACACCTCATGATGGCATCATCATGAGTAGTTGAAGGAGGTCGTGTGGAACTTGGTAGAGACTAGGAGGATAGAATCACTCCAGTATGAGGCCATGTGTCAGGTACAGGAGACTCACAAAGTTGGTGTATTTTAGGATTATGCATCCCAGGGGCTAGCAGTTCATGACTTGATATGGGACCAAGGGGAAGCATGTGTGATTGTTCATCTTTTGATGGGTTCTACTATGAAAACCACAGGTGGACATGGGATCCTGGTATTTTATTTGAGATTATTTGGTTATTGCTTGAGGACAAGCAATTTTCTAGTAGGGAGGACTGTAATGTCCCCACTTTGGGACATTATCACAGGGCAGAGATTTATGATGACTAGAGTAGCCAGATTGATGCTATAGCGAGTAAAGGGGTATTTGAGAGGCATCGTGGGGTATATATTGCATTGATGATAATATTCCATCATTATGAGCCATTTCGCACAGGTTGGCTTTGGTTTCATTGCATTCCGACGATTTCCATGATTTTGACTATTTTGAGCTATAAGTCAATGGAATTCATTGAAGAGGTCATTTTGGGCACATTACTTGGAGGAACCTCTTATTGTAATAGCCCATTGGAATCAATAGGAGAAACACTACAGGATGGGATGGCTAGAAGTGACTTTCAGTGGCCAGGGAAGACACAAGGAGAGATAAGGAGATTTTCAAAGGTAAAAAGGTTAATTAATTAATTAAACTGATTTAATTAATTAATTAAATATTAATAAAATGAAAGTCACTTTGGAGGGACAAGGTGAGCCAAAAAGTATAAAGGAAAGGCAAGGGCCTCTTCTTATTCATTCATGTATGATCTTATTTTGATATCTGGCTTTTAGCTAGTGAGCCCAACATTGGGGGTTTTGAGGGTTTTGACTTAACAAACCCTAGAGGATAATTCGGTGGTCAAAGATTCCACCTAGCGTGTCCCAAGCTTGGCCCCGGAGATGCAATACTCTCCCACACCATTCTAGTTCTATATCTTCTTAGTTGTAGGGGGATTCTACATCAGTTTCATGTGTAGATAGAGAGAGGGTGCACCAGTTGAGGGTTTCCAACAAGAGGGGCGCACCATCCTTGGATAGAGATTCGTTGTAGGAGATTGACAGGGTTTTTGGAGATTCCATCACTTGGGTTGTTCTTGCAGGGTATTCTCCATCATTCCTAGTGCTTTCTGAGAGAGTTTCATGGCTCATATTATTTCTAAGAGCAGTGGGACGAATTGAAGAGAAGGAGGGCATTTATGAGATTCATATCTAGTCAGTTTGGAGGAGTTACACTTCAGATATGACCCTGAGACCTCACCTAGTGACTTGTAATGTCCCGATCTATATTTCTGGAGAGTTTTAGAGAATTTGGAGGCCTCCTTCATCAGGGCTGAATTATCTAGGGCTTCAGTCATCCAGTGCGGCACACCATTCAATGGAGGAATTCAAATCTACAAAGATTGAGAGGGATCTTGGAGGTTCGAGCACTTGGGTTGTTCTTACCATCACCCGATCTACTGTTTGGCATCTTTCTGGGGGTGATTGGACATCTTTGGCACCAGGGCTGAATTGTTGAGGAGCTTTAGTTATCCAGCAAAGTGTGGCATCTTCCAGTAGTGAGGGGTTTGGCCCTTGGCATTTGTCTTCATCTTTTATCCATCCTTTGGAGGATTATTTTGTATTGACGGGAGAATTTTGTAGCAGCTCATACTTTTTATCCATTTTCTATCATCTTGGCCATTTGTTGAGCATTCCAGATCGGCATCTCCATTGTAGCAGGTTCTTCTATTTTATGAATAAAGAAGATTTGAGATGTTTTGGATTGTCTATCTTATTGCATATGGTTGAGGTATGTTCCATGGTTATCTCTTTCTATTATTTTCTGAATACACACATATAAACACATCTAAACAAATAGATCAGCAAATTGTTTGACAAAATATCAAAACCAAAAAAAAGTTTTTAAAAGAAACCAAAACCGTGATGATCCTTGCATAATGGCTTGGGATCATTACATGTTGAGACCCCAGGAAGGGGTAGATATATACCAGAGTCTTTCACTGGAGAGAGAAGATGACATTCCACCAATGACAGCCTGTTAGGCCTAGACCTAGAGAGGTCTTGCCCCCCCACCATGATGTTGTCCCTTGAAGTCCCTTGATGTCATCATTCAAAGCCTTGAAGTTACCCAGTTGAGGCCTCCAACTTGAGGATGACATTGGTTTTCACGTGTGGTAATTCTAAAGGGGTTTTGATCCCCAACGTTCCAATTGGAGGGCCAACGTTTTGTTTCCGTCCTTATACACACTTGCAAACGTGGACTAATTCCAATACACTTAGTGTGTCCTCGGAGACACAATGTCTAAGTTCAAGCCCACTGTCACCTCGACTTGAACTTCTTTCATCTAGGCTTACTCCTAGGGAAGCCAAGGGGGGTAGACCCTAGTTTCTATGTGAGATTAAAAGTTTATTCTAGGAGTTGATTTTAATTAGTTAAAGGTTTAGGGGAAACTAGCCTATATGAGAGGCAAGCAATGCAAATGCAAACCTTCAATGTCAAGCAACCCTTTCCCTAAGTCAACTAAGCCTAGTGCCTAAAGTTGGGCAAAGGGGTCAAATAAAGTTACAAAATATTAGAAAGAAAACTTTATAAGATTCTACAACTAGATACAAAAGAATTATATTATACAATTTACAATTGAATTAGATATAATGAAATGAAGTAACTATCTACACAAAAGAATACAAAGAATTAGATGCTAGAACAATATACAACTATGAACAAAGAAAGGAAACAAGCACTAACTAAACTAACTTGATTTGATGTGCAGGGAAAGAAAAGGTTACTCAAAAGGAGATCACCAATACACAACAAGCCAACAAACCCAAACAATGAAGTGCCTCCACAAGATGCACAACTTCAAGGGGCTATTTCAATGGCTTCAACAAATACAAACCCAAACAGTGAAGTGCCTCCACAAGATACACAACTTCAAAGGGGTTTAGAAATTATAAATGCAAGATCAACAAAAGATCCTCCAAGTGCAAGTGCACAACTTCAAGGGACTAAATATAAAGCAAGTAAAAGCCTCCACGAGCAAGAGATGCGCAACTACTAGTTAATTATCCACAATGCTCAATAAATTGCCTTAAGATAACATGAAATGAAAGTAAATTCCAGAAATAAAGAGCATGAACCATGAAATAGATAATGAAATTAAACCAAGGTTTAATTAGATAAATTTTAGGATTGATTAAGTTGATTAAGTGAAAGTGTGAATCCTAAAACTATGTGACTTCCCTAGAACTCTCCCTGCTTATACCAAAAGGATTGTTGGGTGCTCAATAAATGAGGCAAAAAATTCCACACCCTAGCTCCATAGGTCAATCTGGGGAACAAAAGTACTCAAACAAGGGGTACACCTAGTGCCGTGAGACCATCCCTGATCTAGCACCCCAAGCTCTTTCCTTAAGTCCTTGTTATCTCACAGTTTGTAGCTAGGTTAAAAAGGCTAAAGGATAAAGGCCAAACTGGAGGAACAAGAATCTTCCCCACCCAATGTCACCTCAATGGGGAGGTTCTTTCTCTTTAGGGAGGTTAACCCAAGGGATATGTCCCCGATAACCTAGGGTTTTGAAGAGGCTAAAGTATAAAAGCCAAGGGAAAATCTCCTCCTCACAGGTTACCACCAAGGTCAGAAAGTCCAGCTAATCAGCCAATAAATGAAGTGTATGCCCAAATGAAAACACCTGCCCAGAACAAGACAACAGCAATACAATATATATATATATATATATATATATATATACAGGATATAACTCAAAGGATTAGTACTTCATGTGACTATCTGACAATTATATATAAGCAATGAAACAACAGATATTGATGATCTCAACGTTTTGTCAATATAGCAATGTAAAAATATCAATTCACCAATAACTATTGAGATGATGCAGCAAATACTATATCCAATCAATCATTTACTCAATAAATTCCTTTAACCATCATCTAAGTGCTTATTATCAACATTTTTTGCGTCAATATGAGATAACCAATTGTGACGTCAGCCTAATTAGGGTTAGTTTGTTAGTTAGGGTTTCAAATTTAAGACTTTTGAGAGTTGTTTCAATCACTTTCACTTCAATGTTGGAGGCTAAAGATCAATGCCTAGGGTTATGGAGTCAAAAGATGAAGGACACAAAAGTTAAAGGGGATGATATTTAAAGGACAAGAGGGAAAGGTTTCAAAGTGTTGCAATGGCAGGACTTTGAAAATAGAACCTTAAGGGAGAGAGGCTCACTTTGGTGTTTCTTAAGAAAGGCCTCATGCTCTCTCCTCCTTCCTGGCAAATGGATAGCTCAAAGACAAACAAAATCAAGACAAGAGAGTTTAAAGAGGGAGAGTGTTGCAAAGGCAAGGCTCTTTCATCAAACCCTAAAAGAAGAATGGCCCTAGGTGTAGATAACCTAGTCCTGGGACATCCTCTTTCTCTTGAAAATTAAAAGTATGGCTAGCTTAAGGGAAGAAGATAGAATGAGTGTAGCAATGGATAGGCTCTCTTCTTCTTCTTCAATGGCTTAAAATTTTTTCTATCAGAGGACATGAGACAATGACCAACTTGTGTGTTTTCCCCCTAGGGTTTTGATTCAGCAATGTATATATATAAATAGAATGCAAGAAATTAGATTACAACCATTCAATCAAGAGGTTTTGCAGAAAAATACTTACAAGTCATCAAGAAAATAGCATGCAAACCCTAGTTGTAAACCTTCCTTCAAGAAAAACACCATAAATTGCCAAAAATATCCTCTCCAAACAAGTGCACCTCCCTCAAAATTGCCAATAACCCTAATAGGGCGCAAAAATCAGACCTCACTAGGAGAGTGAGTGATGTGTTATGTTCAAATGAGGGAAAAACATCCACAATATATACTATCTCATGACCTTTAATTTAAAATTAGGTCATTAAAAATAGTCGACAAGGCTACAAACCAAAATCATACTGTTTTTACATTAACTGCTAAGTAAAATACATAAATGAGAAAAAAGTGGGACGTCAAGCCCCTCTGAGGGAGACATTGGACCCTTTTGGGGCTAATCCAACATCTGAAAGTCAAACGTTAGCCCTTTCTAGGCTCCTCCAAGCTGCCACACATGTCAGCCATCCTGTCAAATTGCTACATGCTCAAGGAGACATCAAGACATCCTAGGTGACATCCTAGTCATCAAAAGGAAAACGTTCCATATGAAGTGGGTCAACCCCCCTGGGTTGGGCTCAGCCAAAGTGTCATGGGTGGAACGTCCTTCTTCTTCTCATGTGCAAAGGCTCATCCAATCACTGTCCTGTCTCTGCCTCTGATGGGGTCCCAACAACCATCTGATGGGATTTTTGGCCCCATGGAGGTCCAAACTAATCATCTCCCCATGTGTACCAGTCCAACTGGTACCTATCCATCGAGCATGGTCTTTCACATCAAAAACTTCGCCCTCCATGGGCTTATTAGTCACAGGGATCATATCAATGTCAATCACATTTCATAATTAATTTTATCAAATGCATGCATAAAACCCCCAATATATCATCCAATAGCTCAAAGACATTACAATGACCTACTATACAAAGCCGAAGAAAAAGACAAAATGCCCTATTGGGCCAACATCCATAAGAGAAGGAAAGTTTCCAGAGGATATCATGCAAGCCATGTAACATGAGGTAATGTGGTCAAAGGATGTCCAGACATACAGGTAGAGTGAAAGACAGGGGTGATATTACCTTGTGGGTGCCTTTGTAGAAGGTGAGCTATACCTGTCATGGATGCAATTCTTTCCAAGCTGTTACACATTATTTTCGTCATCCCTATGATCGTTAATGATGTAAACCTATCTATTGCCTCTAGAGGGGTCACAGTGGCCTGAGTTCCTGAAAAGAGAAGGAAGAAGAACTTTTCCTGAGAAAAGAAGTTGCATTTTCCTATGTAAAAACCTTATAAAGAGAAATTTCCGCAGGTTGCTATATAGGCAGGGTGCGGGAATGTCA
>ML780225.1:2031437-2053727 GCA_009831015.1 Picea engelmannii | reverse complement strand
GGGTTTCAATTTATAAGAGGTTTTGAGAGTTGTTTCAATCACTTTCACTTAAACGTTGGAGGCTAAAGATCAGTGCCTAGGGTTATGGAGTCAAAAGGTGAAGGATGCACAAGTTGATGGGGATGAGATTCAAAGGACAAGAGGGAAAGGTTTCAAGGTGTTGCAACAATAGGGCCTTAAAGACAAAACCCTATGGGAGAGAGGCTCACTCAGGTGTTTCTTAAGCAAGGCCTCATGCTCTCTCCTCTTTCCCGACAAACAGCTAGCTCAAAGACAAGTAAAATCAAGACAAGAGAGTTTAAAGAGGGAGAGTGTTGCAAAGGCAAGGCTCTTTCATCAAACCCTAAAATAAAATGGCCCTAGGTGTAGATAACCTAGGCCTGGGATGTCCTCTTCCTCTTGAAGTTTAAAGGTACGGCTAGCTTAAGGGAAGAAGAAAGAAAGAGTGTAGCAATGGCTAGGCTCTCTTCTTCTTTTTCAATGGCTAAAAGGTTTTTTCTATCAGGGGACATGAGACAACGACCTACTTCTGTGTTTGTCCCCTAGGGTTTTGATTTAGCAATATTTATAAATAGATGCAAGAAATTAAACTACAACCATTCAATCAAGAAGTTTTGCAGAAAAATACTTACAAATCATTAAGAAAATAGCATGCAAACCCGAGTTGTACACCTTCCTTTAAGAAAAACACCATAAATGCCAAGAAATGCCCTCCTTCAACAAGTCCGCCTCACTTAAAGAGAAGAAATATCCAAGTAGGGTGAAAAAATCATATCTCACTAGGAGAGTGAGTGTTGTGTTTTCAAAATGAGAGTAAACACCCTCAATATATAGTGTATCAATGACCTTAATTAAATTTTAGGTCATAAAAATGGTCGACAAGACCAGAATATTTTTTTTACATTAAATTGTCAAACTAAAGCCCTAACTGAGTTGTAATAAAGGTAAAATCCCCTTCAAGGGAGGCGCTAGCCCCTTTTAGAGTAGGTGAGACATCCAGGAGCAAAACGTTAGCCCCCCAAGGGCTTCTCCAACATGCCACATGTGCCATTGCTACTGAGTCTTCCTCCAAGAATGACCATGAAGCTGGATGATGTCATGGTAAGGATGGGGATGCTTTGATCCTTCCAAGGCCAACGTTCCATTGAAAAGGGGTCACTCCCCCTAGGCCGGGCTCTGCCAAACTACCTTTGGTGAAATGTCCTCTTCTTCTCCAGTGAAAAACCTTGATCAAACACTGTCCTATCTTTTCCCCTCTGATGGGGCCTCAACAACCATCTGATGGGCTCTTCAGCCCCATGTAGGTCCGAACTAATTATCTCCCCATGTGTACCAATCCAAATGGTACCTGTCCATTAGGCATGGTCCTACACATCAAAAACTATGCCCTCCATGGGCTCATTAGTCACAGAGATCATAGTAATGTTAATCACATTTCATCATTAATATTATCAAACATATGCATAAAAACCCTGATATATCATTCAATATCTCAAAGACATTACAAAAACCTACAATGCAAGGTTGAGAAAAAGGACAAGACACCCTATTTGGCTAGTATCCATAAGGAAAGGAAAGTTTCCAAGGAGTTTCATCCAAGCCATGTAAATGAGGTGATGTGGCTAAGGGATGTCCAGACATATGGGTAGAGTGAGAGCCAGGGATGCATGATATTACCTGTGGGTGCCTTTTTAGAAGGCGAGTTGTACCCGTCATGGATGCAATTTTTTCCAAGCCCTTTCTTGCCTTTAATATTTTCTTTATTTGCGTTTCCCTCTTCTTTTTATTTTTATTCAAGGGATAACTAGAGGAAACTGCCTTGGCATGGTGACCAGAGATGACAGTGTTACCCACAAGAAATTTCACAAATATGATAAGGTTGGCTCATGATGAGACCGCCTTTCCCTTGGCCATGCAACCAGAGGTCACTGCCCTGGCATGGTAACCAGATGGTGGCAATGCCATGCTGTTAGGTACCCATGAACATAATAGGTTGGCTCGTGATGAGACCCCCTATCCTCTTGACTAGGTCTTGTTGGTTTTTTTTTGGGTCCCTCTTGTTTCTTGCTGAGAGGCCTTTTATTGCCTTCCTGGGGATCCCTGGGTGAAGCATATCGAGGTTTTATTTCTAGGATTTTATCTTTTACCAGCTGCTTTTACCTTCTGAGCCTTTAGCCCCTTCTTCCCACGAGATAAAGTGCAACCCCATAAACAGATCATCCTAATTCCCAGACAAGGGAAATGGGATAGATGAGCGGAAGATAAGATGGAAAAGTGGTGGTATGATAGGAGCGAACGATGGCTCTTCAAAAATCCCCCCGGTGGTAAACCAAAACCCATGGGTACAGGCTTGCTAGGACACCCTGTCAATCCCCCCAATCATGGTCAAGTGGGTTAATGTAAGATCCAAGTAGTCATCAAAGATAAAAGGAGTCAGATGCATATATCCAAAGGTTATAATGATCAAAAGTGACACATACCATGATACCTGGACCAATTACCTCATGGAGCAAGAGCCTTTTCTGATACAAGACCAAGCTGATGGTGATGGATGTTGCTACTGCTGACAAGATGAATCTGATGAAAGAAGAAAAGGATGGGTCCTCCAAGGCCATGCTCAGGTCAATCCTTCTCTCGGTACTCCATGTCTAGGACCTGTGGGCCTCGAGACATGATCTCTTAGTTATCCCTAGAAATCGGTGATAACACAATGTAAAGTGTTTGAAAAGTAAATTACAAGAAAGTAAAGATGCTTGAATGTACAAGTGCTTGCAAGTGAAGTAAAGGAAATTACTTGAACTTTGAAAAAAGATTAAGTGATTGAACTTGAAAGGAAAGAAAATACTTGGAAAGAAAAGAAATGCTTGAAAAACACAAGTAAGTTACTATGCCTCCACGGTTTAAGCAAATAAATGAAATGAACTTCTAAGATATAAAAATAAATCATGAAAGACAAGCACTAGATGCAATAAACCATCATCTAATCACCTAGCCTTACGATTTATGATGGTTGGCTTGGCCAAACACTCTCCTAGGTGTAGGCAAACAAATAAAGAATTAAAGACTTGGAAAGAAACTAAATCCTAGCCACACAACCTTGTCTTAAGGACAAGTGGGGCAAACTAGAAATAAAATGACAATGATGAAAATAAAACTAATTAACTAGCCTTACAATATAGGATGGCTGGCTTGGCCAAACTCTTTCCTAGGTGTAGGAAAACTAGAAATTAAAAACGAAAAAATTTTAAAATGTTTGAGAAATGCAAACCCTAGAGACTCTCTTGGGCTTGCTTACAATGTGAGAATATCTAGAAAGAAGGGGGTATTCAATACCCTTACTGAGGAGGTGTTTTTTTGACTTTAAATGGCCCTATTATCACACATTTTGTAGTTAGGATGAAACATAGATGTAAAAAGAAAAACTAGCATAAATGAACCAATCCCACCCAATGTCACCTCGATAGGACAATTCTTTCTCTTTAGGGAGGTAAGGCCTAGGGGAGACATCCCCGGTGACCTTGTAATGATCCCAAGCCATTTTTTTTTTCTTGAAACCACTAACTATCTCTATTATGTATGATGTGCAGGTGACTTATTGAGTTATTCAGTTCTTAAGTGTGTTCATACAAGATTTGTTCAACACATGAAAATCACAATATATTCAAGATATAGAAACACAAGAAAGATCTTACCTTTTATTATGAGAAGCATGGAACCAGTAAAATAGATGGCAGATCTGGAATAATCCTCAGATGGGCCAATAGATAAGAAATACAAGCTGGTACAAAATGCTCTTCTGACACAAAATAAGCCTCCAAAGGCTGAATGAGAGATGAAGACCAATACAAGTAGATCTGATTGTCGATTCCTCAAGATGGAAGATGCCACACTCCACTAAAAGACTGAAAACCCTCAATAACTCATCCCAACTACAAGAAGATTCCAAACAAGCCCAAGCTCTGCCAACTGATAGATCTGGGTGATGGGAACACCCTTCTGAAATCTCAAGCTAAATGACCAAGGAAAACTCCTCCAAACTCTGAATCTTCTACTGAATTTGCACCCTCCTGGATGCCTGGAACCCTAGGTAATTCATCCCTAATGATAAAAGCCTCCAAATGCCCTGAAACTCCCCAGGAATGTAGATCGGGCTATGAGAACCCTGTAGGAGAAGTTTCAGACTCAGATTCCAGGTGAAGCTCTCTAGATCTAAGATTTATTGAATCATAGGACGCCCCCTTTGCCTCCAAGACGTCCCAATCTGAAGCTAAATTTTTGATGATGACAACTCTCCAGAAAAACCCTCAGAATGATAGTTGTGCCCCTGCAAATAAAACCCAAGTGTCGAAATGGCCACAGGCTCTCCTGATAAGTTGGATCGAGCCCTTCTCTAGATGATGGTGCACCCCTGCTGGAAACATAAGAACAGTACGGCCCTACTATCTTCTGAAGTGCTAGATGGAAATATGTTGAGAGTAGAATGTTGTGGAGGAGTCTTTCATCCCTGAGACCAAGTTGTGGAACAAGGTGAGTGGGTGTTTCACCATTGAGTTGCTCACAAGGGTTTGTACAACAAAACCCCCAAACTGAATGCTCAAGAGCAATAACAAGCAATATACCAAATCCAGAATGCCTAATAGGTGCACCCCAGCCTTCTATTTATACTTTTTATTCTATTCCTCTATTGAGTTAGATTAACTCCAAGGTTAACTTCTATTCTTTTATTGAGTTATATTTTACTCCTTTTAACCTTTTCTCTTCAAGTCAACTTAAGAATATAACCTTAGTCTAGTTAACTTTCCCCCTCAGTGTGAGACTATGGCCTAGTGGGGATGCCCATGCCACTAAGTCTCCTCATTACCTCTTAATCAAGAGGTGGGGGACATTACAGACCTGGGGTTTTGAGAAGGCAAAGGATTGAAGGCTAAAAGATAAATTCCCCCTTCACAAGTCACCACTGAGCAGATAGTCCACCTAACCAACCAATAAAGAGAAGTATAACCAAAATGAGATGTACCTGCCTGAGACAAAGCAACAAGAAATAGATATATTCAAGCTTACTCGCTTGGTTAGTACTTCATATAATTAATAACTATCTGATATATAAGAAATTGAACAATAAATATTGACGAAGTCAATGTTTATAAAATAGCAACGATGTATAATATTACTTCTTCAATAAATGCTAAAGAGCATGGCATTCAATGTAACAATTAATACTTCATTCAAGTAATGCCCTTAAATAACCATTCAATTTCTCACAAGTAGGATGATAGCTGCACAATATATTAATAGCGAAATATGACGGCAACATTTAGTGAGTAGGGTCAGTCTTAAGCTAGGGTTAGAGTAGTTAGGGTTTTGTTCAAAGTATTAAAAGTTATTTTGATCATAGTACTCACAAGTTAGGTTTTAGATCAGTGCATTCCTAGGGTAAATGGAGTCAAAAGGAGGACGCAGAAGTTGAAGGACCAAAATATAATAGCAAGACTAAGGATGGGATGGTCAAACCTTGAAGTGTTGCTATGGTAAGGCCTCAAGGACAAAACCCTAGGGGAGAGAGGCTCACTTTGGTGTAGAGGAACTAGGCCTTAGTGCACCCACAGGTAAAACTTTGCATTCCCTTTCTTCCACTGCACCCATTATCAGGACATCCCTTATCACCCACTTATATGGCTTAGATGAACTCTTTTCTGGGAACTTTCCTTTTCTAGTGGACACTAGCCCAATAGGACGCCCTGTCACTTTCCCCAAACTTGCATTGCAAGCTTGTATAATGTCTTTGAGATTTTAACTGGGATAATAGGGGTTTTATGCACATGTTTAATAATATTGATGATGATATGTGATTGACATTGCTATGATCCCTGTCACTTATGAGCCCCTGGAGGGCGTAGTTGTTGATGTGTAGGATCATGCCCGATGGACAGGTACCATGTTGGATAGGTACACATGGGGAGATGATCAGTTCGTACCTCCATGGGGCTGAAGAGCCCACGCGATGGATGTTGAGACCCCAATAGGGGGCAGAGACAGGAAAGAGGGGTTTGCACAGGAGAGAAGGAGGACGTCTTGCAGAGGCACCTTGACAAAGCTTGACCTATGGGGGCTATCCCCTTTTCAGTGGAATGTTGGCCTTGGAAGGTCTAGGATGTCATCCATGAAATCCATGACATCATTCTTGCTTCATGTATGCTTTGGAAGATGGACAGGGAAGTTTGGCACGTGTGGCAGGTTGGAGAATCCCAAGGAGGGCTAACATTTTTCTCCTAGAGGTTGCATTTTCCCTAGAAGGGTCTAACGTCACCCTAGAGAGGGGATGACATCTCTCTTTTGCTTGATTAGGGTTTTATTTTAAGCATTTAATGTAAAACAATATGATTTTAGTATTTTGGCCTTGTCGGCCTTTTTATGACCTAAAAAGTAAAATCAGGTCATTGTACTGTATAAATTGAGGGTTTTCGACTTCATTTTGATCATCATCCTTCACTCACCACTTGGTGAGGTATGAAATTTGCGCCCTTGTTAGGGTTATGGATGAAATTGTGAGGCGCACTTGTTGAAGGAGGACATTTTTGACTTGTATTGGCATTTTTGGCATTTATCTTGGTGGAAGGTATTACAACTAGGGTTTGCTATATGATTTCTTGGTTAAATGTAAGTAAATTTCTGCAAAATGTCCTAATTGAATGGTTGTAGTATTGTTTTTCTTGCATTTATGGTTACAATTTGTTGAATTAAACCCTAAGTGACAAGCATGCATTGAAGGTCTTTGTCTCATGTCCCTACCAAGGTTTTCAAGCCATTTTATTTGCTGAAGTGAGATAGAGCCTTGCCTTAGCAACACTCTATTCTTGCTTTCTAGCCCTTGTTGAAGAGGATTGAGCCTTGCCATAGAAACACTCCATCCATATTCTTCCAAGCTATCCGTTTTCCTATTTGTTGAGGTAAGAAGGAGAAAATGCATCAAGGCCTAGTTCCCCTACACCTTGATTAGATGATTTTCCTAGGGTTTTCCCGGTAAAGCCTTGCCATAGCAACACGTTACCTGCAAACCTTCTTGTCTTAGTTTTATGGAATCTTTTGAGCTAGCCATTTTTCCATTGAGCTAAGGAAGGAGGAGAGAGCACTAAGGCCTAGTTCCCCTACACCAAAGTGAGCCTCTCTCCCCTAGGGTTTTATCCTTGAGGCCTTGCCATAGCAACACCTCAAGGTTTATCATTGGCCTTTACCATTATCATTTGATCCTTCATCTTTTGCATCCTCCTTTTGACTCCATATGCCCTAGGAACACACTGATCTAATCCCTAGTGTGATCTCAAAACAACTTCTAATACTTTGAACAAACCCTAACTTTACTAACCCTTGCCTAAGACTAATATTCTAACCTTACTTGTTGCTGTCATCTTTTGCTAAAAACATCTTTGTGCAGCTAACATTTTAACTTTAAGCAATTGAATGGTTGGTTAAGGCATTATATAATGAAGCATTAATTTGTTACATTGAATGCCGAGTTTCTTTATCAGTTATTGAATAAGTGATATTGTAATCGTTGTTAATGTACAAACATTAACTTCGTCAATATTTGTTTCTCAATTGCTTATTGTCAAGAAAGTCAATGATTATATGAAGTACTAACCAGCAAGCAAGATTGCACATGCAGTTTTATTGTTGCTTTGTCTCGAGCAGGTGATCTTGTTGGTTATTACTTTCAGTTATCTTTGTTGGCTATAAACCAAACTTTCTGATTAGGTGGTCACTTGTGAGTTATCACTTAGCCTTGCTAAAACCTTTTTCCTTCTCAAAACCCCAGGTCATCGGGGATGTCTCCCCTGGGCCTTACCTCCCTAAATAGAAAGAACCTTCCCATCGAGGTGACAGTGGGTGGGGTTGGTTCAGTTACGCTAGTTTGACCTCTTTTCATTCATCTTTTATCCTAACTACAAACTGTGTGATAACAGGGGTACAATGGTTATATTCATTGGGTGAGATTGGGTTCAACTATCAGACATTGACCATGAGATTCAGAGACACCAATGGATCGAGAGTTGTGCTGAGAAGCATGTATATAGGGGCACCTCGAGCAGTATCAGTAAAGAGGATGGAGTATATCTTTCATCACATGATGTGGCCTACACAGTAGAGTGTTTGATCACCACACAGAAGGATTCAGAGGGTAGGGAGCATTACCATCCACAGATCAGAGAGATTTTGGGTCAGTATGAGCCAGTATTTGGGCCAATACCACCAGGGAGACCACCCGATAGGGGATTTGAGCACACGATTGAGTTAGAGGTAGGGGCTACACCAGTGATCACAGTGCCGTATAGGCACCCCAAGAAATTCAAGGACGAGATTGAGAAAGCAATCAAATAATTTCTTGATATGGGGCACATCAAGCCCAGCATGAGTCCTTTTGCATCTTTAGTTGTTTTGGTACTGAAGAAGGATGGCACATTACGGATGTGCATCGATTAGAGAGCGCTCAACAAGAAAATGATCAATAATTGGTACCCCATTCCCCACATAGATGAGTTGATGGACAATTTACATGGGGCAGTTTTCTTCACTAAGATTGATCTACGGTTAGGATACCATCAGATCAACATCAGGGAGAAGGACATTGAGAAGACAACATTCCGATGACATTTTGAACACATTGAGTTCTTGGTCATGCTGTTTGGATTGATCAATGCATCAACCGCTTTCCAGTCTTTCATGAACCACATCTTTATGGGACAGTTGAGGAAGTACCTTCTGGTATTCTTCGATAATATATTGATATACAATAGGATGTGGGATGAACATTTGGCACATTTGGAGGAGGTCTTGAGCATTATGCAGGCACAGTCATTATATGCCAAGGAATCCAAATGTGAGTTTGGCATGAGAGAACTACCTTACTTGGGGCATATGATCAGTGAGAAGGGAGTACAGGTTCATCAGGAGAATATCAGAGCCATTCTGGATTGGCCAACACCCAAGAACCTTATAGAGTTGAAGGGATTTTTAGGGTTATGTAGTTACTACAAGTGGTTCGCCAAGGGATTTTCACAGTTGGAAGAACCACTCATAGACTTGACCAAGAAAGGTGATTTCCAGTGGATAGAGAAGTCACAATAGACATTTGATAAAATTAAGGAGGTTATGAGCACGTGCCCTGTTCTAGCCCTTCCAAACTTCTCGCATTCGTTTTTCTTAGAGTGCGACGCATCAAGGGTGGGGATTGGATTATTTTTGATGCAGGGGGGCAGCCCATTTTGTTTGAGAGCAGAAATCTCAGTGATTTGGAGAGACTCTATCCTATTTATGAAAAGGAAATTCTAGGGATCATGCATGCCTTAACCAAATTCAGGCAGTATCTGGTAGGCAACAGATTTGTAGTGAAAATTGATCATAACAGTCTCAAGTATTTCCTAGATCAGAAAGACCTCAGCGAGAGACAGAAAAAGTGGGTCTCAAAGATCCAAGTCATTCACTTTGACATTGAGTATGTCAAGGGAAAAAGGAATAGCATAGGAGATGCCTTGTCCAGGAGGCCAACATGGTGTTCGATGATGGACGTTTGTACAGATTGGAAAGCTCATTTGTTGGTGGAATACTCCAAAAACAAATTTTCTTGTGAGGTGATGGATGGACAGGTGGTTGATGATAGATATTGGGTTCTTGATGACATCATTTTCTACAAGGACCGAATCTACTTGGTTGCAGAATCTACCCTGAAGGGGAAAATTATGAAGGTGTGTCATGATTCACCTACAACAAGGCATCAGGGGTACTTCAAAACGTATAGGCAGATCAGGGAGAGATTCTCATGGAAGGGTCTCAAGGATGATGTGATGAAACACATCCGGGAGTGCGCAACTTGTCCGCAAAACAAGTCTGAGCAGACACACCCCGCAGGGTTGCCACAACCTCTACCCATTCCAGAGAAGAAATGGGAGAGCATTTCTATGGATTTCATTACAGGCCTTCCTAGTGCAGGGCAGGACTGTATATTTGTGGTGGTCGACAGGCTGACCAAATTTGCACATTTCTTTTCCATACCTACAGACTACAAGGCCATACAGGTAGCAAAATTGTTTTTAAGGGAGGTATTCTGGTTGCATGGTTTACCTAAGAATATAGTCAATGATAGAGATTGGTGCTTCATCAATGTGTTTTGGTGGGAGATTTTCAGGTTAACAGGCACAAAGCTAGCTACAAGTACTAGATACCACCCACAGACAGATGGAAAGATAGAGATCGTCAACAAATAGTTGGAGGGGTATTTGAGGAACTATGTGGGGGGGCAGCAACACACATGGGTGAGATGGTTACACATGGGTGAGTATTTCTACAACACAACTTACCATATGTCTATTGGGATGTCACCGTTCAGGGCATTGTATGGATATGATGCACCCTCCTTTATGGAGACTGTGTTTGGAGAGAGCAGGGTCTCAAGGGAAAAAGATTGGGTTGAGGAGAGTTAGAGGATTTTGCAGGCAGTGAGGGAGTACTTTTAGATGGCTCAAAACCAGCAGAAGATCTATGCAAACTGGCAGAGAGTCGAGCATAGTTTTGAGGTAGGGGATTTTTTTTTTCTCCGATTACAGCCATACAGACAGTCCTCCTTGAAGAGGAGCAGAGCAAAGAAGCTAAAGCTGAAGTTTTATGGGCCATACAAAGTCATTAGGAGGATAGGCGAGGTGGCATATGAGCTAGAGCTACCAGAGGGTAGCAAGATTCATAACGTCTTTCACGTCTCTTGCCTTAAAAAGGTTGTGGGACAATAGATTAGCATTTTAGAGGAGTTGCCACCCTTGGATGAGGAGGGCCAGTTGGAGCTAGTGTCGGTGGAGGTACTAGAGCAGAGAGAGCACAGGTTGAGGAGCAGAGTCATCAGAGAGTGATTGGTTAGATGGAGGGGTCTTACAGTGGAGGATGCCACATGGGAGGGATGGCATATTTTGCAGCACCCAAGATTGATGTTGCTTAAGGACAAACAATCCGGGGAAGGGAGGACTGTGATGTCCCGTTCCAAAGAGTAGGCTAGAAGGAAATGACTTAGTAGTCTATGTGTTCCCGTAGACTATATTCAAGCACAAACAGGGAACAAAAGGGAGAAATAAGGGTGATTTGGTGGCTAAACAATGAATTAAGCTAAACAGCATAGGAAAAGTCACTTAAGCCTAAGTCAATGAAGAATTAGAACGAAAAGGTGCTAAAGAGGGACTTAATTAATTAATTATTCACCTTAGGAGGAAAAGTGCCTAGCTTAAGTGAGGTCAATGTTGAATTATATCGAGAAGAGTATAAAGGGAGGAATTTGACCTAATTCCTCATTATGCATTGTTATGATTTGATGTTGAGAGTTCCTAGAGGAGGAAGAGAT
Organism: Picea engelmannii; assembly: GCA_009831015.1. Taxonomy (NCBI): domain Eukaryota; kingdom Viridiplantae; phylum Streptophyta; class Pinopsida; order Pinales; family Pinaceae; genus Picea; species Picea engelmannii. The sequence continues at coordinate 2,042,350 of ML780225.1, read as the reverse complement.
TTGACTTCTACTATTTTGTGGATTTTTGGAGGAAACCACCACCATTGATTGGTTTCGGTGTTGAGAGACACACCCTAGCCCATCAAAGATACCATCCAGTTATTTCACTATGCTATTAAGGAGTATCCAGTTATCAGTGTTGCATAGCTTAGCCAATGGGGGCACAAGTTCAAATAGACGGTTTATGTAGTTGTCCGAGATAAGAGCTCGTATTGCAGTTTCCTTCCAACCCAGTTGAGATCCAGCCAGGGTGCATAGATTGAGCCACTTCCCATCATATTCAGACCGTGGAATCCTTTAGAGCGCATCATTCAGCCATTTAGGGTGCAACTCTTTTAGAAGGACAGTTAGGGTTATAGACCAATCATCAAAGAAAATCTGGGGAAACCCTTCTGACCCAATTCTACATTTGGTGAGGCGAACATTTTGAGTTCTATAGCAGCCGATTCCGTTGGTGGAATCATTTGGGGTGCATCCAGAGAGCCCAGGAGGTGCGCAGACCCCCAGGGGACAAGATCTAGAGCATCAGAGGCTAGATCTATCATCCAACAGTCACCAATATCATTCTAAAGGCCAGGGTGCTTCTATTGGGGCAGTTTCCAACTCATTCCGAGGGGTATAACCTTCCAAACGAGTTTTCTAGTTTGTAGTAGTTACCGTGCTTCTCTGGAACCACCGATTTTGTCGATCTATTCATGCATGCATCAGATCTACCTTCATCTTTTGATCACAGGTATTTTATGTTATTTGCTTGTATTCCAATGACAATCCATGAGATCTAGCTGAAGACTATCTTCTATATTTCCAGTATTTCATTGTATTTCCATGCTTGAATCTCATAATACATATTATTGGGTGGTTGATGTTCTTTATTTCCACATGCATCATCTATATACTTTTTAAACCATAACATATAACATGCACATGAAACAACCATGAAATATCTCAAGAACATAACTAAAATGCATCCAGAAACCCCCAGAGTATCAGATCTGAAGATGAAACGCATCCAAAACCCCCCAGTGTATCAGATCTGTGAGACTGAACACTAGATCCATAGTAGATATCTTGATCAACTAGATCAGGGATATTTCAAGCAATAGGGTTAGTAAGATTAATCTAGGCTAGGGTTAGAAGTAGTTAAGGTTGTTCAAGAATGTTTAGAAGTTGTTTGTGATCAAGGTACTCAATACAAAAGGTCTTAGATAAGTGCGCTACTAGGGCATATGGAGTCAAAGAGGCTGCAAAGGTCGAAGGATCAAATGATAATGAAAATACCAAAGACAAGAGGGTTAAAAGTTGAGGTGTTTCTAAGGCAAGGCCTCAACAATGAAACCCTAGGGGAGAAAGGCTCACTAAGGTGTAGAAACCCTAGGCCTTAGTGCTTTCTCCTCCTCCTTTAGCTCAAAGACAAGATAAAATCGGCTAGCTTGAGTAATACATGAAATGGCTAAGGACAAGAGGGTTTAATGATGAAGTGTTGCTATAGCAAGGCTTCATCAACAAAACCCTAGGGAAAATGGCTCACTAAGGTGTAGAAACCCTAGGCCTTAGTGCATTTTCTCCTTCCTTAGCTCAAATACAAGATGAAAAATGGCTAGGGTAGAAGAATCTGGATAGAGTGTTGCTATGGCAAGGCTCTATCTTACTTCATTAAATCAAATAGCTCTTAATCTTAGTAGGGACATGTAACAAGGACCTTAGCATGTGCTTGTCACCTAGGGTTTGATTCATCAAATTATAATAACAAATGCAAGTAAACAATACTATAACCATTCAATTAAGAAATGTTTCATAAATTCACTTACATAAACCAAGAAACCATGTAGAAAAACCCTAGTTGTAAACCTTCCACCAAGAGAAATGCCAAAAATGCCAAGAAACATCTTCCTTCAACAAGTGTGCCTCAAAATTTCAGCCAAAACCCTAGAATAGGGTGCAAATTTCAGACCTCACTAATGTGTGAGTGAAAGATGATGAAAAAATGAGAGTAAAAACCCTCAATATATACCATACCAATGACCTTAATTAAATTTTAGGTCATTAAAAGGATGACAAGGCCAAAATACCAAAATAATATTGTTTTACATTAAATGTCTTAAATTAAACCCTAATCAAGTAAAAGGGGAGACGTCATCCCTTTTCCAGGGTGACGTTAGCCCTTTCTAGGGAAAATGCAGCCTCATGGAGTAAAACGTTATCCCTCCTTGGGCTTCTCCAACTTTCCACATGTGCCAAACTACCAATGACTATCTCCCAAAATTTCCATAAAGTTGGATGACATCATGGGCCTCCTGGGTGACGTCCTGGGCATTCCAATGAAAAGGGCACAACCCCCCTAGGTAAGGCTCTGCCAGGGTGCCTCTGTGGAACGTCCTCCATTTCTTCGGTGCAAACCCCTCTTTCATGTCTCTACCCCCTGTTGGGGTCTCAGCATCCATCTAGTGGGCTCTTTGGCCCCATGGAGGTCTGAACTAATCATCTCCCCATGTGTACCTGTCCGTTGAGAATGATCCTGTACATCAACAACTACACCCTCCATGGGCTCATAAGTCATAGGGATCATAGAAATTTCAATCACATCTCATCATCAATAGTATTAAACATGTGCATAAAACCCATTTTACCCCAATCAAGTGCTCAAAGACATTATACAAATCTGCAATACAAGTTTGGAGAAGGTGACAAGGTGTTCTATTGGGCTAGTGTCCACTGGAAAAGGGATGTTTCCGGAAGAGATTAAATCCAAGTCATGTAAATGGGTGAGGTGGATAAGGGATGTCCTAACAAGGGGTGCAGTGAAAGCAGGGAAATGCAGGGCTTACCTGTCGGTGCCTTTGTAGAAGGCGAGCTGCACCTATCCTAGATGCAAATGTTTCCAAGCCCATTCATGCCTTTTATACTTTATTATTTATTTATTTTTCTTCAAGAATCTAATCAGGGGACACTGCCCTGGTGTGGTGACCAATGGTGGTAGTGTTACCCACAAGTACTTTCACAAAAATGAGAAGGTTGGCTAGTGATGAGACCCCTTTTATCTTGGCCATGCAACCAAGAGCCACTACCCTGGCGTGGTAACCAACTGCTAGTAGTGTCATATTGCTAGGTACCCATGGACCTAATAGGCTGCCTCATGATGAGACCCCCTATCCTCTGACTAGGTCTTGTTTTATTATTTTTATGGGTCCCTCTTGTTTCTTGTTGAGAAGCTTTTTATTTCTTTCTCGGGGATCCCTGGGTGAAGCATCTCAAGGTTTTATTTTTAGGCTTTTATGTTTTTCCATATTGCTTTTACCTTCTGGGCCTTTAGCCCCTTTTTCCCACAAGGCAAGGTGCAACCTTTAAATGATTGGCCAACCCAATGCCCGGACAAATGTAATGGGATGGATGAGAGGGAAGCAAGATGAAGAAGTGGTGATATGACGGGAGCAGACGATGACTTTTCATAAATCCCCCCAGTGGAAACTCAAAACCTATGGGCACATGCTTACTAGGGCATCCTGTCATTCCCCCCAAACATGGTCAAGTGGATAAGTATAATATCCAAGCATTTGTTAGAAACAAAAGGAATTAAATGCACATATTGAAAGGTTTTGAGGATCATAGTGACACATACCATGATACCCAGACTCATTACCTCATGGAGCAAGAACCATCTCTGATACAGGACCAATTTGAAGGTGATGGATGTTGTTGTTGTTGCTGACAAAGTGGAGGTGTTGAAAGGGAGAAAATATGGGCCCTCCAGGGCCGTACTCAAGTCGATCTGGCTCTCGGTACTCCATGTCTAGGACCTGTGGGCCTCGAGACATGATCTCCTAGTTATCCCTAAAAGTGGGGGATAACAATTACTAATAGTATTATGTTGAGATCAAGCAGTTCAAAGGTTATGCTAGAGATTTTGAGGTTCTCATGTGCTCTACGGTGAGCACATGTCCCCAATTTGGAGCCAGATGTTATCCCCTAGCCTAGGGATAACTAAGGAGATTATGTCTCGAGGTCCATAGGTCATAGACATGGAGTACCGAGAGCTAGAACGACTTGAACTTGGCCCTGGAGGGCCCATCCTTTTCTTCTTCAGTGCCTCCACCTTGTCAGCAACAATAACATCCATCCCATCAGCCTAGTCCTTCAACAAAAATGGGTCTTTCTCCATGAGGTAATGAGTCTGGGTATCATGGTATGTGTCCCTCTGATTGTCAAAACATTTGAATATGTGCATTTAATTCTTTTTACTTCTAAAGTGTGCTTGGACCTTATGCCTTTCCACTTGACCACACCTGGGGAGAATGAAAGGATGCCCTAGTAAGTTGGTTCCCATAGGGTTTGAGTTGCCACTTGGGGAGGGGGGGGGGTCATGAAAGGTCATCATTCGTTCCCACCATACTTACCACTTTTCATCTTTTTCCCTCTCATGCATCCCATACACTGGTCCGGGCATTAGGTTTTCCAAGCTATCAAAGGGTTGTACCTTACCTTGTGGGAAAAAGGGGCTAAAGGCCCAGAGGGTAAAAGTAGATAGCAAAAGATAAAATCTAAAAGAATGAAACCTTTAGATGCTTCGCCCAGGGATCCCCAAGAAAGCAATAAAAGGCTTCTCAGCAAGAAATAGAGGGACCTGTAAAAAATAATAAATCAAAACCTAGTTGGAGGATAGGGGGTCTCATCACGATCCAGCCTATTAGGTCCATGGGCATGTAGTAGTATGACACTACCATCTAGGTGGTCACCACACCAAGGTAGTGTCTCTTGGTGGCATAGCCAAGAGAAAGGGGGTCTCATCACGAGCCAGTCTTCTCATTTCCATGAAGTGCTTGTGGGTAACATTGTCACCACTCATCACCACGTTGGAGCACTGTCCCCTAACTAGTATCTTGAAAGAAAAAGAAATAAGAATAAAAGATAAAAGGCATGAATGGGCTTGGAAACATTTTCATCCATGACAAGGTGCAGCTCACCCCCTTCAGAGGCACCCACAAGTAAGCCATACATTTCCCTATTATCACTGCACCCATTGCCAAGACATCCCTTACCACCTCATCCACTTAAATGGCCTGGATTTGTCTTCACCCAGAAAAATCCCACATCCAATGAGCACTAGCCCAATAGGACATCCTAGCATCCCCTCCAAAACTGGCTTGTAGAATAACATAATGCCTTTGAGCACTTGTCTGGGAAAGGGGGTTTCATGCACATGTTTAAATAACTTGATTATTAGATGTGATTGACATTTCTATGATCCATGTGACTTATGAGCCCATGGAGGGTGTACTTGTTGATGTTGCAGGGCCACACCTGATGGACAGGTACACATGGGGAGATGATTAGTTTGGACCTCCATACAACTAATATCCCACTAGATGGATGTTGAGACCCCAGGCAGGGGTAGAGACAGATCATGGGTTTTCACTGGAGAGAGAGAAGCATGTTCCACCAGGGACAACATGGTAGGCCTAGACCCAGGGAGGTCTTTCCCTTCTCCCCATGATGTATGCCTTGGAAGTCCCATGATGTCACCCAGCGTTTTGGACACTTTGGAGGCAGTTGTGTGCCAAGTGGCACATGTGGCAGGATCCAGAGGCCCAAGGAGGCCTAGCATTTTTCTCACGGAGGCCAACGTTTCCCTAAGAAGGCCTAACGTCACCCTAAAAGGGGCATGACATCATATTTACAGCTTGATTTAGGGTTTTAATTTTTATTATGACATTTAATGTAAAAACTGGATATTATATGTAACTAGCCATGTCGACCTTTTTGACCTAATTCTACTCATTGATATTGTATAAATAAGGGTTTTAGCCCTTGTATTATTCATCATATTTCACTCGAACTTTAAAAGCCTTCACCTACTAGATTTTGCTAAGAAGCCAATTTTCTTGAAGCCTTTGCTAGGGCCTTGCCATTGGAACACCCTAGCACTTATTGCTTCATATTAGTTGTCATTGCTTCATCTTTGAGTTAAAGAAGGAGGAAAATTACTAAGGCCTAGGGTTACCTACACCTTAGTATCAATTTTCCCCTAAGGTTTGGTAGTTGAAGCCTTGGATTACCAACACTTCAACTACTAATCTCTCTTGTCTTTAGCTCTCCTACTATCAACATTTTCCTTCAACATTTTCTACCACCTAATAGACTCCATTGTTAATGTTTAATCCATTATTATAGTTCTTTGAATTTCATTAGATAACCATAGCATAATACAAGATCACTGAGAAATACACAATCAAAAGAGACACAACATTTATCCTGGGAAACCCTCTAGGGGAAGAAAACCCAGCAAAACTTCCTTATTATAGATAGCCAATACAATGCCAAGAGATCTCTTAAACTAATGCAAAAGATCCTCTCCCAGATATGCGCCACTCTCTCTCCTTCTTCTATTAACTGCAATTCCGAAACTTGTCTCACAAATGAGCAAGTGAGTTGTGTGTCTAAGTGAGGCGTTTGCCTCCTTATTTATACAAGACTAGCACGTGTGAAGTGTCTCTTCACTGGCAGGGCTGACTTCTCCAACTGGGTGGTTACAACCACCTTTATTATGTTTCGAGGCCTCTTTGATATATTCTAGGGCTGATTTCTTCTTTTGCCTTTTACAATTACAATATGACCAATCCACAAAAGGGGATTTGGTCCTTTTAAAGTAGCCAACATGATCAATCCACAATGTGAATTGATCCAATGAATAATATATCAAATAATAATAAGAATACACTTTGCAGTTACATTATTTCAACATCCATTTTCCCTAAAAGCACTAATCTAAGACTTCCTATTGAGTGATTGATCAAAACAACCATCAAAACATACACCTTAAGCCTTCTACTAACTACTTCTAACATTAGAATATCCTAACCTACTAACTTTGTTGTTGTTGTTACTAAAGTAAGATACAACCATACATTGCAAAACTAAAATCGTCTAAAAGAAATTGAAAAAGTTGACTAATGCATTGCCTTACTTGCTCATGATAAATGGTAGTATTATGATGTTAATGATTGATTATTCTTGGTCATTTTAAAGCTATTTCAAGGCACTTATTGTGAAGTATTGTCTTATAAATATTGTTGCTATAAATTTTTGTATACTTGTAATGTTCCTGACTTGGCTACTCTAGGAAACCCTGCTAATGTGTGTGTAGGATTTGTTATCCCCACTTTTCAGGGATAACTAGGAGATCATGTCTCGAGGCCCACAGGTCCTAGACATGGAGTATCGAGAGAAGGATTGACCCAAGCATGACCCTGGAGGGCTCACCTTTTCTTCTTCCATCATCTTTATCTTTTCGGCAGCAACAACATCCATCACCATCGGTTTGGTCCTGTATCAAAATAGGTTCTTGCTTAATGAGGTAATTAGTCTAGGTATCATGGTATGTGTCGCATTTGATCGTTAAAACCTTTAAATGTATGCATCTGATTTCTTTTATTTCTAACGACTGCTTGGATCTTACATTTACAAACTTGACCATGTTTTGGGGGATTGACAGGGTGCCCTAGCAAGCCTGTATCTATAGGTTTTGGTTTTCCATTGGGGGGATCTTTGAAAATCCATCGTCCACTCCCCTCATAGCACCACTTCTTCATCTTACTTCCTACTCACTAATCCCATTCCCCTTGTCCGAGCATGGGGTTGACCTATTTTTAGGACTACACCTTACCTTGTGGGAAGAAGGGGATAAAGGCCCAGAAGGTAAAATAAATATGGTAAAAGATAAAATCCTAAGAATAAAACCTCGAGATGCTTCACCCAGGGATCCCTGAGAAAGCAATAAAAGGCTTCTTAGCAAGAAACAAGAGGGACCCGGAAAATAATAAAACAATACCTAGTAAGAGGATAGGGGGTCTCATCACGAGCCAACCTATTAGGTCCAAGGGTACCTAGCAGTATGACATTGCCACCAGTTGGTTACCACGCCAGGGAAGTGACCTTTGGTTGCATGGCCAACAGAAAGGGGGTCTTGTTAAACAACTGAGAGGGGGGGGTGAATCAGTTGTTACCGTGCTTAAACAAGTATGGTTCTTTTAAAATCTTTGTAGAGACACTGAACGATGATCACAATAATGCAAGGAAATAAACAATGGCACTTTCAACATCATTCTCATATATGAGAAACACAGAGATGGATATTTCTCTAGGAAACCCATGTAGGGTAAAAACCTCTTTTTCTTTATATGATAAGTAATGGTTACATTCTTTACAATATAATACATATGAGCACCAACTCATAATGGGGCTACAACCTCAGTTTTGAAAGCTACAACTTGCTAAGAGCACAAACTCTCTATTTTCTCTAGCACCCACTAGAAGGAAGCACCAACTCCCTGGTTTCTCTAGCACCAACTAGAAGGAAGCACCAACTCCCTGTGTTCAAGCACCCACTTGAACCTTTGAGGACATCGGTCATCCCTAGCTCCTCCCAACCACCCTAGAATATAAATATTTGCTACTAAAACTTATTACAGTGATATGATGCTCAACAATGGCTTACCAGACTCATCACTGTTCTGCTGCATTTCATTTCTCTATTTGCCTCATTGCCTTTTTGCACACATCACTTGCACTGTCTATTCTTCCACTTTTTATGCTCTGTGCTCCATGTCCATTCACTGCACAGTTCCTCTTCTGTGAAATTCAGTTGTTTCACTCTCCTCCTTCTTCACACATGAATCACCTTCATCAACAACAACCACAACAAACTCCAACTCCAACAACAACCCCATCTCTTCTATGTACTATGTATTTATAGCTTATGTTCACCTTGTGCATGCAATGTTCACAATGCCTCTGCATGCTGACTCCACACCGTTATCCTCCACCTCTCGAGTGCTCTGTCTGATCATCATCGTGACTCTTCAGCTTCTCTGGCCATTTTCCCACGCATTCAACATCATTGGATGTTATGTTGAGATTCCCCAGCCTCTCTGGCAGTTGAGACTCTTCGTCTTCTCTATGACAGTCGAGATCACCTTCTCTATTTTAGTTATAGGCTTCCATTCTCATCCATCTGTCAATCCCTTCTAAGAATAGTCTTCCTTCACTTGGACAAAGTTTGGAGACTCTTCATCTCCTCTGGCGATCACACAGGGGTCTCTTCCACTTCTCTAGTAGACACCATCAATGGTTTCTGGTAGTTTCACTGTGTCGTGCATCAGTAGCCCTCCGATCAACACTTGATCTGACGGTTCAGATTATAACACAATTTCACCTATCATGATATCGGGATTCCTGATGTCAATAATATTTGACATGTCCAACTCTCGATCCCCGATGCTTCTCCATTGACTGGAATCAACGGTCCAGATCAAAGCTTGATCTGACAGCTCAGATTACATCATGATTTCACATATCGCAATATCGAGATTCCTGATGTCAATATTCTTCAGCATGTCCAACTCTTGATCCCTGATGCCTCTCCATTGACTGGAATCAATGGTCTAGATTTGACCTTGATTCAACGGCTGCGATTTAAGTCACGATTTTGCATATCAAGAAATCGAGATTCCTGTTGCAATGTTTCTTTGACATTTCCAAAACGCGATCCTCAAAACTCCAACGTGGTGTCCATCTGCTGATGTCACACGTGAATTGACACATGTTGAATACTGCCATGTGTCACTCTAATTCATGACTTACATGTGCCTAAAATGTTGAATCAGTCTGACACTTGTCATTACTTGGTTGTGCCACGTGTTCCTAGCTGATGTGGTCTGCTGACGTGAGTCGGGTCGACAGTCTAGATCACATCTTGATCTGACAGTTTAGGTTCATTCGGGATTTCACACATCGCAATTTCAGGATTCTTGATGTCAATATTCTTTGACATATCCAACTCTTTATCCTTGAAACCTCGACAGGGAGTCGGATCAATGGTCCACATAACCCCTTGAAATGGACGGTCCTCCTACTTATGGGATTTGTGAGCCCTCTACTCCTTGCACTTTTTAAAGATCATGCAGGTTTTCCCTGATCCAATGGTGGTCGGACCCTGTGCTCAGATATGATGCCTCTAACTTTAATTATCCCTTTGGATAATATCATGGTCCAAGTGACCTCCCCCTATATGACCGCAGCCAAATCTCCTCATTGGGGTTTCAAACTTTCCAATGTCGAAACATGTATGTCCTTAGGATTTGCGATCCCTCGAATCCTGACGCACTCTTTACGCACTAGCTCTCCTGGCCCATATGATCATTATCCCCATGACTGCATTCTTACCACTTGTCGGGATTTCGATCTTTTCAATGCCGCAATGCATTGGCTCACGGGATTCCCGATATGTGAAACCCCGATGAGTCAACCCTCCTTTCTGGATTTCACCTTGGCTTTTCCCGATGGTAAACCTCGTGTAGCTCCTGTCTGATCTGACGGCTGACGGTATTTATGAATGAGATCCAACGGCTCTCGATCTCTCCCTTCTATAGGCTTCTCATGATCATAGAAACCAATGGTTCCAAATCTTCTTCTTCAGCCGATCTGACGGTGGTTGTGCTCCTTCCTGAGCTTTGCACACTTTCCTCCCAACCTTGGGATAATTACAAGTTCTCAAAGGCCTCGACCTTTGTATTCCTTCTCCTCTGTGAACTCCTGTATCTTGATATTTGCTACGCACGTTCTCCTCGATGCTTTTCCTCCCGAGCTTTCACTTTTGATTCCCCAAGGGATTCTTGGACTTCTGTGCCTCTGCAGAGTCTTCACAAAAATACTTCTGGTGCGACTTCTGCACCTCTGTAGAGTCTTCACAAAAATACTTATGGTTCCCGTTTGTTACATTCTTCCTATACACATGCCATCTTCATTGTTGTACTTTCCATCAATGATAAGCATGCGCTACTTGTTAAACATTTTCCAAAAATCTCCCCCTTTGGCATTGATGGCAACTAAGGCACCCAAATTCTTTTCTCCCCCTTTGAAAT
>ML780225.1:1996293-2008992 GCA_009831015.1 Picea engelmannii | reverse complement strand
CAATTAATATATACAGTAATATGTCCCTTTCCCATAAAGTTGATGTCTCTTTATTACATGATTCCTTGATCACATGTATAGACTAGATATTGAATATATTAACTTGTCAATATTCCAATTGGTTTGTATTGTGGTGATTTGAATGGTGCGAGAGCATTGGAGTATTAAGCTTGGAACAACAGAGACATAAGGAAAGCGTTCACAAGGTATACCTACAATCCTTATCTCTTAGTTCATTCAATAGGCTATATCTAGGGAAAGAGTAGTATTCTGTTCTATTTTGTTCCAGATCCGGGTGGATCTGGGGAGATCGGTTCATGTCCGCACTTACAGATTAATCCTTAGCTCACGGGATTCCTGATATGTGAAACCTCGATGAGTCAACCCTCCTTTCAGGATTTCACCTTGTCTTTTCCCAATGGTAAACCTCATGCAGCTCCTGTCTGATCTGACGGCTGACGGGATTTCTGAATGAGATCCAACAACTCTCGATCTCTCCCTTCTGTAGGCTTCTCCTGATCATAGAAACCAACAGTTCCATATCTTCTTCTTCAGCCAATCTGACGGAGGATGTGCTCCTTCATGAGCTTTGCACACTTTCCTTCTAACCTTGGGAGAATTATAAGTTCTCAAAGGCCTCGACCTTTGTCTTCCTTCTCCTCTGCAAACTCCTGTATCTTGAGCTTTGCTACACATGTTCTCCTCGACGATGTTCCTCCTAAGCTTTCACTTCCGATTCCCCAAGGGATTCTTGGACTTCTACGCCTCTTCAGAGTCTTCACAAAAATACTTCTGGTGTGACTTCTGCACCTCTGTAGAGTCTTCACAAAAATGCTTCTGGTGCCCTTCTGTTACATTCTTCCTGTACACATGCCATCTCCATTGCTGTACTTGCCATCAATGACAAGCATGTGCTACCTGTTAAACATTTTCCAATAGGTCTCATCATGAGCCAACCTTCTCATCTCTATGAAAGTACTTATGGGTAACACTGTCAGCTCTGGTCACCATGCCAAGGCAGTGTCCCCTTATTAGCTCTTGAATTAAAAAAAGAATAAAAGAATAAAAGGAACAAAGGCAACAATGGGCTTGGAAAAATGCATCCGTGACAGGTACAGCTCACCTTCTACAAAGGAACCTATAGGTAACACTTTTGCATCCTTGGCCTTCACTACACCCACATGCTTGGACATCCCCTGACCACATCACCTACTTACATGGCTTAGATGAGGTCTTTTTGGGAACTTTCCTTTTCCTGTGGACACTAGCCCAATAATACACCTTGTCTCTTTCTCTGGAATTGTATTGCAGGCTTGTGTAACATCTTTGAGCTATTGATTGATGTATTAGGGATTTTTGTGCATATGTTTAATAATATTGATGATGAGATGTGATTGAAATTTCTATGATCCCTGTGACTGATGAGCCCATGGAGGGCATAGCCTTTGATGTGCAGGACCATGCCCGATGGATAGGTACCATTTGGACCGGTACACATGGGGAGATGATCATTTTGGACCTCCATGGGGATGAAGATCCCACCAAATGGATGCTGAGACCCCATCAGGGGGTAGATACAGGACATAGGTTGATCAGAGACTTTGCACCGAAGAAGAAGAGGACGTTTCACCAGAGGCACCCCAACATAGCTGGACCTAGGGGGATTGACCCATTTTCAGTGGGATGTTGGCTCTAGATGGCCTAGGATGTCACTGGGAGGCTTATGACATCATCATGAGCATGTTAGCAAGATGGACAGGGTGATTAGCATGTGTGGTAGCTTGGAGGAACCCAAAAGGGATAACGTCCTACTTCAGGAGGCTGCACTTGCCCTAATAAGGGCTAACGTCACCCTAGAAAGGGGTGATGTCTTACCTTTTTTCTTGATTAGGGTTTATATTTGAAAATTTAATGTAAAAATAGTATGATTTGATATTATGGCCTTGTTGGCCTTTTTACCTGACATAAATGTAAAATTAGGTCAAGGTTTTGTATAAATGAGGGATTTTAACTCTCATTTTGTCATCATCACTCATTCACTCGAGAAGGAGGTCTGAAATTTGTGCCCTATATTGGGTATTTGGCTGATTAAGTGAGGCAAACTTGTTGAAGGAAGAAATTTTTGACATTCTATGGTATTTCTCTTGAAGGAAGGTGTTACAACTAGGGTTTGCATGGTTATTTTTTGGTGAATTGTAAGTATTTTTCTACAAATTTTTTTGATTGAATGGTTGTAGTTTAATTTCTTGCATATGTTTATGAATATTGTTGAATCAAAACCCTAGGGGACAAGCACACAAGTAGGTCATTATCTCATGTCCCCTGATAGAGAAATCTTTAGCCATTGTTGAGGAAAGAAAGAGCATAGCCATAGCTACACTCCTATTTCCTCTTCTTCTTTGCTAGTTGTACTACTTTGAATCCAAGAAGAGTGAGACATCCCTGGCCTAGGTTTACTACACTAGAGTGAGCCATCAAACCATCTTGTTTTGGTTATATACTTTATTCTTTAGCTAGATGTTTTGCCAGGAAGGAGGAGAGAGCACGAGGCCTTGCTGTAGCAACACCGGAGTGAACCTCTCTCCCCTAGGATTTTTATTTTGAGGCCTTGCCTTAGCAACACCTCAAAACTCTTCCCTCTAGTCTTTAAATTCTTTATCTCCTTAAACTCTTGCATCCTTCACCTTTGACTCCATTAAACCCTAAGGCATTGATCCTAAGCCCTCAAGCGTTGAATTAGAACTTTCTCTAAATACTCTCAAACACTGTGAATTTCAAACCCTAACTAATTTCTAACCCTAAAACTTATCTAACTCACTAACCCTAGTTTTTGACATCATCATTGGTTATTTTATCTTTAATGCAGCAACGTTTTGTTTTAAGAGCAATTGAATGATGGTTTAAGCATTAATTGAATAAGGTGTTGATTGGTTACATTGAATGCCACATTGTTCCAATATTTATTGGTGAAGTGTTATAACATTTCATTGCTATTGATAAACATTGACTTTGTCAACATTTATTGCTAATTGCTTATATGTATTTATCAGATGGTCTTATGAAGTACTAACCCATTGAAATAGCTTGCATATATCAGTTTTTTGTTGCTTTGTTCCAAGAAGGTACACTTCTTTAGGGGTTTTACTTCTTAAATTGGCCTTTGGCCATACTATCTGTTTGGGTGGTGACTTGTGGAGGGGGAAAACCTTATCTCTATCTGATTAGCCTTTTGCCTCTTCAAAACCCCAGGTCACCGAGGACATCTCCCCTGGGCCTAACCTCCCTAAAGATAAAGATCCATACCATTGTGGTGACATTGGGTGGGATTGGTTCCTATTATGCCAGTTTGGAATTCTATCTTATACCCTTTTATCCTAGCTACAAATTGTGCGATAATAGGATTAATTGTTTACATCATATAAATGGTCATACAAATAAAAAATGCAACAAAGGAATGCAAAGTTTATATTATGATATCTTTGTGGAGTACAAATGTCGAATGCATCTTAATAAAATGAATCACTTGGCTAAATCAAAAAAGACAAAAGGATATTATCCAGAATACAATAAGCAAACTAAATGATAATACCTGATAATAGATGAGCACTACGAGATCAATGGATGAGTTGGAACTATGGAAACTCGCATGGTAACTCCTAGAAGTCCAAAACGTTCGCCCTGTCAGCTATACCTCTCAGAATGGCCTGGAAACTGTCCCAAATGGTGCACCCTATTATATCTCTCAGTCCTAGTGACTGGCAGGCCCTTCTGCTAGTGGATCTGGACCTCAGATGGATCCCCCTGATGGAATGTGCCCCTCTCTCACTAGAAAAATGTGCCCTAGTGATTCCACCTTCAGAATCGGCTAAGATGTATCTCAAAATGACCGCCTTGGTATCTAGTAAATGGGTCAGAAGGGTTTCCTTGAATCCGATCTGATGCTCGCTCAGGAACCCCGAATGTGTCTACCAAAAGTGTCACACTTCCAATCCTAGAAAATGCACCCCAGATGATTCCTCCATCGAAATCTGACGAGGAACCAAGCAAAAGATTTTCCTTGCCTTCCTCTAAATTGGGTCAGATGGGAATCTCTGAACTCTCCTGGGATGGGACAAGTCAATCCACTGAACCTCCTCAGGAGATGCACCCTCACCCTGGATTAGTGTGCCCTTGCAACTGGACCCTGTGTAACTGTTGTTGAAAAATTATGGAAGACCTGTGTGATCTTCCCAGTGACTAGGGTGTGTCTCTCAACACCGAAATCAGCCAACTGGTGTCTTCCTCCTGGAATCCATTGAACTATCTCTCTTGAGATGTGCCTCTCTCCTCAATGACAAGTCCTAATCTGCATAATGATGAATTAGGTTGTTGACCCTTCCCTTATAGCTTTGCTAAACCCTAATTCACTGTTGACCTCTAATTTTAGCTCATTTGTTCTATTTTAGCTCATAATGACTTAAAAGTGCTTTTAACTATTTTTAGCTCAATGTCACTTTCCGAACATAACACCTTTGATTGGAATGACCTCTAGTAACCCTATTTACCCCTTTTTTGGCCCTAACTATAGTCTAACGGGAAGGTTTAGACCATTAATCCTCCTCTCTGGAGATCCTATTTGGAAAGGGACATTACAGTCCTCCCTGTTTCCGTCCTTATACACAATTGCAAATGTGAGCTAAGTCCTTCTCACTTAGTGTGTCCTCGGAGGCACAATGCCTAGGTTCAAAGTCCATGCTGTCACTTTGAATTGAACCTCTTCCATCTAGGATAACTCCTAGGGAAGCCAAGGGGGGTCGACCCTAGTTACTAGATGAGATTAAGAGTTTTAATCTTCTAGGAGTTGGTTTTAATTGGTTAAAAGGTCAAGGGGAATCTAGCCTAAGATGTCAATCAACAAATGCAATATGCAACTATCTAAGTATGAGAGTCAGACCTTTTCCTAGGGAAACTAAGACTAGTGCCTAATATTGGGCAATGGGGTCAACTAAGTTAGGGGGATGTTCATTACAATATCAGTTACAAAGTATTACAATAAGACAGATACAATTAGATACAAAAGAATATATCATATATATAGATTAATACTAGATACAAGATATACAATATACTCACAAGTTCGCTCGCATGTGCAGGAATTAAAGATACATAAGATAAAGAAATCAAAACATGAAGCCAAGAATTTTCACAATAGATAGAGCTCCGTTGGACTTCTTTTCAATGGCTAAGAGACACAAATCACTCAAGACCCAATCAAGAGAATGCCTCGAGGTGGACGTGCACTTCTTGAAGGATCACACCATGAGATAAAGGAACAAAATAAAGATGAAATATTTGAAAGTAAAGTTCTCCAGATGAAAATATATAACCACTTAAGTAATAATTCAACAACACATAAATGACAACTTGCGTATGAAAGTAAATTGAAAGACAGTGAGATCAGTGAACTTGCAAGTGTGTAACTGTATTGTTTGGTGTTGTAGACTAAAAATTGAATTAAGTGGTTAAGTTTGGAATTAATTTTAGCCCTATCTAGGTGTCAACCCAAAAATGTCCTCCCCCTATTACCAAGTGGTTTCTGGATGCTCAAGAAGTGAGGCAACGAAGCCTATCCTAGCTTCACAGGTCAACCCTAAGGCCGAGTACTCCAGAAAATTTATGTGGCTTTCCTCAAAACCCCAGTTTTTAAGTGGCGAAGATGGTGAGTTAAGGTATCCTATTAAGTCTAATTAATGAATTTTAGATCTATGAACTAAATAATGTGAAGTGTGATTAAGTGCTTGTAGCTTTCTCAACAAAGTTGCCAAAGTACTGAAAATTGAAATACGTGAAGGTTGAAGCCCTTTAACAAATAAATTACCAAATGAGTTCTTAAGTGTGGTAGCCACAATCCAAAGGATGTGGATGTGAGTGGAAGGGTGCACCTCATGAGGAGGGGCCCATAACACACTTAAAATGACTTATTACACCAATTAAAGGATTATTACATGCTCACATGGGGAAGGGGACGTGAGCTCAAAGTGGGAAATTAATTAAAAAATAATTTTAATTAAATGGGGGGTTTAAAAGGTGGGTGATGGGTGTGGGTAGGTTAGGTGGGGTCCCTATTCAAATATTTCCACTTACTTCACTTGATTTGGACCATTATTACAAAATTGACATTTGTCCATGTCCTGGGTTTGGGAATTAAAACCATCGTTTTTTCGAAAAACTCTTAAGTGGACAAACAACCTAGCAAAACTTGTCCGACTGAATTGAAACTTGGTCCAAAGGTTCAAAGGATCTGATTATATTTATTTTGAGTACAAATACAACTATCAAAATTCCCGGGACCTAAGTTTCACAATTCCCAGGACCTAAGTTTTACATTAATTACCCAGAATTAATTAATTAATTAATCAATTAATTAGTTCAGAACCTTAAAAAAAACCTAGCTACACTTGATGGAATTCCGTGAAATTTCACGTACTATCTTACATGGTCATTTAAAACATTCCTAAACACTAGATACCTAGGAATGACTTCATTAGAACTCCTTTCACCACTTTGGAGGATTTATTGGGTGGGAGTGAAAAACTCAAGGGAGATTAACCCGGCTGGTTAGGCCAGATTAACCTCCTGAGGATAAAAAACACTCAGTAGAAGGAACTCTCCTAATGAAGAAACCCTAATGCAACTGACCTAACATGATCCATGTAGACATATTACATTATAAACCCACACAGAGGTGCGGTAATCCCACTTACAAAACTGTGTGCTGGAGCAAAAAATGCCCTGTAGAACCAATCAGTCTTCGACATGTTTGCATCTGATGATGCATATCTTCATGGTATATGGAGTTGACCCCCTAGTTGAAGAGGTGTTCAACATATGGCTCCACATGGGATGCGTGTTTGATCTTCTCAAAATGGGACGGAGAACATATGAGAATCCAACATCTACAAACAGGTGCTCACCAATATCCAACATAAGCATACATATATATCAAATAAATAAAAAATGCTATAAAAGACATTTACTTAATGAAACAACTATTGTACGACATCTATAAAAATGATCTATGATACAAAAATATATCTAAGTACATAATCACATAATAAATGAAAGAATACAAAATTGTAATACAAGAGGAGGGTTAGAGATACGTTACAACCATCCATGCACTGGATGAAATGAAACCATAAGTTTCTGAAACATCCTTGTCCAGGATGACTCACAGAAGATCCCTTCCCAAGTTTTATTAACTTGGAAATTTTTGCAAGAAAGAACCAGCCAAGAATCATGCTCCTTCTTCCCTTCAACCAAACACTAGAATATGACAAGCCACGTAAAATTTTGATATTTTGCTGCTCATGACTACCAAGGTGTAAGGCCAACCAATACTCATAATGATATGACATTGATAAACTGAAGTTTCCTTCCATTTTCACACTATTATGTACAAAGTCCTCTTTTGGTTGAGAGGTCAGAAATGAACATGTCAAGGGAACCATTATACTGTTTTCCTCAAGGTTGTCAAGGCTCTCCTCCAAAGAGATTGGTTCTACGGGAGGAGGGTGGAGACTTGAATTATCCAGATAATCAACATTTTTAAGATCAAATTCCTTTACCTCCTCAAAGTAAATGGCTGACTCATCCATCTATTCATCCAGAATTTCCCCATGAACTTCCACATCTTTTTCTCTATCAAGCTCAAGTTCAAGGGGGGCCAAATATTCAATATAAGTTTATGTAAAATCATCTTCCATGTCCTCCAATTGATATTCTAGGGCCACAAATTGTTCATTCATGGTTTCACATTGTTCTTCCTGGGAAAGCTGCACGTTCTGAATTATTTATTTAAACTCCTCAATCGTATTTGATGGATCATCAACCTCTATGTCTGAGCTGATCGTTTTTATATTTGGAATATTTTTCTTCCTCCATGTTTCCATAAAACTATCAACCAATTCATTGTGAATTTCATGTTGACTACGCCCAAACAAATTCAAGAAGGCATGCAACAAATCCCGTATGGTCTTGAATGTCTTATTAGGTGATTGATGAAACCAATCATTTGCCCAGTCACCACAAAGAGTAAAGACAAATAATTGCATTAGAACATCCTCATAAATAGGCGGATCACACCATTTTTCGATACACTTAGTGAAAGCCCAGATGTGAGCACCAGCATGATCATGATCATAAAAGTCAGGAATATTATCAATAACATCTTCAGATATATCATGAGGTTAACCAACAATTCCTGAAAAATCAATAGGATCAAAAAAACCATCCATTTCTAACTAGACATTTAAACAAAGGCCTGAAAAAAAGGATTGGGACCCAAAATTATTAAGGATCTGACAAGAAGGGAAACATGCTAACTTCATCCAAAAACCTTTTAAAGTTCAAGGATGAAGAAAACAAGCTGTGAGTTCCTTCTTGAAGAATAATTTGTCAAATTATTTTTAAAGTGGAGTCACCAGATGACCAAGTTTATGAAACAAACAGGAACATCAGACAAAGTAAAAACAAGAAGGAAGGCAAAAGTTAGATTATTAAGTTGGAACAAGAATTGGATACCAGTGAGTGCTTCTTCTACAAGAATTTCAAGAAGCTCACAAGGATTTATCCTTGAAGTATACTTGATATATTTGTTCAACGGAGTCGCCACTTGGAAAGGAATCACACGAAATCAACCAATGCAAGTTCAAAGAATTATTAGTTCTTAAAAAAAAAAAAAAACTAGCCGTTTTGACCAAGGATAAATGACTTATCCCCGGTAACGGCGCCAAAGATGTTGTCATCCTTATACACACTTGCAAATGTGAGCTAAGTCCTTCTCACTTAGTTTGTCCTCGGAGGCACAATGCCTAGGTTCAAATTCCACGCTGTCACTTTGACTTGAACCTCTTCCATCTAGGCTAACTCCTAGGGAAGCCAAGGGGGGTAGACCCTAGTTACTAGATGAGATTGAGAGTTTTAATGTTCTAGGAGTTGGTTTTAATTGGTTAAAAGTTCAAGGGGAATCTATCCTAAGATGTCAATCAACAAATGCAAGATGCAACTATCTAAGTATGAGAGTCAGACCTTTTCCTAGGGCAACTAAGACTAGTGCCTAAGATTGGGCAATGGGGTCAACTAAGTTAGGGAGATGTTCATTACAATATCAGTTACAAAGTATTACAATAAGATAGATACAATTAGATACAAAAGAATATATCATATATACAGATTAAGACTAGATACAAGATATACAATATACTCACAAGTTCGCTCGCATGTGCAGGAATTAAAGATACATAAGATAAAGAAATCAACACATGAAGCCAAGCATGTTCACAACAGATAGAGCTCCGTTGGACTGATTTTCAATGGCTAAGAGACAAAAATCACTCAATACCCAATCAAGAGAATGCCTCCGGGTGGATGCTCACTTCTTGAAGGATCACACCATGAGATAAAGAAACAAAATAAAGATGAAAGCTTTGAAAGTAAAGTGCTCCAGATGAAAAGATATAACCACTTAAGTAATAATTTGACAACACATAAATGACAACTTGTGTATGAAAGTAAATTGAAAGACAGTGAGATCAGTGAACTTGCAAGTGTGTAACTGTATTGCTTGGTGTTGTAGACTAAAAATTGAATTAAGCGGTTAAGTTTGGAATTAATTTTAGCCCTATCTAGGTGTCAACCCAAAACTCTCCTCCCCCTATTACCAAGTGGTTGCTGGATGCTCAAGAAGTGAGGCAACGAGGCATACCCTAGCTTCATAGGTCAACCCTAAGGCCGAGTACTCTGGAAAATTTCCGTGGCTTTCCTCAAAACCCCAGTTTTTAAGTGGCGAAGATGGTGAGTTAAGGTGTCCTATTAAGTCTAATTAATGAATTTTAGATCTATGAACTAAATAATGTGAAGTGTGATTGTGTAATGTCCCCCACCTCTTAGAGAGGTGATGAGGAGACTCAGTGGCCTGGGCACCCCCACTAGGTCATAGTCTCACACTGAAGGGGGGAAAAGTCAAGAAGTTAAAAGTTATATTTTTAAGTTGACTTAAGAAAGGGAAAGGATAAAGGAGTAATAGATAACTCAATAGAAGAATAGAATATTAACTCTGGGAGTTAACCTAACTCAACAGAGAATTAGAAGGAAAAGTATAAGTAAGAGGCTGGGGTGCACCTATTACTCATTCTGGTTTTGGATTGGCATTTGCTATTGCTCTTGAGCATTTAGTTTGGGGGTTTTGCTGTACAAACCCTTGGGAGAAAATTAGTGGTGAAATATCCACTCACCTTGTTCCACAGCTTGGTATCGGGGATGAAAGACTCCTCCACACCATTCTAGTCTCAGGGCTAGTTTATCGAGGGAGGTTCGATCCAGCTTATCCTGAGGGCCTAGGGCCATTCCGACAGTTGGGTTTTGTTTGCAAGGGCACGACCATCAGTTTGAGGGATTTTCTGGAGGGTTATCATCATTCTATATTTTTTTGTAGATTGGGATGTCTTGGAGCCATAGGGGACGTCTTGTGATTCAGTAAAACTAAGATCTACGAAGATTGAGAGGGATCTTGGAGATTTGGTCACATGGGTTGTTCTTACCATCGCCTGATCTATATTCTTGGAGAGTTTCAGATCATTTGGAGATCTCCTTCATCAGGGTCAAACCAGCTAGGGTTTCAGCCATCCAGTGGGGCACCCCATTCAGTGGGAAATTCAGATCTACGGAGATTGAGAGGGATCTTGGAGATTCGGGCACCTGGGTTGTTCTTAACATTGCCCGATCTATATTCTTGGAGATTTTAAGATCATTTGGAGATCTCATTCATCAGGGTCAAACCAGCTAGGGTTTTAGTCATCCAGTGGGGCACACCATTCAGTGGAGAATTCAGATCTACGGAGTTTGAGAGTGTATTTGGGAATTTGGACATCTGGGTTTTTCTTGCAGTTGCCTGATCTATCATTTGGCATATTTCTCGGGATGATTGAACACTTTTGGTAGCAGGGTAGAATTATTCAGTGCTTCAGCATTCTAGCAGGACGTGGCACTTTCCAACTTGGAGGTTGAGCATTAGTATAGCTCAGATCTGCTTGATTTAGTCTTCATTGTATATCCATCCTTTGGAGGCTCATTTTGTATTGTCGGGAGCATTTGTAGCAGCTCATAGCTATTGCTTGTATGACCATCTGAGGTTTATGCCAGATCGGCCATCTATTGTATTGATCTTCATTGCTCATAATAAAAAGATCATATCTTTGCTTGTGCTTCTACATCTTGAATATATTGTGATCTCCATGTGTTGATGAATCTTGTATGCACTTAAAAACTCAATAAATTAATAGTAGTTATTGATTCCAAAAAAGAATTTGGCTTGGGATCATTACAGTGGTATTAGAGACTCGATCCTCCAAACCTGTGGAGAGATCGGTGCATGCAGAAGTACAGGGGAATTGCCATGGGTCGAAGGAAGATAAACAACAATGAAACAGAGGTAGAAATAGAAGGGTCAGGAGACGACCATGAGCCTCATGGCTTGGCTCTCTTAGTAACTGAATTTGGTAAGTTCCAACAAAACATGAACTGCACAGAAAGCACATTGGTCCGAGAGTTGGACGAGTATCAGGAAACCAACAGAAGGGGACAGGCCGAAATCTATGAAACCTTGAAGAAAGTTAATGAGAATCTGCAGAAAATGAACGAGAACCAAACTAGGATAACTGACCTTCTGATGCAAGTAACCCATCATGGCAAAGATCCTGATATGTATGGGAATAAGGAGGCTAGAGGGTCTGGTGGAACCCATGAGGAAGGCAGATATAACCCAGAGAAAGCACCAGGATCCGAAGGAAGTCTTGGAGGTGGCATGTTCCATGGGCAGATGGGTAGCGGGACCAATCATAGGCCATATGTGCCAATGTTCACAAATGAACCACTAGGCCAAAACTCAAGTAGCAGAGCTAACCCCAGACCATACATGCCCACATTTACAGATGAGAAAGAGCAACATGAACAGGTTTAATATTTTGTGGCACAATTAGCCAGGAGTACCAGGGAATACTACAGCTTGGATATGAAAGTTCAAAGACAGATGTCCCTAGACCAATATTGTCAACTCAGGTTCAGAAACTAGCCTAGGATGAACCATAGGGGAATATTTGAGTTTGAGC
Organism: Picea engelmannii; assembly: GCA_009831015.1. Lineage (NCBI taxonomy): Eukaryota > Viridiplantae > Streptophyta > Pinopsida > Pinales > Pinaceae > Picea > Picea engelmannii. Next base: position 1,996,846 of record ML780225.1, on the reverse strand, counting down.
GAAGGGCAGGGAAGATATAGATTCCATACTTTGATGGTACGGCTAAGATGACAAAACAAGCATGGGTGCAGAAGCTGGATACTTACCTGCAGCTTAATCCCATGAGAGAGATGGAGGCCATCAAGTTTGCCACTATGTACTTGGATGGAAAATCCCACGACTGGTGGTACCATGGGCTCACCACACTCGGCCACAACCAGATTGTATCCTATATAGAATTCACTCAGAGGCTCATTGATAGATTTTATTTAGGAGATCCTGAGTTACATTTCTAGGAGCTCACCCAACTCAAGAAAACAGGTACGGTTGAGGCATACATTGATGAGTTCCAGAGGTTGGCAGTGATGGTACAAGATATGTCCCCAACCAGGCTCATGATGCTCTTTACAGAAGGATTGATGGAACCCTTTAAGGGTTGGGTTAAGGCCTTCAAGCCTACCAGCCTACAAGAAGCCATTTGGAAGACAAGGGATCTGGGTCCAGCTGCTAAACCAAAATTCATACCCAGACCACCTCTTAACAGTGGTGGAAGAGATCAAAGGCATCCAACAAA
>ML780225.1:1975836-1992856 GCA_009831015.1 Picea engelmannii | reverse complement strand
ACTCAGTGGCCTGGGCACCCCCACTAGGTCATAGTCTCACACTGAAGGGGGGAAAAGTCAAGAAGTTAAAAGTTATATTTTTAAGTTGACTTAAGAAAGGGAAAGGATAAAGGAGTAATAGATAACTCAACAAAAGAATAGAAAATTAACCCTGGAAGTTAACCTAACTCAACAAAGAATTAGAAGGAAAAGTATAAGTAAGAGGTTAGGGTGCACCTATTACTCATTTTGGTTTTGGATTAGCATTTGCTATTTCTCTTGAGCAGTCAGTTTGGGGGTTTTGTTGTAGAAACCCTTGGGAGAAACTCAGTGGTGAAATATCCACTCACCTTGTTCCACAGCTTAGTCTTGGGGATGAAAGACTCCTCCACACCATTCTAGTCTCAGGGCTAGTTTATCGAGGGAGGTTTGATCCAACTTATCCTGAGGGCCTAGGGCCATTCCGACAGTTGGGTTTTGTTTGCAAGGGCACGACCATTAGTTTGAGGGATTTTCTGGAGGGTTATCATCATTCTATATTTGTTTGTAGATTGGGATGTCTTGGAGCCATAGGGGATGTCCTGTGATTCAGTAAAACTCAGATCTACGAAGATTGAGAGGGATCTTGGAGATTCAGGCACCTGGGTTGTTCTTACCATTGCCCGGTCTATATTCTTGGAGAGTTTCAGATCATTTGGAGATCTCCTTCATCAGGGTCAAACCAGCTAGGGTTTCAGTCATCTAGTGGGGCACCCCATTCAGTGGGAAATTTAGATCTACGGAGATTGAGAGGGATCTTGGAGATTCAGGCACCTGGGTTGTTCTTACCATCGCCCGATATATATTCTTGGAGAGTTTCAGATCATTTGGAGATCTCCTTCATTAGGGTCAAACCAGCTAGGGTTTCAGTCATCTAGTGGGGCACACCATTCAGTGGAGAATTCATATCTACGGAGTTTGAGAGTGTATTTGGGAATTTGGACATCTGGGTTTTTCTTGCAGTTGCCTGATCTATCATTTGGCATATTTCTCGGGATGATTGGACACTTTTGGTAGCAGGGTAGAATTATTCAGGGCTTCAACATTCTAGCAGGACGTGGCACTTTCCAGCTTGGAGGTTGAGCACTAGTATGGCTCACATCTGCCTGATTTAGTCTTCATTGTATATCCAGCCTTTGGAGACTCATTTTGTATTGTCAGGAGCATTTTGTAGCAGCTCATATCTATTGCTTGTACGGTCATCTGAGGTTTATGCCAGATCAGCCATCTATTGTATTGATCTTCATTGCTCATAATAAAAAGGTCAGATCTTTGCTTGTGCTTCTACATCTTGAATATATTGTGATCTCCATGTGTTGATGAATCTTGTATGCACTTAAAAACTCAATAAATTAGTAGTAGTTAGTGATTCCAAGAAAGAATTTGGCTTGGAATCATTACAGATTGAGTGCTTGTACCTTGCTCAACAAAGTTACCAAAGTAATGAAAATTGAAATACGTGAAGGCTGGAGCCCTTTAACAAAGAAGTTGCCAAATGAGTTCTTAAGTGTTATATTGCAAATGTGAAGTGTGAGAACTGAAAGTAACTTGTGAAATTGTAAAAGGTCGAATAATTGAGCCTTTATGAAACCAATGTTAGCATGTGCATGTGTAATATAAAGATTAGATAAACTGAACTTGCATGCAACGGAAAATAACGATCTAATCTAAGCCACCACGGGCTCTAAGCTAGCATGTGTTATGAAATCTACTCTAGATTATTTTAAGTTAGGCATGCATGTAGAAATCATGACTAATCTAGCTAAGATTGCAAAGTAAAGACTGAAAGGAAAGCAAGTCGCTTGGGTACAACTCCTTCGGGCTTGCGTTTATAGTATTTTAGAGTAGATTGGAAGAAGAAAATGTTACCTAGTGAGAGGAGTTGTTTGGATGGTGTGTTGTGCATGTGATTTGGGCAGCATGCCCTCTTGTCCTAGTAAGAACCTACAAAAATCAGCAAGCTATTGCTTGCTGATTTGAGCTGCAACACACTCAAAAAATGTTATGAAATCTTTGTTTTTAGGCAAAGATTTTGTGCATACAAGAACCAGAACATTAAATAATTTTACGTGACCTATCTAAGCATGTTAGCTATCGAAATGAAGAATGAGAGAAGGTGAAAAATATCAGAAATAACTTGGAGTGTATGCGAGAAGTAAAGGTAAATCCGTGCTTGGATTTATCCCAATATCCTCTCCTTGAAGTGTCCTGCAAAGCTTAAACAGAATGTGAGATGAAGATAAATAATGATGGCATATATTAATAATCAAAAATAATTTTAATCATTAGTACATACAGATCAAATAAGTTAGCAATTATACAATCACTAAACTTAGTTAAGTAAAATACTTTACCCAACAATCTACCTATGATCACACAAATATTTAAAACAAAACGATTTCACCTCATATGCATGCAAAGAGCCCAGACAAATCTTGAGATCCATGTATCCTCCAAATCATTTCATTTATTATCCAAATGGAAGAAGTTGTAGCAACTAATTGCTACAAGTTCTTGAATAGCCACACCAATGAAGACAAGTGACAATAGTGATGAGAGAGGAAGAGAATAAGATGGTGAGAAAATAGTAGCATACCAGTGCAATAATGAAAGGTGAAGAATGAGGGAGTGAGAGGTCTCTTAAATAGATTGAGAAGCTAAGGAGACCCCTCTTGGATCTTCAACACTTGTCAAAGATCCAAGGGACAAGACAACGCAAAGGGGAAAGAAGCCAATGAAAGACTAAACTTTTAGGGTGAGGGGAATGGAAAGAAGAGTTGGATGGGTGAAGAAAGCAAGGCAAGGAGAGTCCCATGCTTTCTTCAATGGAAAATTCCAAAACAATGTTTGAGGTTTCCACTTCATGCAAGCTTTAAAGCGCAAGTTACCAAGATGAGCATGAGTGTCAAAGGAGGAAAGCGTGAGTCTTGACTTGGAACGTGGGGGAGTGAGTGTATCACACTCTTGGGTGACATGTATGGAAAAGGGAAGGCGTATGGGTGAAAGGAAAGGGACCCATGTCTCATTGATAAGGTAAGATTCCAAATATAAGTGACAAATCCAAGCCTACGTGAGAGCTTACATGAGGCAATGCATGAGTTGAGGAATAAGGACGTGAGGTAAAGAGGACGTGGGCTGGGAGTGTGTTGGCACACTCCTACATGGAAAGAAATTGGTGGAGAGAGGAGATGACCCATGTTCCAATTTAAAAGATCTTTCAATTAAATATAATGAAGTGGGGGCGCATTTTGCTGAGGGGCGTGAGTTTAATGTGATGTGAGTTTACGTAAGGGAAGGGGGATGTAAGATGAGTGTGGTAGCCACACTCCAAAGGATGTGGATGTGAGTGGAATGGTGCAACTCACGAGGAGGGGCCCATAACACACTTAAAATGACTTATTACACCAATTAAAGGGTTATTACATGCTCACGTGGGGAAGGGGACGTGAGCTCAATGTGGAAAATTAATTAAAAATTAATTTTAATTAAATGGGGGGTTTAAAAGGTGGGTGATGGGTGTGGGTACGTTAAGTGGGGTCCCTCTTCAAATATTGCCACTTAATTCACTTGATTTGGACCATTATTACAAAATTGACATTTGCCCATGTCCAGGGTTTGGCAATTAAAACCGTCGTTTTTTCGAAAAACTCTTAAGTGGACAAATAACCTAGCAAAACCTGTCCGACTGAATTGAAACTTGGTCCACAGGTTCCAAGGATCTCATTATATTTATTTTGAGTACAAATACCCCTATCACAATTCCCAGGACCTAAGTTTTACATTAATTACCCAGAATTAATTAATTAATTAATCAATTAATTAATTCGGAACCTTAAAAAAAACCTAGCTATACTTGACGGAATTCCGTGAAATTTCACGTAATGTCTTACATGGTCATTTACAACATTCATAAACACTAGCTACCTAGGAATGACTTCATTATAATGCCTTTCACCACTTTGGAGGATTTATTGGGTGGGAGTGAAAAACTCAAGGGAGATTAACCCGGCTGGTTAGGCCACATTAACCTCACGAGGATAAAAAACACTCAAAAAAAGGAACTCTCTTAATGAAGAAACCGTAAGGCAACTGGCCTAACATGATCCATGTAGACCTATTACATTATAAACCCACGCAGGGGTGTAGTAATCCTTCTTACAAAAATGTGTGCTAGAGCAAAAAATGCCCTATAGAACCAATCAGTCTTCGACATGTTTGCATCTGATGATGCATATCTTCAAGGTATATGGACTTGAACCCCTAGTTGAAGAGGTGGTCAACACTCCCTTCCTGAAATTGCTTGTCCTCAAGAAATACTAGTCCAGGGTGCTGCAACACCTACTCGCTCACCCAAGTAGCGTCCTCTACTGGAAGCCCTCTCCATCTGATCAAACACTCTCTAATGACTCTGCTCCTCAGTTTCCGCTCTCAGAACTCCAAACCTCCTTTAGAATCAACTCCAATTGTCCCTCCTCATCCAATGGGGGAAGCTCTTCTGATGTGCTAATGAATTGTCCCACTACATTTTTAAGGCAAGATACGTGGAACACGTTATGAATCTTGCTCCCCTCTGGAAGCTCTAGCTCATAAGCAACCTCGCCTACTCGTCGCATGATCTTGTAAGGGCCATAAAATCTGGGCTTGAGCTTCTCAGCCCCACTCCTCTTCAGAGATGACTGTCTGTAATGTTGGAGCCTCAAGAAAATCAAATCCCCAACCTCAAAGTTGCGCTCTATCCAATGCCTATCCACACTCATCTTGTAATGTCCATTTCCAAATAGGAGCTCCAGAGAGGAGGCTTAATGGTCTAAACTACCCCATTAGACTATAGCCAGGGCCAAAGAGGGGTAAAACAGGTTACTAGAGGTCACTCCAGTCACAGGTGTTATATTTGGAAAGTGACATTGAGCTAAAAAGGGTTAAAATCACTTTTAAGTCATTATGAGCTAAAAATAGAAGTCAACAGTGAATTAGGGTTTCCACAGTGATTTAAGGTTTTGGAAGTCAACAGTAAATTAGGGTTTCAACATGATTTAGCATTTTGGAAATCTATAAAGGAAGGGTTAGTGACCTAATTCATCATTATGTAGATTATGACTTATCATTGAGGAGAAGAGGCACATCTCAGGAGAGATAGTTCAGTGGATTCTAGGAGGAAGACACCAGTTGGTTGATTTCGGTGTTGAGAGACACACCCTAGTCACTGGGAAGATCATTCAGGTCTTCCATCATTCTTCAGCAGCAGTTACACAATGTTCAGAAGCAAGGGCGCATTCATCCAGAGTGAGGGTGCAACTTCTGAGAGGGTTTTTAGTCGACTTATCCCATCTAGGGAGAATTCCAAGATTTTCCTCCGACCCATTTGAGAGGAAGGCAAGGCGCATATTTTTCTTGGTTCCTCATTAGATTTCAATGGAGGAACCAACTAGGGTGCATTTTCCAGACTTGGACGTGCAACACTTTTGGCGGGTACATTTGGGGTTCCAAAGCGAGCATCAGGCCATATTCAGGGAAACCCTTCCGACCCATTTCCCAGTAGACCAAGGTAGTCATTTTGAGACACATCTCATCTTATTCTAACAGTGGAACCACTAGGATGCATTTTTCCAGAGAAAGAGGGGAACATTCCCCTAGGGGGATCCATCCGGGGTCCAAACTCACTAGCAGAAGGGTCTGACAGTTACCAACACTGAGGACTAGAGCAGGGAACATCATTTGGGACAACTTCCAGGCCATTCTAAGAAGTACAACTCCCAGGGTGAACTTTCCAGACTTCCAGCAGTTACCGTCAGAGCTGCCATAGTCCCAATGCATCCATTGATTCCGCAGTGCTCCCATATTCCAGGTATTATCTTTTAGTTGCTTATTTGTATTCTGGCTAAGATCCTTTGTATGTTGATCTAGTCTAGTATTGTCAGTTTATTCAACCGCATTCGACCATTTTGTAATCCACAAAGATATCATAATACAAACTTTGCAGTCCTTTGTTGCATTTATTATTTGTATAATCATTTATATGTTCTAAACCATTGATCCTACACACACATTAGTAGTGTTTCCTAGACTAGCCAAGTCAGGAACATTACAGTGGTATCAGAGATTTAGTCCTGCTAGCCTATGACTAAAGACAATGAGTGCAACAGAAGACCCAGAGGGCCGTGAGCATGTAGGTGACGAATATGTTATCAGTTTGCATCTGATTAATGACTACTTTAGCTATCTTAGTCTTTTGCAAATGATATGATTTAATTAATATAATCCATATCTGATTTCTTCCAATCTTTAAAAACATAGCAATTACTTGATTCAGTTTGTGAATGACAGATTTCTCTTCTTCATCAATTGAATTATTAAGTATAAGTTTTTGCATAACAAGTTTACCTAATTGTGGATATTTATAAATTATATAATTGTTATGATTTTTACGTCTTGTTTGTCCTGTAAACAAACTTAAAGAGCATCGCAACTATCATTTATGAGAAGCTTCTAGATTATTCGATGCGAGTTTCCTTCCTCCGATCTGCTAGAACAACCATCATACACAGGACAAATTTGGAGCATTTCCAGGTCAGTTTGTTGATTATTTGTTTAGTATATTTGTTAGTATTTTAGTTAGATATATTTTTAGTTTAGTTTAATTAGCTTTCTGTTTTATTTCTTGTTCATAAAATTATAAAAATCAAAAAATATCTTTCTCTGTCTTAGGGCAGAAAGCAAATGAGTTTTCCAGGTTTTATTTAAATCTGTATTGTGTGAATATTGTACATTTTGTGAATAAGTTATATTTCAATTAGTAGTTAGAGTTAGTATAATATTAGTTAGTAGTTTGTATATATAGAATAGTTAGATTAGTTAGTTTGTTTTAATAGTTAGTTTTTAGTTAGATTAGTTCATTAGATAGTTTTAGTTAGTTTTAGTTTAGTTAGTTTTATTTGTTTTCTTTTAGTTAGATTAGTTTTAATAGTTAGTTTAGATTAGTTTTAATAGTTAGTTTAGATTAGTTTTCTTTTTTTTTCTTAGGACCTTAGATCGGCTAACAGAGCCGCTAAACCCGTCAGAGTGGTTCATCCCAAACGGCTTGGGTTATTAGAAAACCACGGACTGGTTCCACTCTCTCAGTTGACGGACGATCAATTTTGCCTGTCAACAAATGGCACTAGAAGGAGGGCCTGAACTTAATTAATGGCATGAGGCAGTCGCAAGACTCCTCCCCCCCCTAATCGCTCACCTATAGTGACTAGAAGTTGTTCACATGATAATATTCCCCTTCAAACAGAAACTACTTCAACCGACGATCCACAGATCACAGTTGAGCCAACAACCCCTAATCCTATAGGTGGTGACATACAAGAGATTGTCCACCAATCCATTATTAAAACACATAGTACCTTAGCTCATCTTAGGAAACCAAACTGTCCATGGGGTCAACCTTTGGACTTCTCTGATATCAGAGAACAATTAGGTGACACTAACCTCACTGTGAATCCTACAGATCCAAACTTAAATCCTGCTGCAGGAGGATCTGGGATACCTCCTTCGCCACCTCCATCATCTTCTTCCTCTTCTGGAGGAGATTCTTCTGATGAAGTAAATTCACCTTCTCAGCCTTCTACACCCACTACCCCGATGGAAAATCAGAACAACCCTACTAGACCCTGGCTTGATCAGGATGTTGTAGCTGTACCTGGTGATCAACATCCTCTACCTAAGCACCCATAGAAATGGCTTCCCAAGTTTGATCCTGATTCAAAATAGATAGCTGAAGATCATATTAAAAAAATTATGCTAGCCATCAGACTCCGTAATGTTGAACATGAAGACGTTGTCTGTAGGTTGTTCCCGTATACTTTCGAGGGTAATGCATCCACTTGGTACTTCGTCCAACAAACCCATACCATCGTGTCTTGGGAAAAGTTTGAGTCATGCTTTTTGGAAAATTTCAGAGACGGTAAGCCTCTGGAAGTCTTAGTCATGGACCTTTCTATATTAAAAATGAACCCAAAAGAAAAAGTTAAAGACTTTAATCAAAGATTCTTAACACTTAAAAACCGAATCCCTGTAGATTATATGCCTGCCGAGAGTCTTATAATAGCTTATTACACTAAAGTGTTGCATCAAAGTATAGCTATTTGGGTTAAACAATCTAAGAAAACCACGTTGTTAGAGGCCTTCGAGGAGGCCAGCCAAATTGAAAAAGACATACTTAGTCTTAAGGACTCTTCTGGCAACGAAACTGAAACTAGTTCTTCTTCCAAAAAGAAGATTGAAATTCTCCCCAGATCCAAGCAAAGTAAAACAAAACCTAAAAATTCTGATTTGGAAAACTTAACTAAGTTGTTCAAAAACTGTCGAATCAAGTTATAGACTTAAAAAGGTCAACTGAAGAATCTTCCTTGAGTAAAGGACCCTACAAACCCCCTTTTCGAAAGCCTTTTCCTACCAACCGACCTAATCCAACCCCCGAAGGCTTAAATCTAGAAAGTTTGCAATGTGCCCTTCAAACAATTCTAGAAGCCCAAGATAACTTGATGCCTCCTGAGATTCCTGAGGAGGTAGTCGAACCAGAGACATTCCAAGAAGAAGAGTCTTCTGCAAACATTTTTGGACACTTCTCGGATAGCATCTTCCAAGCCAACTTCGAGACAATTCACCCTTATAACACTAGGAGTAAGAAAACAAATAAAACTTCTTCCGAAAATACTACAACTTTGCCTCCAAAGCAATCTAAATCATTTGAGGCCAAACAGAGTATGTGAGCCCCAACTTAGATTACGATGTTGTTGAAGATCTTAAAAAGTTAAGGGCTAACATTTCTATTTATGAATTTTTGAAGTTTCCATTTTTGTTACAAAAAATGTTGCAAAATATTTCAGAGAATGGCAAAAATGGCAATTCTAATGGTAACAAGGTTGTGCAAAGAAAAGTTCCGCAGAAGACTTCCACTAAAAATAATCCCGATAATCAAGATAAAGGAAGCCTTCCTGTAGTCCCTGTAAATAATGAAAATAATGTAAATAATGTAGATAAAGTAGCCTTAGAAATTGTGAGTAAGAAACCAGAAGCTACTAATCCTAGTCCTCGCAAGAATGTACCTCCATTTCTTTTAACTTTCAAGATTTTCAACAGAAATGTGAATAATTGTATGGTGGACTCAAGAGCATCATCCAATGTGATGCCTTGGTCTGTCTGCCAAAAGATTGACGCTGAAGTGGAACCATCTACTTTAAAAATCATACAACTTGATCGGACCAATGTTAAAGTTATAGGCGAACTAAAAAATGTATTGATTAGATTATCGTCTAACCCGAAGGTTCATCAAGTTATTGATATAATCGTTGTGGATATTCCAAAAGTGTATGGTCTATTTTTAAGCATGGACTGGTCGGAGCAGCTACATGGTTACTTCGCAACAGACTGGTCTCACTTATGGCTCCTAGAGAACAGTAAGCCTAACAAGATCAGAGTGAATTGTGAGTGTTATCTTAAGTTCACGGTCACATATTTAAACGATCCTAACGAACCGTATACACCTTCTGTTGATTCACCCGAAGTCTAAGGGATGGACACTTTCTTTGGCAATTTTATGGCCGAGGCTTCACCTATCATCAATCCAGAACAACAGTTCGAGATAGTAGCATATATGCAACCAATAGCTTCTATGCAACAATCCCATGTGCCCGATGGAAACCAAATTTGGTATATATATTTTGATGGTTCTAAGTCTAAAGAAGGAGCTGGAGCAGGATGCATCATTATCGATCCGGTAGGTAACAAGACATTAATAGCTTGTAGACTAGAATTTGAATGTACTAATAATACTGCAGAATATGAGGCTTTGTTGCAAGGTCTCAGAAAAGCTCTGGATATGAACATTCAAAACCTGGTTGTATTTGGTGACTCTGAAATAGTGGTTAGAAAGGTAAGATATTCTATACACTATCTTTCCCCGCATCTCAAAAGTTACCAGTCTGAGGTATGGAGTCTTATGAATAAATTTTCTGCTTTCAATATAAATTCCATCTTTCAATATAAATTCCATTCCTAGACTAAATAATGTTGAAGCAGATCTATTAGCTAATGTAGCCTCTAAACTTCTTCCTGCAGAATGCTTGTCCCCAAACGCATTCTTAGTTGAGCTGTTGTTTCGACCATCTGTTCCTGACAATATGATGAACTGGAGAGTATTTGACGATGATCAGCAGATCATTAACTTTCTTCAAATGGAAGAAACCTTTCAAGGCGCGATGATAGATGAATGCATGCACGATGACAATTTGCACGATTTTATGGTAATACCTGATCCGAAATCTCCTGAAGCACTATCAGACATGGTAAATTCCATACCCAAATCCATAGTTAGAATGGAGAAGTTTTATGATTTTGAAGATAAATTTAAAAAGACGGTCAATTGTAAAACCAATAGTTCCTCATTGTCTTATGAAAAAGTGAACTTAGGAACTAGTGAAAATCCTCAATGCATTAACCTAGGCTTGGGATGTTCTAGACAAGAAAAAGATGCTTTTGTTAATTTATTTAAATAATTTAAGGATGTATTTGCATGGACGTATGATGATCTTAAAACTTTCGATCCTAATATCATACAACATGTCATCCTGATGAAGCCCCAAACCTTACCTTTCCAACAAAAACTGAGGAAGATGCACCCTAAACTAGAACCGACCATGCAAAAGGAATTGAATAAGCTCCTAAGTGCTAAAATAATTTTTCCTATTAGGCACACTCAATGGGTGTCCAACCTTGTCCCAGTTTAGAAGAAAAATGGGGAAATTCGACTCTACGTTGATTTTCGGAACCTCAATAGAGCATCTGACAAAGACAACTATCCTGTCCCACCCATGGAATAGATCCTTCAATAGGTATCTGGTTCCGAGAGGCTATCTTTATTGGATGGTTTCTCTGGATACAACCAAGTCCTGATGTCCCCGCCAGACCAACTAAAAACTACCTTCCGTACCCCATGGGACACTTATGCTTATCGCAAAATGCCCTTTGGATTGATTAATGTCGATGCTACCTTTCATAGAGAAATGGACATTTCTTTTTGAGGCTTAATCAATCACTCCATCATATTTTACTTAGATGATGTGACTATTTATTCTAAAAACAAAGGCGATCATCTAGCTCACTTACAAGTCGTCCTACTGCGATGTCGTAAATACAACATCTCCTTGAACCCCAAAAAGTCCATCTTTGCAGTAGAACAGGGTAAACTCCTAGGGTTCATTGTGTCTAGTGAAGGAATGATTATTGACCTCGAGAGGACTCAAGTCATCACAAAACTTCCCCCTCCTACATCCAAAAAAACCATGGAGTCTTTCTTAGGCCAGATTAACTTCGTGAGAAGATTTGTCCCCAGCTTCTCCGAAATGGTTAGGCATTTACGGAATTTGATTAAGAAAGACACCCAATATCACTGGGGACCCACAGAAAATCAAGATTTTAACACCATAAAGAAGGCCATAATAGACACTCTGTCTCTCATGAGCCCTGACTTCTCTCAAGATTTTACAATCTATACTTTTGCCTCTGACCGTTCTTATGCCGCCGTCCTAACTCAGAAGAATACTGAGAACAATGAAGTACCCATCACCTTTATGAGCTCCTCTTTCAAAGGTGTTGAACTTAACTACCCAACGATTGATCGACAAGCCTATGTTGTTTTCAAAGCAGTTAAGCATTTCCGGTCCTATCTTTTGAAGTCAAGGATGAAAGTCATTGTCCCTTACCCGATTGTAAGGAACTTGTTAGTGCAGAAGGAGTTAGGAGAGAAGAGAGATAAATGGGTCACCTCCTTGCAGGAGTATGACTTATAAATCACCCCAGCTCAGATTGTGAGAGGCCAAGGGTTATGTAGGTTGGTTGTTGATTCAGAAACAGGACAACAGGAAAATAGTGATACGTCAAACCTAGGACAAAGTGATCAAAGTTTGATCTGTTGCACAAAAAACCTTGTTAGTCCCTAGTATGGCAATATTATATTCTATCTTAAACATGGGTCAGAACCCCGTCACCTTGATCCCGCCAAGAGAAGAGCGTTGAGGCTAAAGTTTGCCTCCTTTCATCTGGTTAACGGTGTACTGTTTCGTCAGAATTTTGACGGCGTACTGATGCGCTGTCTCGAGAAAGATGAAGAAGAAAAATTCTTGCTAGAGTTGCATGAAGGAGAAGCTGGTGGTCACTTCGGTGGTGACACCACTACTCATAAGGTTTTAAGAGCTGGTTACTATTGGCCCATGCTTTTTAGGGACACCCATGCCTTGTATCGTAAATGTATCATTTGTCAGAAAGCTTCAGGGCGGTTTCACAAACCAGCCTTTCCCTTGCAACCAGTCTCAGTAGATTCTCCTTTCCAGCAATGGGGCCTTGATATCATAGGTCCAGTTAACCCTTCATCCTCGCAACAACACAAGTATATTGTGACAGCCATAGATTACTTTACTCGATGGTTTGAAGCTACTGCATTAAGAACTATTAACACCAGTCAGGTGATCGCTTTTATGAACTCGAATATTATCACCCATTTCGGTATCCCTAACTGTCTAGTCTTTGACAATGCTTCATACTTTTCTTCTCTTGAGATGAGCGATTTTTCTTTGGAGAAAGGAATAAAGATGAAGTATTCTGCTAGTTACTACCCCCAAGGCAACGGATTAGCAGAATCAACAAACAAGAACTTGATCAAAATAATCAAGAGAATAGTGGTCGAAAATCACAAGAATTGGCACAATGCACTGTTGAACGCACTGTGGGATGATAGGGTAATGCCAAAAGATGCTATAGGAAACTCCCCCTTTTTTCTCGTTTATGGTAGAGAAGCAATTCTGCCACCTCACATTCTTCTTCCTTCACTTCAATTGTCACAAAAATTCCAAGAAGAAGATTGTCCCCCTTTAGAAAGATGAATTAATGCTTTGATGAAGTTGGAAGAGGTAAGAGCCCAAGCTAAGCGTAAGTTAGATCAACATCAACAATTGGTTAAAATCTGGTTCGATTCTAATTCTTATTCTAATAGGAATTTTGAAGTAGGCGATCTCATCTTAAAATGGGCAAAACCACACGAAGGAAAGGGTGAGCACACTAAATTTCAAAACTTATGGCTTGGACCATTTTTAATTGCTGAAAAGTTAGGTCCTAGTTCCTTTTGATTGCAGAATCTTGAAGGGCAGCCTGGCACCTACCTGGTGAATGGCCAAGCCCTGAAAAGATACTTTGCTTGATAACTACCTTTGTATATTATGTATATATTTTTTCTTTTGTTTGCTTTTTCGTTTTCTTTCTGTTTTTTTATTTTGATGTGAATTTATCAGTTTGTGTTTTGGACATACACATACCTGTACACTAATTTATTCAGACAGACGACAGAAAATTCCTTCACTGAAATAACTTCTGTAAATTTGTACAAACATCAATGATATATTGCTAAAGTTGATATTTGTGTTGAAAATTTTGTTATTTGAAAGAATTTTATTGATTTCGATCTCTGAGCAAAGTTCGTCATGATCATCTATTATATTTTTACGCTGTCCCTTTTCCATAAAGGAATGACTCAGAGGATGTCTCCCTGTCTTAGGAAGTTGTTTTGTAAATAAAAGATCTCTGGAGATAAATAAAGGACAGTTCTAAAAAAATTCTGATGAGGTCTAAAAAAATATGTTAAGATATCAAGATTTTCAGCGTCACCCCACTCAAATATATATCTATGAAAAAAAAAAAAAAATTATGAATAAGAGCTGTGGGAAGTGCTTGTAAACCTGTCAGGATGTTGAACAGGTCTACTGGCAGTGGGTAAATGCAAGCATGGTGCCAAGACAACTTCGTCGAGGTACTGAACAGGCCTGCTGGCAGCGAAGCAATGTCGGGTATATGAAAATCTGCAAAAAAGAAACCTCTTTAATGTCCTTTATTTCGATCCAGAACTTCTTGGCAGGATACAGATGTCAGAGTGGGTTAAATGGAAACCCTGTCGAGGCTATGGACACCTGCTGGCAGTAGTGACCATGCCAACAGTATTGGAGATTTTATCTTTAATATCGTGACCTGTTGGTCTTAAGTTTGTTATCAGTTTTCATCTTTTGAAACACTGCTGGAAAAGATGGTTAGTGATGAGGTTTGTACAATTTTTGGTTGTTATTTTCAAGTTGAAATTTTCTTTGCTGTCCTAATCTGAACTTGTTTCTTTGATAGAGATAACTGCTTCTACCAATGTGTCACCATTGTTGGAAGCCAATTCACCTTTTTTTTTATGATCCTATAAGCTGCCTACACCTATGTTTTACAAACATTATTTTTTTTGTCGCAATTTTCAATAGAAGACATTTTCATTTATTGCGACATTTGCACATTTGTCTTCGTTAAGTTTTCACGACTGTAAGCGTGAAAAATTCTCCTTTCAAAATCATATTTTGATCGTTATATGAACTGACAATATCTCTTTTTTCATCATGCCTATTGCGCTCATCTTTTATTGATCATTATATAATTGGAAAAATCCTTTGATCGGTACTCATACTTCGATTGATTGTAACTTGGTTTTATTGAGTTTGTAAGGCATTTGGATTTGCACTTTATATGAATTGCCTGAACATTGATTCTATGAAAATGCATAGGGGCTATGATTAAATTTTTATATATGATATAATCCTTATGTTAACTTTTGTCTTGTCAACTATATGAATATCATTTGGCACATTGATTAAACTATTGATATCGGTTGATACATTGGCACATAGTTGAGTTTGGTATAGATTTCAATTTGATTGTTGGGTGGATTAATAAAATCTTGGTATAATGTTGATTGCGCATGCACTTTCATTAGTCGGCCAAGTGATATGACTGTTCATTATGCTATAATGGTTGAATTACTATGTAAATTGGTGGTTGTACTTTGACCCTAATTGTTTCGCATGGAAATGAATAACTCCACCACCTTCGCATGCTTGCATTAACGCATATCCCTTTTTGCTCGTTTGTTGCTCAGCTCGGGTAGCTTTGCTCCTGTGTGTGTTGGTGAATCCAAACCCTTCCATTACCATGTTTTCAGCTCCATGGCACCAGTCGTTCGAGTTGATCCCAATGGCAATCAAGCCCTGTTAATGTTTGACAATGCCCGTCGAGGTTTGGAGGACAGTGGATCGATTACCTTCGTGAAACGATTTGAGGGTTTTAACCTTTGTGTAGCGCAACAGTTTTCCATGAATTTCGATGTATATCGAGCCAAGGTGGGCAATATACAGTTAGAGATCAATGAATAGTTTATCAGCTCAGCTACGGGGTTACCTACCTCGAGACAACATTGGTTTAAGAATTGCAAGGTCGAGGAAGTGTCATGGACATTGTTGTTTCAATCACGCAAAGTCACCTCTTGTGACAGAGGTATGCCCATATCTATGCTCAAACCATGATGGTACGACTTGTTAATGATACTTAAGCATTTCGTGACCTGTGAAGGTCGATACGGACTTGTGTTCCTCTACCACCTGCGTTTACTGATGATTTTTATAGGGTATCCTCTAAACATGCCTTTCTATTTTCATCGGAGCTTGTATAAGATGTCGAAAAGATATAAAAGGCATCATGATGACAGCAGCCTGTTCCACCATGGGCTTATTAAGATCATCGTTGTTTATTATTTGAGTTTGCAAGGTTATAGTTGGAAGGCTTTCGTCGCCCGTAATGGTTTTGAAGATACCGACCCTGTACAGGTTGATAAACTGTGGTAATTGAAACTAAGGTTGAACCAATTTTACCCTTACACCTCCTACTTCCTAAACCCTCGGCTGACCCTGGTGGTGACTTACCCGACACTGTAACTAAGAGTGTTGTAGGAAAATCTACCTGCGGACAAGTAGATCGACCTCTAAGGCTTGACCTTAACCCTAGACAGAAAAATACTTATCATGGACACTGACTTCCTTTCAAATCTATATAAGCCTAATGCATGAGAGGGAATGATGATAGAAGTACCTTTTAATCGGCGTTTGTCCCTGCACACTCCAAGTTGCGCTCCAATCCTTTGCTCCTCGCTGAGAGCTGTGGACAAAACAAGATACGACCACTTCCTACTCTATTGACATTAGCTTGAAAATAGATCTATCACTAAATGATAAGTTCATGTAACATTAGACACAAACTAGAAAGAAACAGGCCAAGCGTGTCATATTAATGAGAAAAACGATAGCAGTACTTACAATCATAGATGCGAATGCGACAGCTTCGTCAAGTCCTCTTCGTCTAACCCTTGCCTGAAAGATCCACAACCTGGATGACAGCAACTTCACTGATCAATCTCCTTTGGCTGACTATGAATTTCCTCCAAGATCATAAGTTTCACACATTCCATTCTTCCTCCCACCACTTATGAGATCATAAGTTTGGTATGATTCTCTCTTTGTTATCCTTACCTATGAGATCATAGGTTTGACATTCTCTATTTTGCAGTCCCCACTTATGAGATCATAAGTTTGGTATCATTCTCTAATTGCAGCCTCCATTCACCATTAGAAAGCTTGTTTATATAGCCTTGGAGAGGCTCAACAATCTTGAGATATCCTTGGGGAAGGTGAGGATTTTCCTCCTTCAGTTGAGGATCTGCCCTAGGATCATGGCTAAACTAGGGATTCGAATCCAACTACCTTCCAAGAATGAAAATATGCTTCCCCCATTCATCTCAACAGTTTAACAACCACCCAGAATAGGTAGCGCTCCCTCAAAAGGGCCATCAGAGCGTTGTAGCACTCCCTGGTAAGCTTTAGGGGGCGCCAGCGCCTTCAAAATCTATATCACTCCCTCAAAAGGGCCAGGGGAGCGTTATAACGCTCCCTGACAGTGTATTGGGGAACGTCGGTGCTCCGAGATAGTGTAAGGGGGAGCGCTCCTCTCCAAAACTCAGTTTTTTGGGTGCTTTCAGGTGGCAAAAGGTTGTTTGACTTCAGTAGATCAGTTCTCCTCCTTCAAATCAGTCATGTGAGATGTTATAAGTGTC
>ML780225.1:1953380-1969333 GCA_009831015.1 Picea engelmannii | reverse complement strand
AAGTTTGGTATGATTCTCTCTTTGTTATCCTTACCTATGAGATCATAGGTTTGACATTCTCTATTTTGCAGTCCCCACTTATGAGATCATAAGTTTGGTATCATTCTCTAATTGCAGTCTCCATTCACCATTAGAAATCTTGTTTATATAGCCTTGGAGAGGCTCAACAATCTTGATATATCCTTGGGGAAGGTGAGGATTTTCCTCCTTCAGTTGAGGATCTGCCCTAGGATCATGGCTGAACTAGGGATTCGAATCCAACTGCCTTCCAAGAATGAAAAGATGCTTCCCCCATTCATCTCAACAGTTTAACAACCACCCAGAATAGGTAGTGCTCCCTCAAAAGGGCCATCAGAGCGCTGTAGCGCTCCCTGGTAAGCTTTAGGGGGCACCAATGCCTTCAAAATCTATAGCGCTCCCTCAAAAGGGCCAGGGGAGCGTTATAATGCTCCCTGATAGTGTATTAGGGAGCATCGGCGCTCCGAGATAGTGTAAGGGGGAGCGCTCCTCTCTAAAACTCAGTTTTTTGGGTGCTTTCAGGTGGAAAAAGGTTGTTTGACTTCAGTAGATCAGTTCTCCTCCTTCAAATCAGTCATGTGAGATGTTATAAGTGTCTCCTTAGTGTCGTTATCATGACAGTATGTCTGAACATCCTTTGCGACACTAGTGACCAACTTGCGACACTTGCGAAAGTTGATGCGACACTTACGACAATTGAGAGGGATAATGCGACACTTATCCAGCTGAGCAATTTTGATGTGTAACAAAGAGTGCAAATGCCATTAAAAATCCTATGAGCAAAAATCCTAAGGCAAACCTGGCTGCCAATGCCAAAGGGAAAAGGAATGCCCAGCTCATTTCAAGAATGGCCAGGAACAAACCAAAACCCTCGGCCAAGTCTAACCCTATCATTCTAAGCGAGGATTTTGATTCTGATATTGAGCGATTTCTGGCCAGCGAGTATCCCTACTCGCAAGTTTTATGTGCTGAGCCCCCTTATGATTTTGTGTCAAACCTTCCCCTATGCCTAAAGGACGACCCTAACTACCCGAGTATTAAGTTGCCTCGTGAAACCCTTGGTCATTTGGCCGAACCCTCACTTGCTCTGTCTAAATCCACATAGTCACCCTGTGACCAATGCAATTCATGGTTAGAGCGATATTATATTGATGTTCCTATACTCCAGTCAAAGATTCAATCACTGGAAGACCATATTGCAGTGATAACCAGTCAAAAATCCAAGCTACGAAAAATAGATAAAAATCAAAAGACAACCGGATCCATCTTGCTCAAAAACATGGAATCAGCCACGGCTATTGTAAATTCCAAGATGGCATAATCAAGAAGCCTCCTCGCTACACAGGTATGTTTTCAACATTGTTTCATTTTGTAAATAATCTAGGTTGATGCAATGATTTGGATTCAGTTTTAACAACTCTGTTTACATCTTGAATGGCTCTGTTATAATCGTGTGCATTCTATATATAGCTTTGCTTTGAATAAAAATAAATTTATATTTGATATGCGATCTCATCATTCCCAGTATAGCAATTGATAGATTTTGATTGGATTTGAGTGGTCTGTGTTTAGATTTGATTGATTGGTTTGCCTTATTAAGTTAACAAAATTAATAGGTTGTCTTCGAATGGATTGCCTTGGTATCTACTCTGAACTGTAAGTTGTCATAATTACGATCATGTTGGATTTGATCTCATTATGGTTCGGATGCTCTGATTGGTAAACTATTTCAAAGAGTCTATTAGTTACGATATGCTCTATCATGTGATTTTCAAAAAAAATTATCAATATTGCTCTGTTTGGTTTTAATTTGGGAAATAAAGACTCTGTTTTTATAAAAACGATATGCTCATGTAAGCCGATGCTAGTAATATTCATACCCGAATCATGGGACATTTTCGATTCACAATGATTATGTTAAGACTCCTTGTTGTTTGATTTGCTTAAATCGAATTCAGTTGATTCGATTACTCTCATCAGTTAGATTCACATCGTGAAGTGATGCTCTGTCTTTTTTTAACTTGCGAATGAATTGGTCAATATTTGTTCCCTCTATCGAATCCTGTAATAATGTGTTTTAAACAAATAATTTTGATCAAAAGAAATCGATATTGTCTATCCAGTTTACTATAAACAAGTGATCATATAATTCTTGTGAGCCTTGTTGCCAGCTGAGTGATTTCATCACGATTTCGTTATACACCAGTGTTGATTTAATTCATTTATGATATGAATCTTTTTGTTATATTGTTACAGTTGTAACGATTGGAAAATGATTTTGTTGGATTGGATCGTATCTCTTGTTTAACAATCGCATACGATATGTTTGATTATTGGTTTCAATTGGATATGAAACAATCTTATGATTGTTTGATTATGACTCTGTGGACCCGATTTTGTGATAACTAAGGAACAGAGTATTCCTATCTCTATATTCGGTTGAATCATTTTTTATCCTGTTTAATTTTGAATGATATAACCATTCCAATCTCAATGATTCATTTTTAAATGGTTATTGGAAGATAATTAGATTTAATTCTTTTAAAATATTTTGAATCGATTCTGATGTTGATTCTGTATCTTATTTAGACTAGCTACAGAATTAGAGGATTCTGTAGCTAGTCTATAGAATTTAATTTTCTATCGTTTATTAATAAAAGAGTCTTCTAACTTGTCTATTTTGGATCCTTTTCAGGTGAATTCGAATTGCATGGGATTTGATGGACAGTCTAGAGGATATTTAGATGCTTTAGTTTCATTTTTGTTTCCTAGTTTAGTTGAACTTGGGAATATCTTCCCAGATTATGTAAACAGTTTGATAACTTCCACGGGGAGGTTTTACCCTGTGGAAAAACTTATAAATACTTATTATTTTTGTAATAAGGATCATCCTCATTGGTGGGAGAATAAGGATATGGATATCTAATAGAGAGTGAGACAAAAATTGATGTTCTACTACAGCTTTAGCTTTCATAATATCAATCTTTTGTTTCATGTTTATGTTATCAGTTTGCATCTGATTAATGACTACTTTAGCTATCTTAGTATTTTGCAAATGATATGATTTAATTGATATAATCCATATCTGATTTCTTCTAGTCTTTAAAAACATAGCAATTACTTGATTCAGTTTTTGAATGACAGATTTCTCTTCTTCATCAATTGAATTATTAAGTATAAGTTTTTGCATAACAGGTTTACCTAATTGTGGAGATTTATAAATTATATAATTGTTATGATTTTTACGTCTTGTTTGTATTGTAAAAAAACTTAAAGAGCATCGCAACTATCATTTACGAGAAGCTTATGGATTATTCGGTGCGAGTTTCCTTCCTCCGATCTTCTAGAACAACCATCATACACAGGACAAATTTGGAGCATTTCCAGGTCAGTTTGTTGATTATTTGTTTAGTATATTTGTTAGTATTTTAGTTAGATATATTTGTAGTTTAGTTTAATTAGCTTTCTGTTTTATTTCTTGTTTGTAAAATTATAAAAATCAAAAAATATCTTTCTCTGTCTTAGGGCAGAAAGCAAATGAGTTTTCCAGGTTTTATTTAAATCTGTATTGTGTGAATATTGTACATTTTGTGAATAAGTTATATTTCAATTAGTAGTTAGAGTTAGTATAATATTAGTTAGTAGTTTGTATATATAGAATAGTTAGATTAGTTAGTTTGTTTTAATAGTTAGTTTTTAGTTAGATTAGTTTATTAGATAGTTTTAGTTAGTTTTAGTTTAGTTTGTTTTATTTGTTTTCTTTTAGTTAGATTAGTTTTAATAGTTAGTTTAGATTAGTTTTCTTTTGTTTTCTTAGGACCTTAGATCAGCTAACGGATCCGCTAAACCCGTCAGGGTGGTTCATCCCAAACGGCTTGGGTTATTAGACAACCCCAGACCGGTTCCACTCTCTCAATTGACGGACGATCAATTTCGCCCATCAACAAATACCCTCTGTATCAGAGGGATTATTTAGGGGAAAGAGGCAATCACCCTAATAGATGGTGGGGCCACCCACAACTTCATCAATGCTTCACTAGTATCGGGATGGGCACTTCAGACAGAAGAGTTTGAAGGGTTTGATATTGCGGTAGCAAATGGCCACACAGTGCAGTGTCTAGACAGAGTTCCAAACTTAGAGATGAAGTTAGGCAACTACACAGTGAGAGACACATTTTATGTGGTTGAACTATCGGACATAGATGTGGTGTTAAGAGTTTAGTGGATGATTACCTTGGGGAAAATCACTACGAACTACCAAACCTTGGAAATGGGATTCAAAGATTAGGATGGGAAGAAGGTTGTTCTAAGAGGTATGTCGATAGGAGCACCCATGACAGTTTCAGCCAAGAGGATGGAGAGGATATTCAGACATGGGGAGGTAGCATATGCCGCAAAATGCTTGATCACTACTCAGAAGGATTCAAAAGGTCGACAACAGTACCATACAGAGATCAAGAATTTATTGGGATGACATCAACACGTCTTTGAGGAAATTCCACCAGGGAGACCACCTGACAGGGGGTTCAAGCACACCATTGAGTTGGAGGAGGGGGCCAAACCTATGATCACCCCCCCTTATCATCATACTAGGAGGATCAAGGATGATATAGAGAAGGCAATCAAGGAATTGTTGGCGATGGGACACACTAGACCATGTAGCAGCCCATTTGCTTCTTCAGTTATCTTAGTTCTGAAGAAGGATGACACCATGAGGATGTGCATTGATTATCGAGCCTTGAACAAGAAAATCATCAAGAACCGATATCCTATCCCATGAATTGATGAATTGATGGATGAACTTCATGGGGCAGTTTTCTTCTAAAAAATTGATCTACGCTCTGGATATCATCAGATCAACATCTGAGAGAAGGACATAGAGAAGATGACATTTTGATGTCATTTTGGACACTTCGAGTTCCTGGTTATGCCATTTGGGCTAACCAATGGACCCGCTACATTCTAGTCTTGCATAAACCATATATTCAGGGATCAGTTAAGGAAATCAGTCTTGGTTTTCTTCGACGACATCTTGATCTATAGACGGTCATGGAAAGAGCATATGAGGCACCTGGATGAGGTATTGAGCATCATGGAGGTACAATCATTATATGCCAAAGAGTCCAAGTGCGAGTTTGATATGATAGAGCTGATTTACTTAGGCCACATCATCAGTCCACAGGGGGTACATGTGCACCAAGAGAAGATCAAGGCCATTTTGGATTGGCCAAAGCCCAGGAATGTGACAGAATTGAGGAGCTTCTTCGGGATGTGCAGCTATTATAGGCAGTTCATCCGGGGTTTTTCTCATCTTGGAGCACCGCTAACAGATCTTACCAAGCATGGGGCCTTCATACAGACCGAGAAATCACAGGAAGCCTTTGATCACATGAAGGAAGTCATGGGCACTTGTCCAGTGTCGGCACTACTAGACTTCACCTTGCCTTCTGTACTAGAGTGTGACGCATTCGGCGAAGGGATCGGTGAATTTTTGATGCAGGGAGGGCACCCCATTGTATTCGAGAGCCGGAAGCTTAGTCAACCTGAGAGGTTGTACTCCATTTATGACAAGTAAATGTTGGCAATCATGCATGCCTTGACCAAGTTCAGAGAATACTTGGTGGGCAGCAGATTTGTGGTCAAGACCGATCACAATAGTTTGAAGTATTTCCTTGAGCAGAAGGACCTCAGTGAGCACCAACAGAAATGGGTGATGAAGGTACAAGCATTCAACTTTGACATAGAGTATGTCAAGGGGAAGAAGAACATTGTGGACAATGCACTATCGAGGAGACCTGCGACATATTCTTTGATGGAGATTTCAACATATTGGAATGTGAAAATTCCAAGTCCTATCAACTTGCCTTCTTGGTTTGTCTTTGACCAAAGGAAGGCTCTAAGTTTCACTGTATTCTTTTTTAGTCTTTTTTTGTTTTATAACAACCAACAGTTTGAATACTTTCAAGCTGATTTGTTATGGTTATGTTCTCAATTTGGGTGCTCTAGCATGTCATTTTTGTCATAAAAATTAGTACATGCAACTCAAATAAACATAACACACCTAATACATCATTTACAGCTGATTATGAACATATCTAAGAACTAATATCATGCATTTGTAGGCATGGGTATTTTTGGTCAACATGACCCTGGACAAAACCCCCCCGAGGAAAACCAGTTTGAGATCTATGTGTATATATGAAGAAAGAAAATGAAGGGTTACAGTAAATGCAATAAAATATAGAACTTGATACAATAGTGACTCCAACATAAAATATATACAAGCTCAAATCCACAGAATGCGCCCCAAAATGGTGCGCCCCTCATGCAAACTGCTAGAACCACTGAATCTACTCCAACTGCCAACTATGATGTCAAATCTGAAAACCCCTCCACAGGAATGAAGCTCCAGTATATGTCCTCACTCTACAACTGACCTCACTACAATCTGATGGCTAGATATCCTACCAGGAATGAATTAGCCTGCCAAGCTAATGCGCCCCTCTCTGAAGTAGAATAGCCCCAATAAATAAATGAAGCAAGATGCTCCAAGCCTCCCATAAGGAATGCTAGCGACATTTCTCACAAATCCTCATGCAACTAATCTCATCTCCATAGCTCAAGTTCTCCTCTCACAACAAGCAAAACTCTCCATGAAGAATGCGCCCTCCTTAGACCCTTTGTGCCCTCTTAGACTAAAATTAGGAAACCTAGAAATGGATGGTGGATATTCAATCTGATCAATGGTTGAGATCTCCCCATGCATCCCTAAATCATAAACCCACTTTTGGGTTAATTTTCCTAAGTCCACTTATGTCTCCAAATTCACCCCTTTGTGAATTAATAATCACTTTATGCCAAAAGTGACCAAATTTCACTTTAACCAAAGTCAATGTGAAAATAGACAAAAGTACAAGGTACAAAGTGTCATGTCCTTCCCTCATGTGATAAGGAGGTCAAAAAAACATGGGGAACACCTCCCAAGGTACAAATATCAACATGGAAATCCCACTTGTTAGTGGAATATTCCAAGAACAAGTTCGCTTGCGAGGTGATGGATGGGCATATACAGGATGATCGATATAGGGTCATTGATGATGTCATATTTTACAAGGATAGAGTCTACTTGGTGCTAGATTCAGGGCTCAAGAAGAAGATCCTCACCGCAGTTCATGATTCACCTCTAGCAGGCCATCAGGGGTTTTCCAAAACCTATAGACGGATCAGAGAGAGGTTCTCATGGAAGGGCCTCAAATAGGACATTATGAGACACGCCAGTGAGTGTGTGACTTGTCAACAGAACAAGTTAGAGCATGCTCTTCCAGCAGGGCTACTTCAGCCACTCCCCATTCCAGAGCAGAAATGGGAGAGTATATCTATGGACTTCATCATAGGTCTACCAAAGGTCCAAGGTAAGGACTGTATCTATGTAGTGGTCGACAAATTGACCAAGTTTGCTAGCTTATATGCCATACCGACAGAGTACAACGTAGTTCAGGTAGCTGAGATTTTCTTCAGGGAGGTATTCAGACTTCATGGATTGCCAAAGAATAGCGTCAGTGACAGGGACAATCAGTTCATAGGGACATTTTGGAGAGAGTTATTTCGGTTGGTGGGGATAGAGTTGAAACCTAGCACCATCTATCACCCTCAGACAGATGGGCAGACCGAGATTGTCAACAAGTGGGTTGAAGGGTATTTGAGGAACTATGTAGGAGGACAACAGAGAACATGAGTAAAGTGATTACATTTAGGAGAACATTGCTACAACACCAGCTTCCACATGTCCATTGGTATGACACCCTTCTAAGCATTGTATGGATATGATGCTCCCACTTTGGTAGACTTGATCTTCGAGGAGAGCAGAGCTCCCAAGGCCAAGGATTGGATCATAGAGAGTCAGGATATTCTCAAGTTGTTGAAAGAGAACCTGCAGACGACGCAAAACTGACAGAAGATAAGTACAGATAGGCACAGGATAGAGCACAACTTTGAGGTTGGATATTTGGCTTTCTTGAGACTCCAACCCTATAGACAGTCATCTCTGAAGAAGAGTGGGGCCGAGAAGCTCAAGCCCATATTTTATGGTCCTTACAGGATGATGCGTCGAGTAGGCGAGGTTGCTTATGAGCTGAGGGGAGAAAGATTCATAATGTGTTCCACGTGTCTTGGCTCAAAAAGGCATTGGGAAAATTCATTATCACATCAAAGGAGATTCCACCGTTGGATGAGGAGGGACAGTTAGAGTTAGTTATGGAGGAGGTTTTGGAGTTCCGGGAGTGGAAACTGAGGAGCAGGGTCATCATAGAGAGTTTGATCAAATGGAGAGGGCTTCCAGTAAGGATGCTACTTGGGAGAGCAAGCAGGTGTTGCAACACCCTAGACTGGTATTGCTTGAGGACAAGCAATTTCAGGAAGGGAGGACTGTAATGTCCCTTTCCAAATAGGAGCTCCAGAGAGGAGGCTTAATGGTCTAAACCACCTCGTTAGACTATAGCCAGGGCCAAAGAGGGGTAAACATGGTTACTAGAGGTCACTCCAGTCACAGGTGTTATATTCAGAAAGTGACATTGAGCTAAAAAGGGTTAAAAGCACTTTTAAGTCATTATGAGCTAAAAATAGAAGTCAACAATGAATTAGGGTTTCAATAGTGATTTAGAGTTTTGGAATTCAACAGTGAATTAGGGTTTCAACATGATTTAGGGTTTTGGAAAGCTATAAAGGAAGGTTCAGCGACCTAATTCATCATTATGCAAATTATGAYTTGTCATTGAGGAGAAAAGGTGCATCTTAGAAGAGATAGTTCAATGGATTCTAGGAGGAAGACACCAATTGGATGATTTCGGTGTTGAGAGACACACCCTAGTCATCGGGATGATCATTCAGGTATTCCATCATTCTTCAGCGGTAATTACATAGTGTTCATTAGTAAGGGCACATTCATCTAGAGTGAGGGCACAACTTCTGAGAGGGTTTTTAGTCGACTTATCCCATCTAGGGAGAATTATGAGATTTCCCTCTGACCCATTTGAGAGGAAGGAAAGGCACATATTTTTCCTAGTTCCTCATTATATTTGTATGGAGGAATAAACTGGGGCACATTTTATAGACTTGAACATGCGACACTTTTGGCAGGTACATTTGGGGTTCCAGAGTGAGCATCTGGTCATATTCAGAGAAACCCTTCCGACCCATTTCCCAGTAGACCAAGGCAGTCATTTTGAGACACATCTCATACGATTTCAATGGTGGAACCACTAGGACACATTTTTCTAGAGAAAGAGGGGTTCATTCCCCCAGGGGGATCCATCTGAGGTCCAAACTCACCAGCAGAAGGGTCCGACAATTACCAATACAGAGGACTAGAGTAGGGTGCATCATTTGGGATAGTTTCCAAGCCATTCCGAGAAGTACAACTCCCAAGGAAAACATTCCAGACTTCCAACAGTTACCATAGAGCTGCCATAGTCCCATCACATCCATTGATTCCACAGTGCTCCCATATTCTGGGTATTATCTTTTAGTTGATTATTTGTATTTCGGCTAAGATCCTTTGTCTGTTGATCTAGTCGAGTATTGTTTGTTTATTCAGCCACATTCGACCATTTTGTAATCCACAAAGATATCATAATACAAACTTTGCAGTTCTTTGTCGCATTTATTATTTGTATGATCATTTATATGTTGTAAACCATTGATCCTACACACACATTAGTAGCGTTTCCTAGACTAGCCAAGTCAGGAACATTACACATCTTCTGTTAGTTTTGTGTCGTCTGCAGGTTCTCTTTCAGCAACTTGAGAATCTCCTGAATCTCTATGATCCAATCCTTGGCCTTGGGAGCTCTGCTCTCCCCGAAAACCAAGTCTACCAAAGTGGGAGCATTATATCTATACAATTCTTGGAAGGGTGTCATACCAATGGACATGTGGAAAGTGGTGTTGTAGCAATGCTCTCCTAAATGTAGTCACTTTACCCATGTTCTTTGTTGTCCACCTACATAGTTCCTCAAATATCCTTCAACCCACTTGTTGACAATCTCGGTCTGCCCATCTGTCTAAGGTTGATAGCTGGTGTTGGGTGTCATCTCTATCCCCACCAACCGAAACAACTCTCTCCAGAGTGTCCGCATGAACCGACTATCCCTGTCACTGACAATGTTCCTCAGCAACCCATGAAGTCTGAAGACCTCCCTAAAGAATAGCTCGGCTACCTGAATTGCATTGTACTCTATTGATATGGCATAGAAGTGAGAAAAATTGGTCAATCTGTCGACCACTACATAGATACAGTCCTTACCCTAGACCTTGGGTAGGCCTGTGATGAAGTCCATCAATATACTCTCCCATTTCTACTTTGGAATGGGGAGTGGCTGAAGTAGACATGCTAGAAGAGCATGCTCTGACTTGGTCTACTGGAAATTCACACACTCACTGACATGTCTCATAACGTCATGTTTGAGGCCCTTCCATGAGATCCTCTCCTTGATCTGTCTATAGGTTTTGAAAAACCCCTAATGGCCTACTAGTGGTGAATCATGAACTGCTGTGAGGATTGTTGGGACTCAGAAATGTCGTATTTTCATCCACCTTTCCCTTCACTATTCCTTACATTTCATCGCCCAATTAAACCTTCGTCGTATCATTTTCATAAATACATTTGGGTTTCACATTATTATTTTCCACTTTATTCATTTTAGTCTTAAAAGTGAATTTATGATTAAATATTAGAAAATATACATGTTTTCATATATATCTCAATTATGTGTGAGCTTTGTAATGTGTAGGAATATGTGGATGATTAATTCAAGGAGACTTCTCGAATATCTCTTCCATCATTCCAAAGGAGATAATTATTCAAGCCTCTCATCAAGGAGAAGATCATGGAGATTTGGTTAGAATATCTTATCTAAGATATATGAGAGATATGTGTGAGGATTTAAAGAGATCATATCTTGTAATAATGGGAAAGTAGTTGAGAGTGGTTGAGAGAATAGTGGATCTACAATTATGAGATGGTTATCTTCTTCATGTATATAAGAGAGTGCTCTCTCTTCATGAGAATTCAATGAGGAAATGATGAATTAGGAATTAGATCATTAGAATGAAGATTAGATTTTGATTGGCTTTTGATGAAGGAAGGGGATTCTTATCCCGGTTTCATTGATTCATACTTTCATTATTATTTCATGAAGATTGATTTGATTCTTGTAATGTAATTCAACATCGTCTTATTGTGTGAGCACACATATGTCATTGTTGTTAACTCTTCACATGTTGTATTTCCCTTATGCAATTTCATGCTTTCCTAGTTAGTGTTTCAATGCTTTCTTAGATTAATTTGATTTCAGCAACATAGATTAGATTAGATTAGTTCTACTTCAGCCTTGCATATATAGTGCATGTGCTTTGTCAGTTTACATACCCCAGGTTGACAATTAAATAGTTTGGCAAGTACTACAACGTTATTATAACAACATATATTTCGCCTAACATTTTGGCGCCATTGTCGGGGAAGCACAAGGGATTGAGGTATCAATTTCCTTTTATGCAAGAGTGATAATCAGAGACTGGGTCAAGGGTTCCTACTTAGAAAGGAAGGGATTAGAAGGTCATGTTCTCTGTAGATTTCAATTGTTTCCGCAAGTGTGCTAGTCAGAGACTAGGTCAAGGGTTCCTACTTAGAAAGGAAGGGATTAGAAGGTCCTGTTCTCTGTAGATTTCAATTGTTTCCGCAAGTGTGCTAGTCAGAGACTGGGTCAAGGGTTCCTACTTAGAAAGGAAGGGATTATAAGGTCTTGTTCTCTGTAGATTTCAATTGTTTCCACAAGTGTGCTAGTCAGAGACTGGGTCAAGGGTCCCTACTTAGAAAGGAAGGGATTAGAAAGTCCTATTCTCTGTAGATTTCAATTATTTCCACAAGTGTGATAGTCAGAGACTGGGTCAAGGGTCCCTACTTAGAAAGGAAGGGATTAGAAGGTCCTGTTCTCTGTAGATTTCAATTGTTTCCGCAAGTGTGCTAGTCAGAGACTGGGTTAAGGGTCCCTGCTTAATGGAAGGGATTAGAAGGTCCTGTTCTCTGTTAGGAGATAGATAGCTTTCAATGTGTGTCAATCATTTCAATTAGCAATGGGTTCTCGCAATTGTGAAGAGTGTTTTTTTTTTTTGTTTCAGCAAGAGTGGTTTGTTTCAAGAGTGTTTCAGCAAGTGTGATTTTCAGATTTTCATTTTTATTTGGGTGCTGTAAGAATCCCTTCTTTTTAACAAGGTTTAACTATGAGTATAAGATTAGAACAGCTCACTCAGATCCTTGCGAAAGTCGGGATTTCCTCTTCTCAGGAAGAGGAGATCTTGATAGCAGCCGAGAACTTAATTACTCCTCCAGAAACAGACAATGAATCAACACATGAAGAATGCGAACAGGAGGAGGAGGAGGACAATGAGGAGTTGCAACATGATCTGGGTGAGACAAATTACGCCTACAAGAGCCTCATCGAACAATGGTTTCAAGCAGGTACTAGGTTAGAGTCATTTAGTTTTTCTTTCTATTTTGATAATTTAGAGTTTCAGCAGTTCTCCGATTATCATTTGTATATTTATGTATATTTTCGATTATCATTTGTGAAATTCAAAGAGAACATATTCGTACTACTATTACGTGAATGGATTCACTGGAAGTTTGATTACACGTAACTTCTTTCTAATTTCTAATTAGTATAGAATAGGTAGGCTTTCATTTTCAGTTTTTACTTTTTTTTTTCAGTTTTTTTTTGTAGGAATAAGTATGCTCTCCTCCGCGCTTCGTGCGATCGTGAGGATAAGAAAATAGGGATGATTTGGATGTCAAGAATGAATGTTTTAACATGCTTAACAGTAAATCACAATAAAACCAATTTTACATGTTGTTACAGCATGCTGAAACAGTGAAATTTTCGCTGTTACAACATGCTGAAACAATGAAATTGTTTTACATGCTGAAACAGTGAAATTTGATATGCTGAAACAGTGAAATTTTCGTTGTTACAACATGCTGAAACAGTGAAATTGTTTTACATGCTGAAACTGTGAAATTTTATATGCTGAAACAGTGAAATTGTTTTACATGCTGAAACAGTGAAATTTTATATGCTAAAACAGTGAAATTTTATATGCTGAAACATTGAAATTGTCGCTGTTACAACATGCTGAAACAGTGAAATTGTTTTACATGCTGAAACAGTGAAATTTTATATGCTGAAACAGTGAAATTTTCTCTATTACAACATGTTGAAACAATGAAATTGTTTTAGATGATGAAATTGTGAAATTTCATGTGCTGAAACAGTGAAATTGTTTTACATGATGAAACAGTGAAATTTTATATGATGAAACAGTGAAATTTTATATGTTGTTACAACAAAATTTTATATGCTGAAACAATGAAATTTTGACATGCTGTTACAACATGCTGAAACAGTGAAACTATTTTTTTAAATGTTGAGATAGTCACTATTACAGCAAAATTTTGCATACTGTCACAACAACTTGTTATAGCAAAAATAAAAATTTCATGTTGTTACAGTGAAATTTTTCATGCTAATACAGTGAATTTTACTTGTTGAAACAGTGACTTTTTTGCTGTAACAAAAATTGAATAAATTTGCATATCTTGGTTTGAGTTGCCACAACATCCCTTGAATTACAACCTGCAAAACAAACAAATGAATCAATCCTATCAGTAGTCTTCTCCCACATCCACGTAGCAAGAAAATGAATTCAATGGTTTACTGCTCCACCTTCTCATCTCCAATAAATCAACATTCAGGCTTGAATTCTGTTTGTATCTTTTCAATAATAGGAAAGCTCAAAATTTCTCTAGATAATTTTAGAATTTGATTCGGGATTCATATCTATAATTGGACTATGTTGTTAATGGAGAAATATGGGCCAATTTCCATTGCCCATATCTCCGTAGTTTAGTTATCGATAGTCCACAAATTCTTTCAAATCGAATCAAAACCAATTGCTTAAAAAAAAGAAAAAAAAAATAAAGAAAGGATGATTAGTTGGGTTGCCTATTATTGGAAACTATGTATTAATAAACAACTAGTATGTGTCCCTCCAATCACGCTTCACAATGATCGTATATATGCTTTCAGATTTGAGATTAATCGGTTGTTTGTTGATGTGGCATTCGGGAGAGATGGAAATCAGTGGCATCGTATCGAACTGCATCATAGATTATGCATGTTTAATCAGTCCAGATCCTGAAGAAATCGGATCATGCCTATCCACTGCACGCTACAAGAACGCAAAACCGTTATAACAAATAGCTGAAAATAAGCATTAATATGTAGCTAAGATCAATCAACTGGTTGATTCGTTCGTGAAATCCATTGATAGAAGTTTTGATGATTTATAATTTGGACATGGATGCAACAATAGTTTATTCTAGTCATGATCTCCATCATGATCTTGAGACCCAGCTCATATATGTAATGAAAAACTCTCGATTTGAAATTTTCCATCAATTAACATTCATTTGCAGATAGTCAACTTCGGGTGCAATTTTCGAACAAACGGTGATGAATTTCAAAAATCCAGGACACGGGTTTTGTGCAGAAGGGTCTCATGTAGCTGACTCGGGAGCGATTTTTGAAAATGATTCTTGGTTTGAGAGCAGTTTTGATTTTTCGGAACATGAAAATGCTCAATTTCGGGATGGACGGTTTTTAACAACAGTTAAACTCATGCTCAGTTGGAAGAAATGGAAGATTTCTTTAGGGACAGGAGCCTGATTTGCAGATTTGGTGCAATTAATTATGGTTGGAGGCTAGAGCCGTGACATAATCGAACAACCAAGGAGGTCCGAAACAATAAAATTTTCGTGATCTATTTATGTTCTTGGAATTTCTGATTAACATGTTTTTGCAGGCATTGTATTACATGATCGACTGTTGTGTTTGCTTACAGGATCGATTGTTGTGTTCTCTTACAGGATCGATTGTTGTGTTCACTTATTGGATCAACTATTGTGTATGCTCTAATTATTCATGATTATGCAGAAAAACAATTAAAATCACTAGAGCAGCTTGACTAATTTCTTGGATAAATTTGACAAAGCAGCATATTAAATATTCCAGGACTTTAGTGACAATTCTCAACCACTAGTTATTATGCAAATTTGATACAAGTAAGACAAATAAGTATGCAAGGGTAACAGGGATAAAAAAACAGTCTATTTCTTTGATTTGTTGCATTTGCACTTATTTTTGCATAATATGTTTTTCGCAAATGTCACGACTTTTATGCAGGATTGGTGCTAAATCTTTTTCAGGTTCAAAGACAAACAAATTTTATGACGAAGTGATATTTTTCAGAACAACATGTTTACTAGACATCTTGAAGGAGTTGTACTAAACATAAGTTGTTACACATCATGACGTTTGTTGTTACACAACGACAGCTTGCTATCACACATAAACTTTTTACACATCCTGACATTCCCAAAAACACCATTTTGTGTTATGAATTCTTGCCTCGCATTACTTATTCAAAGCATATTGGTCATCCATGTCTAGAAGCCCATTTTTCATTGCCTTATCCTTCACGACTTCCTGTACACCTATTTCTCTGAATCGCATACATTCCTTTCAGTTCATTTTTGCCTTCTTTTTCCATTCTAGTTCGCCTTTTGAATAAAACTTATTCCCTTTCCATGATTACATTCCCTTGTTTTCCTCTCCATGCTGATACACACTTTTTGCTCGTGAGTTATTTCCATTGATAGTCCTACCAAATCTTTTTGTACAAACTCGCGTTGACTGATGTGGGATTCCTTAAGGCCCACCTTTCAACAAGTCTTGCCCCATCGACCTCAACACCTTATCTGGGATATAGACTAGAGTCCATTTTGAGTACCTGGAGGCTTGCATGCCTTAATGGAAAGTTCTCTC
>ML780225.1:1921724-1946250 GCA_009831015.1 Picea engelmannii | reverse complement strand
ACTATGGCTGGAGCTAACCCTCCCACCCCACTACAGATGCCATATTTGGCCTCTCTCAACATACTGGATCTCACCAAACTCACCAATGATCCTATATTGCATGACGCCACATGGCCTGCAATGCCAACAAAACTTCCTTCAGATATACCAAAGTTTGAAGGAAAGGTAGGGGATGAACCCGCCAACCATGTCATGACCTTTCATCTATGGTGCTCTTCCAATAGCATTATGGAAGATTCCATCAGACTGCAATTATTTCAACGCACACTTACTGGCCCCTCAGCCAAATGGTATGTCGAAGAAAAATCGGGGTCCCACGCGACCTTTGAATCATTGGCCAAAGCATTTTTTACCTTCTTCCAATTACCCATCCACCATGAAAATGGTCTCGAACTACTGTCTAACTTCAAACAAACCTCAGCCACCCACATCGTTGATCACATTCATGAGTGGCGTAGGCGATGTAGTTTGTGTAAAGCAGAAACCACCAAGCAACAATGTCTCGACTGGTTTCTTAGATCACTTGTCTCTCTCCTTGGAAAGGATGTAGCTTCCACCTTCTCTCAATCCGAAGAGGAAGCCATCAGTAAGGCCCAACAATATGACCTCATATATGCACAGTCAGGGTACTTATACATGGTACTTCCTGATCTTCCTAAACCTGTGCCATTTGGCCAAGACAAACCTGGGATGTCTCACTCAGTAGACGGACTAATCGGTGAAACCATGCACCATGGTCCACAACCCCAACCACCACCAATGTATGGAACACCTCAATACCTGCCAGCATATGGGGGCACTCCTTATTACCCCCCACTCCCCTATCAATAGCCATACCCTGTTGCTATACCTCCACCCATCAGTGGACCACCACCGACACCTCCCATACATCCACCTATTCCCACAAACAATGGTACTCCCTCAACATCATCTTATAGTACTAGTGAAAGCACTACACCTTCCTGGTACCACCACAAAATCCATACTTCCCATTTCCTGGTCCTCCACAACCCATGGCTCCCCCACATCCATGTGCGGGGGTAAATTTTGTTCAACCTTTTGCTGCTCAACAATACCAAAATTTTGAACAGTTAAACACAGCCAATCCAACTCATCCATCAAACAATGCCAAGAAGAAAGGATGGAAGAGGAATAACAACAACCCTAGTCAAGGCAGGAATCAACCCCCATAGCACCAACCACCTGGAGGCAACCAGAACCAGAGGAACCAAAACCCCCAAGGGGGCAATAATAACAAATGCCAAGGGAGAAATAATGTCAAAACCATCTTCCCTTGTGCCCTTTGCGGTGAGTTTAGTCATTACACTCACCATTGCCCCCAGATCATTGATTTCAAGCGGCTAAAATATTCTGGTAGTCTTCCCCATTCTCCTGCACAAAACACCCCTCAGCAGGCACCACAACAATACGTGCAGCAACCCCCTCCCACCGTGCTGCAAAATCCTATTCCACATCAAGGTGTGATAAACACCCAACAGAACACACAGCATCCCCCACCTCAAGTGGGACAATACCACAACCCCAACCAACCAGCAGAGCATACAATTCTCCTCACCAGTGAGAAAGAAATCCTTCTGCAAACACGTAATCGTTAGTATCATACACCTGTTGAGTCTACTCCCATATCTCTAGAGACAAACCCTACACCAACGGGACCCCCGTTGATTATCCATCGCCCTTCCAATGAACTACCACTATGCATCCCTCACATCCCTTTGTGCAGGAATGTTCACAACCCGCAGGCTTGGGCAACTCATAACTATAGCTTGGTAGACGACTTAGCACAATCCCCAGCTGCCATGTCAGTCTTGGAAGTCCTCCAGACTTGTCCTACACAGCGGAAATATTTACTTTCCACCTTGGGGGCAGTCGACCCTGCTGATACTCGACTCATCACCTTTGATCTTGATAGCGGAGAACCCCGTCTTCCCGCCTTGATCGCTTTTCAAATACCAGTGAAAATATGGAACATCACAGTTCATTGGTGTATCATCAATGACGGTGCCTCTACGTGCATCATGTCCAAAACAGTATGGAAGAAACTTTGTTCCTTGGAACTCATACCCTCTTCCATCACGTTACGAGCTTATGACGGATGACCATCCTCTCCAGAAGGGCTCTTCCAAAATGTCCCCGTTGAACTCGGGGGCAAGACTATTCTCATTGATATTGAAGTTATCGACGCCCCACTCGATTATAATATCCTGTTCGGCTGTAGCTACATGTATGATATGAATGCAGTGGCATCTTCTGTCTTTCAGACAATGATGTTCCCCCACAATGGAAAATCGTGACCATCGACCAAGTCTCACATTATGAGCCTAACCCATCTGCCAACATCGATAACATTCTTCCTCTCATCCACACCAACCAAGAAACCTACCCACTCGTTGAGATGGGTCCAGGGATTTTCAAATATCCATCCTTGTTAGGAACATACCATGGAGAACCACCACTCCTTAATCCTCCTAACCGGGTATGTTTCATATCATCTAACGAAACTCACACAGAGGATGCTATTCCTCCTCAGGAGGCTTCAGTCATTCCTAACATCTCAATAGTCACAGAACCACTCCAGCAGGAGCCTCCTGCACCATCTTCAACCTCAACAGTCCATGAATCCACACCCCCCCATAGGAATAATCCCGCCTGGGAGGCATTCCCCCAATCCCTCACCCAAATTCCCTTCTTTTACCCTCTACCAGGTATCGAATCTTTTCAGGTAGCCGCAACACTCACACTACCAAATATGGTGTTAGAAATTCCATTTTGGTATTTACATCCACCAGAGATGGTCCCTCGACCACAGGAAGGACTTCCCATGATAGTTCCCATTCTTACCCCCACCCCCCCCCACTCGCTAACCCCCCTGCCACGGTTGGGGGCAGGAGAAATAAGAGAGAGCCCGTCGCTCCAATTCCTCCATGCATCCCACCACCTTACGCACTATGTGAGAAAGAGGGACACCAAACCAACAATTGCCCATCACTACCTGAACTAAGGAATTTGATTCCCCCCAATCCAAATCCAACAACACCCATCGCTACTGCTAGTCCCCCCAATACCACCAACCCATCCAGTAGTAAAGGGTTGAGGACCAAATATGCTTGAGCCATATGTTTAGAGTATGGCCATTACACTCATCATTGTCCAGCACTACCACACTTTTGACAGACATTGGCCACCATACGTCAAAACTTCTAGAACAACCCCCACCCTGCTACGTCCTCTTCCACAAATATCACTGACATTCGCTATGTCACGACTTCAATCAATGAACGTATGAGATGCCCATGCTCTCTCTACGATTCACTAGCTCATTTTACATACCAGTGTCATATGCTCCTTGCATAAAGGTGATGTCAATTGACCCTAATTCACCAACCTGTAGAGGTAATACTTGACATTACCCTGTCACTTGAGGATCTTCATGTCATTTCTCCCAAGCCCAAGGCACTCCCAATGCCTCCATGGTTCTTAAACGACATCTCTGAGGATTTACCTCGTAATCCCCCAAACTCTCCTGCTCATTCCCCTACAGAGACTCTCCACCCAACCACCATGGGTTCCCCTCAGTACTTCAATATTTGGTTCATGTCGAGTGAAACCTCACCATATCCTAGCACTGCTCCCCTTGCTTCTCCATCAGGGGGAAATCATCCTAGCACTGAGATCACTCCTCACAACCCCTTATATTCCCAACATTTCCAATGCGACAAGGAAATACTCGAAGAGCTACACCACCCAGACTCACCCTGGGATGCGTTACATCACTGCGCACTCTTCTCTCCACAGGAAGCCCTCATGCCTCCTAACCAAAACCCCATTTACACAATCGAAACCAAAGATTTTATCCCATCCGGGCCTATCGATTGGTTCAACAATCCCATTCCTGCCCCTGATGCATTTGAAGAAAGAAACATGGCCAACATTTCCCCCACCATCAAAATCAACATTTCCATTAAAAATGGAATCATCGAAGAAATCACCATTGGAGTTGCTTGCACTCCTCAGGAAATCGCCGCATATAAATCCCTCTTCCAGGAGTACAGGGATATTTTCTCCTGGTCATACACGGAAATGCCTGGCCTTGATCCCTCTATTGTCGAACATCGCATTGGCACCTGGCCCGACATCACACCATTTCGCCAGAAACAACGACAGCTACACCCAGCCAAAGTTGCGGCTATCAAAGATGAAATTGACAAATTACGCACTGCCAGGTTTATTTACCCCATCGCTTATACTTCATGGGTTTCCAACCCTGTACCCATCGACAAAAAATAGGGCACTATCTGCGTTTTCATAGACTTTCGCGATCTCAATAACGCATGTCCCAAAGACAACTTCCCAACGCCATTCATCGATCAAATTATCGACGACTGCGCTGACCACGAGGCTCTTTCCTTTATGGATGGATTCTCTGGCTATAATCAAATCCAAATCCACCCGGCCGATCAGTATAAAACCACATTCATTACCCCATGGGGCACCTTTGCATATCGGGTCATGCCTTTCGGCTTAAAAAATGCCGGTGCAACTTTCCAATGGGCGATGACATACATCTTCCATGATCTAGCTAAAATCATCCTCGTCTACTTGGATGACCTCACAGCTCAATCCAAGAAATGCACCCAGCATCTTGATGATTTATGAATCATCTTTCAACGGTGTCGCCAGTACAACATCTGCTTAAATCCTCTCAAGTGTGTGTTCTGTGTCACCGCAGGGTGCCTCCTCGCTTTCATTGTTTCCCAAAGAGGCATTACCATGGACCCCCTCAAAGTCAAATCTATCATCGAAATTCCACCCCCCCCCCCGAAATTTATGGCAACTTCAGAGTCTACAGAGAAAAGCTAACTTTCTCAGACGCTTTGTTCCTGATTACGCCATACGTGCACATGGTTTCGTTTGATTTCTACGTCATGACATCCCATTTCAATGGGACGACCATGCCCAACAGTCGTTTGACGATCTTAAAACAGTGCTTTCAAATGCACCTTTAATTAGTGCACCTGACTATAATCATGACTACATCCTCTACATATCAGCATCAGCTGTATCAGTAGCCGGCGTCCTCGTCCAGCTCGGAGATGAAAATCGTGAACATGTCATTTACTACGTTAGTAAGAACCTCTCAGGACCACCCTTGAAGTATAAACACGAAGAGAAGCTTGCTCTCGCAGTTGTCCTTGCCGTCCAGAAACTGCACCATTACATTTTTCTTCGCACCACAAAGGTCGTCGCAGATTCCAACCCTATACAATACTTTCTCATCCGTCGACAAGTTAACGGAAAATTCGCCCGATGGATCATTATCCTTTAGGAGTATGACCTCGAGTTCTCAACACCTAAGAGTAAGAAGGGCCTCGTTCTCACCAAACTTATCACAACCCTTCCCTATGACACCACCAGTGCCCCCATCAACACCAACTTTCCAGATGAACATCTCTTTTACATCACTTCGGATGATCCTTGGTATGGAAACCTCCTTGTCTACCTATGAACTCAAAAGTTCGGTAACCACCTTTCAAGAGATAATCATCAATGTATTCACCATCAGGCCCCTCGCTATCTCCTTATCGGAGACATCCTATACCGGCGGGGCGTAGACACTATTCTTTGTCACTGCATAACTATTGACGAGGTCGACAGGGTATTAAATGACTGTCACAGTGGTGCATGTGGGGGCCATATTTCGGGTATATCCACTGCTCAAAATATTATCCGAGCCGGTTACTTTTGGCCTACCTTGTTTCATGATTGCATTCATGCCGTGAAACATTGTGAGCAATGTCATCTCTATGCCAACAAAGCCCGGGCACCCCCCGCTCTTCTTCACCCTGTCATTATGGCCAGCCCCTTTTGTAAATGGGGCATCGACTTTATGACTTGTAATCCCCCCTCCAGCAATGGTCACAAATACATTGTTTTCGCCATTGATTACTTCACCAAATGGGTCGAAGCTATGCCCACTTTCAACAATACCGCTGACATTGCAACACGCTTTTTCTTTAATCACGTCATATCCCATTTTGGCGTACCACTCCAACTCATTTTTGATCATGGGAAACACTTCGAGAATGAGATCTTCGTCGAACTCTCTTCTTGGTTAGGATTCTCTCATGAGTTTGCCTCACCCTATTACCCTTAGTCAAACAGACAGGTCGAGGCAGTGAAAAAATTCCTCAAGACCATGTTACAATGCACGGTTAATAAACATAAAACCAATTGGCAT
This sequence comes from Picea engelmannii, assembly GCA_009831015.1. NCBI lineage: Eukaryota > Viridiplantae > Streptophyta > Pinopsida > Pinales > Pinaceae > Picea > Picea engelmannii. Next base: position 1,939,991 of record ML780225.1, on the reverse strand, counting down.
CATATGTTATTTTCTGTACTATGGGCTTATCAAACGACGGTGAAGACCGCTACTGGTTTTACACCATTCCATTTAGTCCATGGGGTCGAGGCAACTCTTCTCATCAAGTGCGAAATTCCCACCTTATGCACTGCAATTGAGCTATTACCTGACACTGCTCCAATGGAGTAGCGCTTGCTGAACTTGGAGTCGCTGGATGAAGATCATCGATCTTCCTTATAGAACAACAAGGCAGCTAAAAAATGATCCAAGGCTACCTTTGATCACCATGTCAACCTTCGCTCATTCCGCGAAGGCAACCTTGTCCTAGCTTATGATATCGCTCATGATACCTTTGGCAATGGAAAATTCGAATCACTTTGGCATGGCCCTTACATGATCCAACATTGCCTCACCAAAGGCTCATATATCTTGGCCTCCCCCGAAGGCCTCTCTCTCAAGGAACCCGTCAATGGGTTATATCTCAAGAAATTTTATTCTTAAATGTAGTCATTCTACTTTAAGTTATTTATTTTTTTCTAGCTTTTTTAATCTTTTTTCCCTCCCCTTTCATCTAAACTATCCTTTGTGTTATTGACAGATGCTTCCTCCGCCAGCCTACCACATTGGTTATGCCGACGGCGCTAGCCGTTGGACACAAAATCTCACTTCGGCTGCTTGGGCTCTCTACACCCCCTCACATGAAATGCTACAGTCAAGCGACATATGTTTGGGGCCAACAACCAATAACCAAGCCAAATACACTGCTTTCATTGGCCTCCTGGCTGACGCCCAGCGCCATCATATTCGCCACCTTAGCGTCTTCCTTGACTCTCAACTAGTTGTTCTCTAGCTCAACAATGTATACTGTGTACGCGATCTGTGCCTCTTTCGCAAATACCTGCAGGTTAGACTGTTATCTCGACATTTTGATTCCATTACATTTACACACATTCCAAGACAATTGAATCAAACAACAGATGAAATAGCTAACATGGTGTTAGATTGGCATATATCACATCAAGCTACACATACATAAACAGCTCACAAATCCTGTCACAACATATAGATAGAATAGACATCATCATAATCATCACCAAAAACACACATGTAGACAACACCAGGACCTCAAAAATATGTATACTCATATATATACCAAGGTCTATCAGGCCATCCGAATGTTTACATACAAAAAATACACGTGCCTACAGGCCAGCACAGCACCTCGGTACAAAAATTGGCTCACCAGCCTATATACAACCAAAACGATATACATCATACATCAGTCATGGTGCCTCTATCGCACCACCCCCTGCTCCTCCCTCAGGAGGAGGTGGTGGCCCACCACCACCTGCCCCAGGTGGTGGTGGACCACGCACAGGACCCTCCTACCCCAGCGGCAGGCGTCCACTAGTCATCACAGCCAGGACTGCTGCTCGCCGCACTATGGCCCGCCATGGTGGAGGCACCCCCACACATTGATATAGGAAGATCTCATCCTAGATACGTGTCCACATGCCCTTGGGCACATCCTACAACACCGTCTCCAGACGATGGTGTATGTCATCAAAATCCACTCTGGCTGCCGCCAGAGGAGCATGTGATGGCCCCGCACCAAGGTCATCGAATCGACGTCACCTCGCTGCCCTCTCAGGCTCCGCTAGTTTCCCCACGACATCCTCCCACCACTGCCTCTCTCCCTGTAGTCATCCCTCCAGCTCTAGTTGAGCTGGCGCTCGCTGCATCTCCACCTCACACCTGCGAGGTGCCACATCTACACATACAAAAAAAAACAACAAAAGATAGTATCAACATCTATATCATATACATATGGACTGATATCTCAAAAGACAACATAAATAAAAAACATACACAATACTAAACATACCTCGATGGTCAAAAGCCTCCCCTGGAGGCAGCACCATGTCCGGGTCACCCCGAAATTCAACCCCAGCATAGGGGTACCAAAGTACTACCTGCGGCATCTACCGCCATATCCGTGCCACCTCTGCTGAAAAGAAGTGGCCACCTTCACCACCACTGTGGAAAACCAAAATTGTTGACCATCGCCTCAGTCGCGGATTTCGTGCCCCCGACATCTCTAGCATAACCCTCGGGCGCAGCATCGACACCCTCTCCAAAAGCCAGGCTACCAGGATAGAGCCAAATGCAAACTCTCCTGCACCTGTGGACTGACAACGGTCTAAGTGCGTGATCATCTGCGCATGCAGCGTCAGCCCCCATGCGAACTGCTCGCCGCCCACCACCACCCTCTCCAGCACCAACAGCTGGCCACCACTAATCCGCTGGGTCACAAGTGACCCGTATATACACATAATCATCACCGCTATACAACGATGTGCTAGGGAATCAATATCACTGATGCTCACCACCATCCCAGACATAAAGTCCAGGCCTGAGAAGTATCGCACACCAATCGTGGCAAGGGATGTATCCCTCGGCAGCACAGGCTCTGTCGGTAGAGGCGTTCCCCGGAAGGGGAGCCCAGTCAAAAAATATACATCCTCCACCGTAGTGAAGGGGATCTGCTCTCCTTAGGAAGCAGTGCAGCTCCAGACTCCACATCTGGAGTAGGAACTGTAGTAAATACTCCTATGCCCATATCAATGGGTACTCAAAGAACTTTAGCAACCCATAGGTTGCTAAAGTCGCTCGCACACCAGGCCCCTCAATGGCCACAGCATCTCGCAACTAAGACCAGTCTTTCTCTCGCCACCGCACTAGCATCGTTTGTGCTGGCCACCTGCAAACAACACAGAGTCCTATATTAGCTCAGATAACCCTCAACAGCATAAAAAAGACTCATTCTTTTCCCCTTCAAACCTTGCCTCCTAGGCACAGTTTTGTTTCCCACAGGGGCGCACACATGCGCACCTGTTCAACACACAGGCATGCATTTATGCCCGACTGTACACCAGATAGGTGCGCATCAATGTGTGCCTATTTGCCTCATAGGTGCTCTCTTAAGCGTGTCTGTTTGCTTCACAGGCATGCTCTTAAGTGTGCCTGTCTACCATACAGGCGCGCACCAGTGCGTGCCTGTCCACACTACAGGCGCGCACTGATGCGCGCATGTTCAACACACAGGCGCGCCCTAAGGGCACACCTTAAATTCCTCTTCACGTGCACCCATGCACATATATTTGATGTATAGGTGCACATGTATGCACTCCTTTCACTGAATCTCCCGTGCATGGTGGCCCACACCCCATAAAAACACCCTAAAAACCCTTGTACGACCCTCCGTACAAACCCTGCCCAAAAATTGAAAACCTATTTCTATGCAGGATGATATGACCACTAACCTGATACTCGCAGAACATTGATCGGATGCCTTGTCCTCCCTGAATCTCCAAATCTCCTCTGAAATCTTCTCATCCAGTCACTATTGCAGCAGGTACAAATGAGGTGGCGATGTGGGCCCTACAACTATATATAGGCCTTTTGCCAAACTTCCACTCACCATTTCGGGAGCCCAGGGTGTCCATTTTTCAAACCGTCTTCAGCCATGGGATCAACATCCCGCCACCTACATCACAGTTGTCCCTGGGTCACTTTTCATCCCGAGCCCCCAGAGCACCTTTTTTTCCATATCATGGTCAGGTACACACACACATTGTCACATTTATCTAATAAATGCTCATATCTTTGATTCTCTTCAGATATAGTTCACTTTGGGTACTTGGTTGTTCTATGTGCAGGTACTGGCTCATTCTTCATCGACATCATCCCTTTAGGTATATACTCAGCAATGGCATGTAGTCTCTCTCGCTGTATTGCATTTACATTTCCAGTCACACCCTCTGATATTGGCCTTTAGGACCCTCATTCCCGGCTCTGCAGTACCCATACCTCCATTTGCATCTTCGGTACAGTTACCCGGTAGCATTCTTACCCACATGAGTTGTCCCATTCATAGCACCTTTTGGCACTTTTTGACACTCATGTTGTTCTTCATTACCCTTTAGGGATGGGAGTCTCGATATTTTTTTCATCATGTCATGAATCAGGCACATGCTCCTTCTCCTCATTTTGCTAGCTTTCCCACATGGACTCCCAGATTATCTCTTTTCAGTTCTATTTTTCACCTGCACCTTCGCAGTATCATGAACCCTCCATTTCATCCACAATTAGTTTTCCCATCTGCAAACCTACCCTCATTTCACCTACCTCATACAGAAACTCGTCGATGGGGCCCCCACCCTTCATCAATTTTCCAAGAAACTGTTGCCCTACCTGGGGCACTCATTTCACACTGGGGCACCCGTTTCTGTATTTATACATTTCTCCCCAAATTATTCATTATTTATTGTACAAACACCTTTATTTCCATTCATTACATTTTCTTGTGTCATCACCATTGGCGACTTGCTTCCTTTTGGCCACACACAACCCATGTCACCCTTGGTTGGAGAATTATTTACCATCTACCCTTTCCGAAATCGTCCATATCTTCATATTACTCCACAGGTCACTTACCTCTACCCTCTGAATTTGTTCACCTTGTCCCGCCTCTGGCACAACTCATCACCGGTCTTTTCGTCCCCCTGACACTCGACCTTGTTACGCAGTTGCGGCCACTTTTTATCATACATCCTCCAACCAAGGGCAGTCTTTAGTCTTCCCACGTATGGAATTCATCCATGTACCTTTTCCACTTCCTCACCTCAGTAGATTCCATGAAGCCCTTTTGCTTCTAGGAATTGCGTCCCCCTTTTGTCGACATCAGCACAATTTTCCAGAAGGGCGATAGTATCTTGATTCTCATTCTCTAGTCAATGAGAGATCTCGAATGGCACAGGGTGAAACAACATTGCTCCCTACTGTCGTTGGCCCCCATAACATTTGACACCAACACTTTCTCATGTTACGGTGGGTCTTACTTTGCGACCATTGTAGTTATTTTTACCATTTGCCGAAGACCTCTAAACTTGGTAGGGCCATCAATGCCCGCATCATCGTCGCTGCTTCTTACCGCGATCATTACCTATTATTCAAAGTATGTTCCTTTGCAGAATTGTCTTCTGCCTTGATTATCACCACCCCTGAAGGTGTTGTAGTCGTCTACACCAACACTTCAGTTATCATTTTCCATAGTTACATAACACGAGCATGGGGCATGCCCGCCTCGTTTGTACACAGTTTTTTAATTTTTTGCACACCTCATAGAAGGTCGGGTCCTACCAGTTCCTCTTTTCTCCAAAGGATTTCTCGGAACAATCCCACTACTGCTCTATCTTACAACAACATCCTCAGTAGAAGAAACATTGATGGATTTCTGCTATACGTATGCTCCTAACCTCATCCATCAGGGGGCATCTGTTATCACTGAAATTTTGTCCACACATGGTGACAAGAACTCAACATCGTCAAACAGTAATGAAGTCATTCATGGCATTGAATTAATCACACAACATTCCAAAAAGGTCAAAAACTATACAAAGTAGTAAAAATTGAAGAGCACTTTATAGAAGTTGGGTGCACGCGCACATGTGCGGAACAGGAATGTACCATGCGCGCATATGCACACGATGCGCGGTTGTTGGTGGAAAAACCTGCGCACCTGCTAAATGGTGCATTAATTGAATTGGTCGGCCTCCCAACCACTTATGGATCAACTCCCAAGTCGATTTGACCCTCAAATCTGAGCTAAATCCGAATGGTGGGCTGGTCAAAGACCTAATAAAGCCCTAAAGAGCCTATATTCACACCACAAAGGAGTTACATAATCACCCAATGCAATGCTATAAAAATCCATGAAGAAACCTCATTTTCTCAAGGAATTTCATGTAATGTTATGCTGCCTAGATTGTTTTAAGGATTCACTCCTTGACAATAGCACATTTGGCACCATTTCATTGAGCAATCCGCCTCTCCATTGAGTGGATTTGCAAAGGAGTTCTTTCATCACCATTTTCATTTTTCTTGTTGTAAGGAGAGAAATCTTGTGAGGGTCCAAGAGCCTTCCTTTGGAGGAAGAAGGGACTCATAGTCCCCTTTCTTCATTGTGCTTTGATTTCATCAATAGATCAGACTAAAAACATTGGTGACATTAGTCTTTTTGTATTTGTTATCTCTATATTTCCATGCTTTTAATTTTAGTTTGTATTTGTTTAATTCTTGCTTATAGTTTTGTCTTTCTTTCTCTAACTCTTTCCTCTACAGCTGTCATGCTCAGCAAGACCCAATTGGGCATGTAAGCACCTCTTATTTTCTCACCAAGGTGACGAAGAGGGTGCAAACAAAGACATTTGAAGAAGCGAATGGGTTGTTGCTTGGTATGATGTGTCCCATCACTAGAAATTCCTTGATTGCCTTCTCTATCTTATCCTTGAACCTCCCAGGATGACGATAGGGGGGTTGATCATAGGTTTGGCCCCCTCCTCCAACTCAATGGTGTGCTCAAACCCCTTGTTAGGTGGTCTCCCTAGTGGAATTGACTCAAAAACCTGTTGATGTCGTCCCAACAAATTATTGATCTTTGTATGATATTGTTGTAGACCCTCTGAATCCTTTCGCGTAGTGATCAAACACTCTGCGGCATATGCTACCTCCCCATGTCTAAATATCCTCTCCACCCTCTTGACTAAAACTGTCCTGGGTGCTCCTATCGACATACCTCTTAGAACAACCTTCTTCCCATCATGGTCTCTGAATCCCATCTCCAAGGTTTGGTAATTGGTGGTGATTTTTACCAAGGTAATCATCCATTGGACTCCCAACACCACATCTATGTCAGATACGTCAACCACATAAAATGTGTCTCTCAATGTGTAGTTGCCTAACTTTATTTCCAAGTCTAGAACTCTGTCTAGACACTCCACTATGTGGTCATCTGCCACTGCAACATCAAACCCCTCAAACTCCTCTGTCTAAAGTGCCTGTCTCGATACTAGTGAAGTGTCAATGAAGTTGTGGGTGGCCCCACCATCTATCAGGGAGATTGCCTATTTCCCCTTAATAGTTCCTCTAATCCAGAGGGTATCATACCTGGTAAGACTAGAAAGGGTCGCTATGACTCCTCCCTTTGTTGGTTTCCTCCTATTAGCCTACTCGGGTGGTTGTGGGACTACTGGAGGATGGGATCCTGCCGATGTCGGTGGTCTACAGGGAGGTTGCTCCTCTGCCTGTGCTGAATCCTCACCTGAGCTAGTGGATCCACTGTCTTACTTCTCCTCCTCATTGTCCACACTATTTGTTGCAACCTCAATATAATGAATCTCTCCCTTGCCCATGCACCTGTGGCCTGGGACCCAAGGGTCTCTGCAGTTGAAGCAAAGATTCTTCCTCATTCTCTCTAGAATGGAGTCTTTTCTCGATCCTTTTGGGGTACGAAGGGTTTGGAAAAGGCTTTATTTTTTGGCACTGAGTCTACTAAATCTCAGTGCGAAGGATGGAATCCTAGAATGTGGGAGGCCTGTATGACTTCACCCATCCTCTCAAAGGCTCTATGAGCCCCTCTGTGAATAACATGATCATCTTGGGCTCTAATATATCTATCACTACCACAGCTACCTGCTAAAACTCCGTGATGAATGCCTCTACTGTGCCAATTTGTCTCAATTGGGATAGATCCCTAAAGTGGATCTCGAGATCCCTCCTGTCAAACCTGTCCATGAGTCTCTCTATGAACTCCCTTTAGAAGGTGATGCGGCTGTGACCCAATGTTACCAATCCATGATACCACCACTCGTGTGCCTCACCCTCCAAGTGTAAGGTCACTTAACTGATGGCCTCTATCTCAGTCATCTAATTGAGCTTGTAGTATGTGTCTATCTTTTGTACCCAAGCTCTGGTGGTGCATTTGGATGATCCGTTGAAAGAAGGTATGGTGAGTTTACCAACTTTTCGGATGAAATCAATGTTATGCCCCTGCTATTGTTTCAACCCTCCTCTCTATGGCTCTCTGGGGTGTTTCCTGAGTCTGAGTCCACAATACTCGACTAGGGTCATGTCCTGATGGAAGTCACGGCCCAATGCTGCATACTCCCACCGATACTCTACAATGTCCTCTGCATAAGTGGGTGGCCTCTGTGCTATCGACAGTTGTGCTGCTACCGGGGGTGCCCTCTGGAAACTGGGAAACAAGGGTCTGGGAATCCTACTCGTAAAGGTGAATTTGTGAGTGGGTGACTAGGGTCTACTCCCTGCTCTTGAGTTCCCCTGTGATGCATGTGGGGCTTGTGTGCCCGGGGTGCCCACTATAGCCAATCTATCAACCACCTATTCCAAGGACTGAGACATGGTCCATTGACTAGCTAACATATCACTAATAACCTACATGAAGGCTGCCTCTGGTTCCATGGGGGCCTTGCCACTACCCTCTGGTCGCTCATAACTGTCTCCTAGCATCCTCTTTGCCTTGCACTTAGCCTCACGCTCTGCCCTTCTCTCTACTTCTCTGTGTGCCTCTTCCTCTTCCTCTAAGCTAGGAGGAAAAGAAGGAAAGTCAGGCCAAGGACTTATTTCCTTATACCTATTGTAAGTGACATATTCATCACCTACGTGCTCACGGCCATCTGGGTCTTCTGCTGCACTCATTGTCTTTAGTCATGGGATGGCAGGACTAAATATCTGATACCACTGTAATGTTCCTGACTTGGCTAGTCTAGGAAATGCTGCTAGTGTGTGTGTAGGATTAATTGTTTACAACATATAAATGGTCATACAAATAACAAAGGCGACAAAGGACTACAAAGTTTAAATTATGATATCTCTGCGTAGTACAAATGTTGAATGCGGCTGAATAAAATGAATCACTCAACTATATCAAAAAAAGACAAAAGGATCTTAGCTGGAATACAATAAGAAAACTAAATGATAATACCCAATAATAGATGAGAACTGCGGGATCAATGGATGAGTTGGAACTATGGCAGCTCACACGGTAACTGTTGGAAGTTTGGAAAGTTCTCCCTAGTGACTATACCTCTCAAAATGGCCTTGAAACTGTCCCAAATGGTGTGCCCTTCTCTAGCTCTCAATCCTGGTGACTAACCAACCCCTCTGCTGGTGGGTCTGGACCCTGGATAGATCCCCCCAGGGGAATGCGCCCCTCTCTCACTGGAAAAATTTGCCCTAGTGATTCCATTGTCGAAATCAGCTGAGATGTATCTCAAAATGATCACCTTAGTCTACTAGGAAATGGTTCAGAAGGGTTTCTCTGAATCTAATCTAATGCTCGCTTGGGAACCCCGAATGTGTCTGCCAAAAGTTTCACACTTCCAAGTCTGGAAAATGTGCACCAGATGATTCCTCCGTCGGAATCTAATGAGCAACCAGGCAAAAGATGTGAATTTCCTTCCTCTCATCTGGGTCAGAGGGGAATATCTGAACTCTCCCTAGATGGGACAAGTTGATCCACTGAACCTCCTCAGGAGTTGTTCCCTCACCTTAGATAAGTGTGCTTTTGTTGCTGCACCCTGTGTAACTGCTGCTAAAAAATGATGGAAGACCTGTGTGATCTTCCCGGTGACTAGGGTGTCTCTCTCAACACCGAAATCATCCAACTGGTGTCTTCCTCCTAGAATCCATTGAACTATCTCTCCTAAGATGTGCCTCACTCTTCAATGAAAAGTCATAATCTTCATAATCATGAATTAGGTCATTGACCCTTCTCTTATAGCTTTCCTAAACCCTAATTCATTGTTGAAACCCTAATTCACTGTTGACTTCTAATTTTAGCTCATCTGTTCTATTTTTAGCTCATAATGACTTAAAATCACTTTTAACCATTTTTAGCTCAATGTCACTTTCTGAACATAACACCTTTGAATGGAATGACCTCTAGCAACCCTGTTTACCCCTTTTCTGGCCCTGTCTATAGTCTAACGAGGCAGTTTAGACCATTAATCCTCCTCTCTGGAGCTCCTATTTGGAAAGGGACATTACATTACTTCACCATTATATGAACCAATTTCTTTTATTGAGAAAGTCAGTGGTTTTATGAAGTGCTAACAACAAATTGTACTTGCAAAAGATATATTTTCTTGTTGCTTTGTTCCGGGCAGGTACATCTTGATATTTTACTACTTCATTTGTTAAAACCCCGAGACTTTCTGATCAATGATGACTTGTGAGAGGGGACCTTTTCATAGAATTCTTGACCTTGCCTTCTCAAACCCCCATGCCACCGAGGACATCTCCCCTGGGCCATCAACCCTAAATACAAAGAGGCATCCTATTGAGGTGGCAGTGATAGGATAGTGTCTCCAGTTACACCAATTTGCTTTCCTTTAACCTTTCCTTTGATCAAAGTACAAATTGAGCGATAACAGTACTGAGAGCCATATTGACTTGAGTCTAGCCCTAGAGGGCCCGTCTTTCATCTTCAGTGCCTCCACCTTGTCAGAAGCAACAACATCCATCCCATCGGACTGGTCCTTCAGTAGCAGTGGGTCTTGCTCCATGAGGTAATGAGTCTAGTTATCATGGTATGTGTCACTTTGATTCTCAAAACATTTGAATATGTGTATTTAATTCTTTTTACTTCTAATATGTGCTTGGACCTTATGCCTTTCCACTTGTCCACACCTGGGGGTAATGACAGGATGCCCTAGCAAGTTGGTTCCCATAGGGTTTGAGTTTCCACTGGGTGGGTTCATGAAAGGTCATTGTCCATTCCCATCATGCTTATCACTTTTCATATTTTTCCCTCTCATCCATCCCCTACATTGGTTCAGGCATTGGGTTTTCCAAGCTAGCAAAGGGTTGTACCTTCCCTTGTGGGAAGAAGGGGCTAAAGGCCCAGAGGGTAAAAGTAGTTGGAAAAATAGAAAATTCAAAGAACAAAACCTTCAAATGCTTCACCCATGGATCCCCAAGAAAGCAATAAAAGGCTTTTCAGCAAGAAACAGAGGGACCCATAAAATAATAAAATCAAGAACTAGTTGGAGAATAGGGGGTCTCATCACAAGCCAACCTACTAGGTCCATGGCCATGTAGTGGTATGAAACTACCATTCAATTGGTCACCATGCCAAGGTAGTGGCTCTTGGTGGCATAGCCAAGAGAAAGGGGGTCTCATCATGAGCCAGACTTCTCATCTTCGTGAAATGCTTGTGGGTAACATTGTCACCACTGACCACCACACCAGGGCAGTGTCCCCTAACTAGTCTCTTGAAAGAAAAAGCAATAAGACAAAAAGGTAAAAGGCATTGAATGGGCTTGGAACATTTTCATCCATGACAAGGTGAAACTCACCCTCTTCAGAGGTACCCACATGTAGGCCATGCATTCCCCTATCATCACTGCACCCATTGCTCAAACATCGCTACACCACCTCATCCACTTACATGGCCTGGATTTGTCTTCACCTGGAAACATCCCACGTCCAATGAGAATTATCCCAATAGGACCTTCTAACATCCTCTCCAAACCTAGATTGTAGAATAGCATAACATCCTTGAGCACTTGTCTGGGAAAGGGAGGTTTTATGCACATGTTTAGATAACTTGATTATTAGATGTGATTGACATTGCTATGATCCCTGTGACTTATGAGCCCATGGAGGGTGTACTTTTTGTTGTTGTAGGGCCACACTCAACAGACATGTACACATGGGGAGATGATTAGTTAGGACCTCCATGGGGATAAAATCCCACCAGATGGATGCTAAGACCCCAACCAGGGGCAGACACATGTCAGAGGCTTGCACCAGAGAGAGAGGAGGGTGTTCCACCAATGACAGCCTGACAAACCTGGACCCATGGGGGTATTTCCCTCCCACCATGATTTTTTCCTTGGAAGGCCCATGACGTCACCTTTGTGACCCTTGATGTCACCCAGCATTTGATGGACACTTTGGAGGCCTAACGTGTTGCTCCTGGAGGCCAACATTTTTCTCCTTGGGAGGCCTAACGTTTTTCTCCTAGAGGCCAAAATTTCACTAGAGAGGCCTTACATCACCCTAAAGGGGAATGACATCACCTTTTCTTCTTGATTTAGGGTTGAATTTGTCATTTTTATGTAAAAACTGGATATTACATGTAAACTGGCCATGTCGGCCTTTTTTACCTAATTCTGGTCATTGTAACTGTATAAATAAGGGGAAAATCCCTCGTATTTTTCATCATATTTCACTCACACTTAAGTGAGGTCTGAAATTTGCACCCTAATTAGGGTTTATTAGCTGAAATTTGGTGTGAACTTCTTGAAGGAGGCTAGTTTTGGTGTATTTTAGCATTTTTCTTGGTGGAAGTCTTCAACTAGACCTATTGCTAGATGATTCTTGGTGAATGTAAGTAAATGTTATGCAATTATTCTTCATTGGAATGGTTATGGTGTATTTATCTTGATTTTCTTCCAAGATTATGAAATTTCTAGCTTAAAACCCTAGGAGGCTAAAGCACATGTTATTGTTCTTGCCTTAACAACTTTCCACCTACTAGATTATGCTAGAAACCCTACTTTCCTGAAGCTTTGAGATAAGGGCCTTACCATTGCAACACCATAGCATCTTTAGCTTCATCTAGCCATCATCTACTTTGTCCTTGAGCTAAAGGAGTAAATCTGTTAGGGACTAGGGTTACCTACTTCCTAGTGTCCATTTCCCCCCTAGAGTTTAGTGATTGAATCCTTGGGTGAATAACACTTCAATCATTGACCTTCTTGTCTCTAGCTCTACTATTATCATTTCTTTCCTTCAAGATTGTTGTTGCTAAAAGAGACTCCATTAACCCTAAAAGCACTGATCTAAGCCTTTCACTTGATTGATTGATGAAAACAACTCTCAAAACTCTTACCTCAAGCTCTCTACTAACCTTTCCTAACCCTAGAGTAGACTAATTGGATAACCTACTTGTTGTTGTTACCAAAGTAAGTTACAACCATCTATTGTAGAAATAAATGCACTTAAAATTAATTATAAAGTTGATTTATGCACTGCCTAATTCGCTTCTGACAAATGCTAGTACATTGCTATCATTGAGTTATTATTTTTGGTCATTGTGAAGCTTCTTTAAGGCATTTATTGTGAAGCTATTATCTTATAAACATTTATGTTATAAAATTTTGTTTGCTTCATCATACATCAACTATTTCTTTTATTGATAATTCCATGGTTTTATGAAGTACTAACATCAAACTATACATGCAAAAGATATTGTTTTCTTGTTTCTTTGTTCTGGGCAGCTGCATCTAAGAACTTCATTACTTCATTGGTTAAAACCTTGGGAATTTTTGATCAGTGTGACTTGTGAGAGGGGATACTTTTATAGAAACTTTAACCTTTGTCTTCTCAAACCCCCAGGTCATCAGGGACGTCTCCCCTGGGCCATCAACCCTAAATAGAAAGAGGTATCCTATTGAGGTGACAGTGATAGGATAACCTCTTGTTTCACCAATTTGCCTCCCCCATCCTTTCCCTTTGGGACAAGTACAAATTGCACGATAACATTTTGGTGCTGCTGTCAGGGAACACTGAGTCAATTATCCTCAAAGACAACACTTCTTAGTAAGAATTTCCTCAAAATAATTTACTTTTCAAAGCTTACCTGACGAATCCACTAAGGGAGATCCCCTCATCCCTTTGATAATTTCAAGAAAATTATCTGCTGACTCCACTAATGAAAAAACCAACCATGACTTCTCAATGGGACCTGAGAAATTTCAAACCCTTGGACATGAGTAAAATCCCAGGATACCCTAGGGAAATTCCTATTACACATTATTTTCATCATCCCTATGACTGTTAATGATGTAAACCTATCCTTTGTATTTAGAAGGATCAATTTCCTTAATTCTTGAAGAAGAATGAAGATACTTTTTTCCAGAGAGATGAAATCATACTTTTCATTTGTCAAAAACCTTAGAAAAAGGGATCATCACACCTTTCTTATTGTTAAGGGTGTGACGATATAGGATCGTCACAGATTGCACCACAGTGGCCTACAATGTCATTGCAGTTTTCCCAGTGTTAAGGGTGCGACAATTTTCATACGAAGGAAAAAGAGGAATTTCTTGAAAGTTCTAGAATAGAAGCTTCGAGGGTGAGGTGGCCTCCGATCGGTTTGGATTTGAGTCACATCCTTGATCTCATGGGATCATCCTAACCTCCTCACCCTATCATTTTTAGCTTATAAAATGAGATGAGTTCTTATTGGGAAAATTAGCTTGATTGAGTTGGAAAGTTCTTGATTTTTGTAGCTTGGATTTTTTGGAGCTTGTATGTTGGCTTTGAGATTTGCTTTGTCAAGATAGATTTTTGATCTCAAAATCCATGGAGAAGAAGTGTGTGGGAAGCAAGGAACTGTTGGAAGGGACCTTACAACATCAAGGCATTGGTTGTATTCTCCTTTTCATATCTTTAATATAGTGATATATTTCTTTCCCATAAAATTGGTCTTATTTTATTGTATGACTCCTTGATCACATACATAGGTTTTGTTGAGTATATGTTGTTGCTTTCACTTTGTTGGCTTGTGTATTTTTATAGTTTAAACATCCCATAAGACTTGGAATAGAGTGAGAATGACACTAGTGAGGACAAACAACATTTAAAAGGTATGTCATCTATCTCTTGTTAGTTAGTATGCTTGATAATTAAAACTTAGGGGAAGTTTTATATTTTGTCTTGTTTTTTTTTTAGTTTCGGGATGAAACTAGGGAGATTTGTTTGTGTCCACACTTACCAATTTGTCCGATAACAATGCCCCCTAAGTACGAAAATTGGCTCCCTAGGTTCACTGGTAGTGATGGGGAGAGAGTCGACTATCACATGGGTGATTTCTAGGCTTTATTTCAATTCCACCCTATTAGTGACGATGCTGAAGATTTGGCAATGAAGATCTTCTCCGCCACTCTTCATGGAAATGCTAGGAGGTGGTATGACAACCTCCCTGATGCTATCATCACAACTATCAAACAATTGGAAGAAACCTTTCTCAAAAGATGGGGTATTCAGTTGGAAGACATCCAAGTACTACTAAAAAGACTCGGGCATATAAAACAAATTGAGAATGAAACTGTCAGACAGTTCCAGGATAGGTTTGAGGGCATACTATATCGAATTCCTGGAATCCATCATCCTGAAGACAAGTACATCGTTCATCTCTATACCAATGCACTCTTAGTGCATCTAGGGTTTCCCCTTAGTAAAAAGGGCCCAAGAACGCTCGATGAATCTCACAACATGGCTAAACGAATCGAGGAAAATATCTCCTTTTCCCAGGAAAGACACCTCTTTACCCCAAACACTCTTAGTTTGGAGAGATTAGTTTCCCTTGTGACCTTTACTGTTGATTTCCAAAAATAAGGGGAACAAACCATCGACCAACAAGAGGTTAAGGGGAACGATCTTGATGAGGTTTTCCAATCCCACAAGGAAGAGCAAAGGACTATTCATTTTTCTACCAAGAATAATGAAGACGTGTTTGAGGAGTTGGAACCTGATGATATTGAACATGATGATGAAGTGTTGATGTGTCCTCATCCATCTAATGAAGCCATCCAAAATCCCATTTTTCCTGCACAAGGAGAAGAGGATGAGGTTAGTCACATTCCTTTTTAGGATTTTGATAATACCTTATTCTATGATTCAAAGAGTGAAGGAGAAATTGGATCCTTAGGCAAGGTAGATTCCCCTTGTTGTACAGTTGAATATGTAGGGGCGAGTCATGAGGACGAAACAATAATGCATGTTGTTTCATTCGATGAAGTTACCCAAGTCCTCAAAGCTCCTGCACAAGAAAAAATAAACACGATGAGTTACCTTCCTTTCCAAAATTTTGATGATTCTTTATTTTATGATTCAGAAAGTGAAGAGGTCCTAGATGAGCCCTTGGATGCTTTAAATCCTTCATGTGATGATAGTGACATAGTCGATAATATTGATGAGTTCTTACATGTTGGAATTTGTAAGTGGGATGTGATCGATTCTAATAAGTATCCCATTTACGACACTGAAGGTCATTTCCAGAAGTTGCCTTTGCAACTATCATATGAGGTTACTAATTTTGACAGTTGGCAACAAGGAGATGATATAATTACAAACACTTTCCAAACACCCAGGGATGACCTAGTCCTGTATCCCCCTGATGATTTTCGGTCATACCTTGAGGATTTTGATGAGTAATCCTCTAAGCATTCGAAGTTATCCTATGAAGAAGATTATCAACCACAATTTTTCTCAGATCTTGATGAGAGTGAGGAAGTTGCTTGCCTGAAGCAGAATACTTGTGATGAGATTTTCTACCTCCCTTTGATTACTTTACCTCGCTATGTTACTGAAGGTATGGTTTGGAAACATATCCCTTATCCCAAGTCTTCTGTAGGACAAAGCCTCCCTTTGGTGTTTGGGGGAAGGTTGGGTACGTTAAGAAGAAGCTTATTATCATAGTCTTCCAGCTCCCCCTTAAGGAATTGTCGGTCATCCTTTCAATTCTTTCCAGTCCCTTCCTAGGCCTCAGGTTGTGAAGACGTCTGAGGTAACTAGCCTTCAGACTCTTTGAGTCAGTCTTTTGAACCATTGACTTTTCATGATCCCTTTCTGAGATGGATTTATGATGCAGGAGAATCCGCACCTCGTCGTGCGAGCCTACACGGGAAGATGGAAAAGACTTCAAGGAGAAACGTCAGGGTCACGGTTGTGACTATTTTGAGAAGCACCGCCGATTGAATAAAAGAATCCATATTTAGGCGTACTTATGTATCCATTGGGACCTGGAGCAGATAAGCTCTCGTCCTTGTACAGCAGGAACACTTATTAGATTTGAATGCAGAAAGATTAGATTGGATGCAGGTAGATAGTATCATTAAGTGTAGATTAGACAATTAAACTTTTGAGAGGGAAAACGGGATAAAGACACCCTCCTTTGTATTATTGAGGGAGAGGATTTTTGATATCTAGAATCAGTGTTAGCATAGAGAAGGAGGAGGAAGAGCAAGCGGAGAACTTGTGAAGAATCCCCATGTACAGATAGTGAATTAATAGAAAGATTGATTTAGGTCATGGCTGTGATTATTCTCTGTGTCTTGTTAATATTATGCTGTTGCATGTTAGCTTCCTTTTATGCTTTACTTCTATATGCTGCATATGTGATTTCATATCAAGTTAGAAATATAAGGGAGAGATAAATGAGTTTCAATTGTTTCTCTGTTTGAGCCTGGAGATTCCTGCATCGAGGGCAGTCGAGTCTTTCCGCATAGAGTGCGTCGAAGAGGCCTCACAGTTAAACTCTCATTTCTATCAACCCAGAGTCAGTAGAGCGAGATCCCATTCATGGGTGTGATTATCCCTTGCGTGCTGGTGGGGTTTTGTCTCTGTGTCTTGATTCTTAGTTATGTATTTCTTTCATATACTGTATACATGATCATGTGGAAGGGTAAGGAACTAGGTGCATGAATAATAAGTTCCAAATTGTTCTCCAGCCAGCTGAGACGTTCTGCGGGGTGCAGTCGGGTGGAGTCCGGGATGACGCAGTCGCAGAATTGCTTGAAGAAAGAGTAATCAGTTACGGTGATCATAGCAGGAAGGAATATTATAGAAGGATAAGACCTCAGAAAATCCTCAGAGCTCGAGCATAATCGAGGCGGAGTACTTTGGAAAGATTGCAGAGAAAGGCTGAGCCATTGAGTAGGAAGTCGCCAGAATGAAACGGTCATTGACGGGACACGCGACATCGGGCATCGCGACCTCGGGACATCGGGTCTCAGGAAGCGGGAAGACTAACGGCCGAGGCGCGAAGCCGCGAGCAAGTGAGATCGCGAAATCGGCGTTTCGGAACTTCGGAGTCCGGGCGTGAAGGGACAAATTCTCCGAGTGGCGAGAAGCGAAAGGAAGGAGTCAACGTTGACTTTCCTCGGTCTCGGGGATCCGGGAAAGGGACGTTCGACGTCGGGACTCGCGAGAAGCGAAACCCCGAAATCTCTTCCCCAGACAAGTTAAAAAAAAAAGGAAGTGTGCGTGTGGAGAGACTGTGGGTTGCAAACTCCCGATAAGGGAGTGAAGAGGGTCAACTCTTCGGGCCGCGAATTTTGTGAAGGTCCTGGTGGGCGACCGTGCTCGCTGAGGAGCGGGGAAGGCGTCAGAGTGGTATCAGAGCTAGGCTGTGGGAGTTCTCTTTGTTCAGGTAGCAGGGAGAGACATATTGGAAATGCCGCCCCGAAGGGAAAGGCAGTCACCTGATCGGGAAGACAGGGATGCCCGGAGGAGAGGCAGGCGACCAGAGAATCCAGCAGGGAATGCTGAGATGGAACGCCAGATACGAGATCTCAGGGTGAGACTCGAAGATATGGAGGCCACTCAGAGGCGTGGAGCCGAGGCGGGAGA
>ML780225.1:1897137-1909756 GCA_009831015.1 Picea engelmannii | reverse complement strand
TCCAAAACATCCCAAAACATTGGGTGACCTGGGTGATGTCATGGGCCTTCCAAGGCCTACATCATGGTGGAAAGGGAACAACCCACTTGGGTCAAGGCCTACCAAGCTGCCCCTGGAGAAACATCCTCCTCTCTCTCTAGTGAAAACCCCTGATATATCTCTGCCCTTGGTTGGGGTCTCAACATCCATCTGGTGATATTTTAGCCCCATGGAGGTCCTAACTAATCATCTTCCCATGTGTACCTGTCCATCGGGTGTGGCCTTGCAACATCAACAAATACGCCCTCCATGGGCTTATAAGTCACAAGGATCATAGCAATGTCAATCACATCTAATCATCAAGTTTATTAAACATGTGCATGAAACCCTTTTTACCCAGACAAGTGCTCAAAGACATTATGTTATTCTATGAGCCAAGTTTGGAGGGGATGCTAGGACGTCCTATTGGGATAATTCTCATTGGATGTGGGATGTTCCCGGGTGAAGTCAAATCCAGGCCATGTGAGTGGATGAGGTCGTAAGGAATGTCTGGGCAATGGGTGCAGTGATAGCAGGGAAATGTATGGCTTACATGTGGGTGCCTCTGAATAGGGTGAGTTGCACCTTGTCATGGATGAAAATGTTTCCAAGCCCATTCATGCCTTTTATATTTTATTCTTATTTATTTTTCTTTCAAGAGGATAGTTAGGGGACACTGCCCTAGTGTGGTGACCAGTGGTGGCAATGTTACCCACAAGCATTTCATGAAAATGACAAGGCTGGATCATGATGAGATCCCCTTTCTCTTGGCTATGCCACCAAGAGCCACTACCCTAGAGTGGTGACCAACTATCAGTAGTGTCATACCGCTACATGCCCATGGACCTAATAGGTTGGCTCATGATGAGACCCCCTATCCTCTAACTAGGTCTTGATTTATTATTTTTTATGAGTCCCTCTATTTCTTGCTGAGAAGATTTTTATTTCTTTCTCGGGGATCCCTGGGTGAAGCATCTCAAGGTTTCATTCTTTTGGATTTTATCTTTTGCCAACTACTTTTACCCTTTGGGCCTTTAGCCCCTTCTTCCCAAAAGGTAAGGTACAACCCTTAGATATTTGGCCAACCCAATGCCCAGACCAATGTAATGAGATGGATGAGCGGGAAAAAAGATGAAAAGTGGTAGGTATGGTGGAAGCAGACGATGGCCTTTCATGAATCCCTCCAGTGAAAACTAAAAACCTATGGGTACCAGCTTACTAGAGCATCCTATCATTCCCCTTAGGTATGATCAAGTGGAAAAGCATATGTTCCAAGCTCATGTTAGAAGAAAAAATAATTAAATGCACATATTCAAAGGTTTTGAGGATCTTAGTGACACATACCATGATACCTGGACTCATTACCTCATGGAGCAAGATCCATTTCTACTATAGGACCAGGCCGATGTGATGGATGTTATTGTTGTTGACAAAGTGGAGGTGTTGAAGAATGAAAGGATGGGCCCTCCAAGTCCATGCTCAAGTCGATTTGGCTCTCGGTACTCCATGTCTAGGACCTGTGGTCCTCGAGACATAATATCCTTAGTTATCCCTAGGCTAGGGGATAAAAGGGATAACTAAGGAGATTATGTCTCGAGCCCCACAGGTCCTAGAAATGGAGTACCAAGAGCCATATTGACTTGAATCTAGCCCTAGAGGGCCCATATTTCATCTTCAACATCTACACCTTATCAGCAACAACAACATCCATCCCATCGGCTTGGTCCTTCAGCAGCAGTGGTTCTTGCTCCATGAGGTAATGAGTCTAGGTATCATGGTATGTGTCACTCTGATTCTCAAAACATTTGAATATGTGCATTTAATTCTTTTTACTTCTGATGTGTGGTTCAACCTTATGCCTTTCCACTTGTCCACACTTGGGGGGAATGACAAGATGCCCTAGCAATTTGGTTCCCATAGGGTTTGAGTTTCTACTGGGTGGGTTCATGAAATCTCATTGTCCATTCTCATCATGCTTATCACTTTTCATCTTTTTCCCTCTCATCCATCCCCTACATGGGTTCAGGCATTGGGTTTTCCAAGTTAGCAAAGGGTTGTACCTTACCTTGTGGGAAGAAGTGGCTAAAGGCCCAGAGGGTAAAAGTAGCTGGAAAAAGATAAAAGCCAAAGAACAAAACCTTTAGATGCTTCGCCCATGGATCCCCGATAAAGAAATAAAAGGCTTCTCAACAAGAAATAGAGGGACACATAAAATAATAAAATCAAGACTTGGTTGGAGGATAATGGGTCTCATCATGAGCCAACCTATTAGGTCCATGGGCATGTAGCGGTATGACACTACCATTCATCTGGTCACCACACCAAGGTAGTGGATCTTGGTGGAATAGCCAAGAGAAAGGGAGTCTCATCACGAGCCAACCTTCTCATCTCCATGAAATTCTTGTGGGTAATGTTATCTCCCAAAATGAATCAGTCACTATGGTTTCATTTTGTGGTTGATAGCATGGTTATTGGTAGTTTTCTCCATTCTATTTTAAGTTTTTCTAGAGGCAAAACTTAGGTTTTTAATTCATATCTTAGAAATAAGACGATCCATAAGAGTATTTTATTTAAAATTTCATGAAAATACTTTCAATAGATAACGCGTGTTTCAAATTTGATGATTAGCTGGTGAAAGCGGTGATTTTCAAGAGTTAAGGAGCATTTCCCCACGGGTCGTTAGCTGGTGAAAGTGCGGATCACGTGTGTTTTCTCCACGTTTTCAAAAATCAAAAGATGACATGCTCAACACACATCATGTAATCATTATAAGGCGCTGGTGAAAGCGGATAATGATGAAGATTCGGTTTTTCACGTCTAAATTGGATTTCAAAGCGAATCGTGTTCAGAAATGCATGCTTCATGAGATAATGGCGTTGGAGATGGTGAATTCAAATCCATCATCATAGGTAAAGGAGCAGTACTACTCGGCTGGTGACATCAAATTGACGCCTCATATCCCCAATGCACATCATCCACAGGCATATGATATGTTTTCATTTTTGAAAGACAACGCCGAGAGTTTTCACCAGCGCCAAACCTCGGCTCAAACAATAGAATACAGTGTTTTTGTGTGCAAAATTGTCTGGGGTTTCGAATTGCAAATGGCAAGGATATGAAGTGGTTTGTTGTTAAGTAAAGAATTAGAAAGTCTATCCTTTCTACAGGCGCATCCAGAGGTGCAGAAACACTTCTCAGACACAGGCTGCATGGGATATGTTGAGAAGTTACAGAACAGCTGTCACCAAACAACAACTGAAGCATTTGCTAAATCATACGATGGAAATAAAGCCTGTGTTGGGTCTTTAGAAATCATAGTTGATGAAGTTGCCATTGCTACAGCGACCAACCTACCTAGATCAGGCCAAAGTTGGTTCAAAACAATAGCAACCAAAAACCTCAATTTCAGAGCATATCTTAAGGAAGAATTCATAAATGATGCATGGAAGAAAAGCATGTCAGTTTCTCATTTGGAGGATGAGTGGCAGGACTTTTTCAAGGGAATACAACTCTATATAACCTCAGAAGGTAGGTATGACAAGATGATAATATACCATTTCAAGCTCTTAGACCATTTTACAGGGAAAACTCTCCTAAATTTACCTTTCTTCTTGCACAAAATCTTAACTAAAGTCTGTAAAAAGATCAGAGCTGAACCTCTAAGTATGAAAAAGACTCTTTGTCATTTTGGCTTAATAAAATTGATAATCCTGGAGGAGCTAAGACAAAGAGGAAGGACTTGGAAACATTTTCTTTTTTGGGAAGGCTTCGAAACCCAAAGCCAGCCCATGAATGAGCAGAAGAAGGCTGGAAAAAGGCAATTAACTCCTCAAAGCAACTTGAGGAAGAGGAGAACTCTTCCAGGACCACCAGAAGATAGAATTTTTGGTATAAAGTCTCACAGGTCAAAGAAAAAGTTAGATTTTGAAACTACTACAGAGAAACCTACAGAAAAGAAGACAAATATCTTGAATCTTCCATACACAGACTCAGAAACAGAGCCTAAGCAAGAAGATGAAAGTCCAGCCATTAAAAGACCTGAACACTCCATGGAATTTGCATAGGATTGTGAGACTTTTACCCCCACTGATGAAGAAGAAACATCAAAGAGAAAAGGGTCAAAGAAATCACAGAAAATTAAACAATTAAAAGAAGTGATTGCTCAACAGGAGGTCTTAGAAAGAGTAATCAAGGAGAGATACAAAACTCTGTCTGATAATTTCGTAGAAACAAATGATGCATTTGAGAAATTGGCTCGTGAAAGTGTCAAGGATAAGAAGAGAAAGAAGAAAATCACCAAAGACTATAATAGTCTATGGTGGTTAGCAAAACACCTTAAGAGGAAGATTAGAAAATTGAAATAGAAACAGAAGTCACACCCAAATCTACAAGTGCTAGCCCAGGTTGTTGTGAATATGCAAGGAGATCAAGCAGAGACATGCTGAGTTTTTTATAAAACAACAGTTTTGGAGGTGAAAGTTCCTTTTGGCAAAGGAAGAGATTTCACCAGCGCAAAAGGTTAATTTACGACCAGTTAGCTGGTGAAAGATAGATCTTTCACTAGCTAACCAGCGAATCATAAAGCGAGTTAGCTGGTGAAAGCACAAAAAGAATTTTTGAAAGCTAAATATGGAGCAGGGAGATTTTCAAAGGATTTAAAGAGGTTCTAGAGAATTAAAGGGTTAACTACTTAGTCAAAAAATACTCAGCATCAGAGATTCTTGGAGATTTTGAAAACCACATGCTAAATCAGTCTCCTAAAGTTTCGACTATGAGTAATTGAAGAAATCCAGCTACAAAGACAGGTGCCTTTACCTTTTTCATGACACAACATATTCCAGAAGGTGATGAAGTACAGATGTCAAATTTTGATATGGAAGATAGTTCGAATGCTAGCCTAGCCACTAGTCTTTGTTATCGATTATCTTAGTTAATTTGATTTGCTATTTTTAGATACAGATCCAAGTTTTCAGGATCTTAAAAATTGATTGTAAGAGGCTATAAATCCCTATCTTTTCTAAGAGACAAGGGTTCAAACTGGGAAACATTTTTTTGCTACTATATAGACTCTTATGGTATAATAAAATTGCAGTCTCCTTTCGTTTTCAATATAAGAAATATCCATGCTTCCTTTTTTGTACTTTATTTCAGTTTATCTTAGCTTATAAAGACTTTTATCTCTTTATTGAGCTCATAGATTTGAAGTGAAGGATTTTCTTTCTATATTTCAAGTGAAGGATTGGTAATCAAGATTAGTGTTCTTCATCCTCTCCTTTGAAATTACTTGATCTGATCATTGTTTTCTGAAGGCACTGTTTCACTTGAATGTATGATGAGTTGTCTGTTACATTAATTATTGAAGTAATCCCATTATTCCAAGCACACCTACACATTATTTTTAAGTTACCAAGCATCCTTAGTCTACAACCCTAAGGAGTTTCTTGGAGTGATAACAGGTAACATTGTCACCATGCCAGGGCAGTTTCCCCTAACTAGTCTCTTGAAAGAAAAATCAATAAGATAAAAAGGGAAAAGGAATTGAATGGGCTTGAAAACATTTTCATCCATGACAAGATGCAACTCACCCTCTTCAGAGGCACCCACAGGTAAGCCATGCATTCCCTTGTCATCATTGCACCCATTGCTCAAACATCCCTACACCACCTCATCCACTTACATGGCCTGGATTTGTCTTCGCCTAGAAACATCCCACGTCCAATGATAATTATTCCAATAGGACCTCCTAACATCCTCTCCAAACCTGGCTTGTAGAATAGCATAACGTCTTTGAGAACTTGTTTGGGAAAGGGGGATTTTATGCACATGTTTAGATAACTTGATTATTAGATGTGATTGACATTGCTATGATCCCTGTGACTTATGAGCCCATGGAGGGCATACTTTTTGTTGCAGGGCCACACTTGACAGACAGGTACACATGAGGAGATGATTAGTTCGAACCTCCATATGGATAAAATACCACCAGATGAATGCTGAGACCCCAGACAGGGGCAGACACATGTCAGAGGCTTGCACCAGAGAGAGAGGAGGATGTTCCACCAAAGACAGCCTGGCAGGCTTGCACCGAAGAGAGAGGAGGATGTTCCACCAGAGACAGCCTAGCAAGCCTGGACCCAGGGGGGTCTTTCCCTCCCACAATGATGTTGGCCTTGGAAGGCCCATGACATCACCTCTGTGACCCTTGATGTCACCCAACATTTGATGGACACTTTGGAGGCAGTTGTGTGCCAAGTGGCACATGTGGCTTGATCCAGAGGCCTTGGGAGGCCTAAAGTTTTGCTCCTGGGGGCCAAAGTTTTACCAAATAGGCATAACATCACCCTAAAGGGTCATGACATCACCTTTTCTTCTTGATTTATGGTTTAATTTGTCATTTTTATGTAAAAACTGAATATTACATGTAAACTGGCCATGTCGGCCTTTTTGACCTAATTCTAGTCATTGTAACTGTATAAATAAGGGGAAAATCCCTCTTATTTTTCATCATCTTTCACTCACATTTAAGTGAGGTCTGAAATTTGCACCCTAATTAGGGTTTATTGGCTGAAATTTGGTGCGCACTTCTTGAAGGAGGCGAGTTTTGGTGTATTTTAGCATTTTTCTTGGTGGAAGTCTTCAACTAGGCCTATTGCTAGATGATTCTTAGTGAATGTAAGTAAAGTTTCAGCAATTCTTCTTCATTTGAATGGTTATGGTGTATTTATCTTGAATTTCTTCCAATATTATGAAATTGCTAGCTTAAAACCCTAGGAGGCTAAAGCACATGTTATTGTTCTTGCCTTAGCAACTTTCCACCTACTAGATTATGCTAGAAACCCTACTTTCTTGAAGCTTTGAGCTAATGGCCTTGCCATTGCAACACCCTAGCATATTTAGCTTCATATATCCGTCATTTACTTTTTCCTTGAGCTAAATAAGGAGGAACATTGCTAGGGCCTAGCGTTACCTACTTCCTAGTGGCCATTTTCCCCCTAGGGTTTAGTGATTGAAGTCTTGGGTGACCAACACTTCAATCATTGACCTTCTTGTGTCTATCTCTACTATTATCATTTTTTCCCTTCAAGATTCTACTAAAAGAGACTCCATTAATGCTAAAAGCACTGATCTAAGCCTTGCACTTGATTGATTGATGAAAACAACTCTCAAGACTCTTACCTCAAACTCTCTACTAACCTTTCCTACCCCTAGAATAGACTAATTAGCTAACCTACTTGTTGTTGTTACAAAAGTAAGTTAAAACCATCTATTGCAGAAATAAAAGAACTTAAAAGTAATTATAAAGTTGATTTATACATTGCCTAATTGGCTTCTGACAAATGCTAGTACATTGCTATCATCGAGTTATTTTTTTGGTCATTGTGAAGCTTCTTTAAGGCATTTATTGTGAAGTTATTATCTTATAAACATTGTTGTTACAAAATTTTGTTTTCTTCATAATACATCAACTATTGTTGTTATTGTTAAGTCCATGGTTTTATGAAGTACTAACATCAAATTGTGCATGCAAAAGATATTGTTTTCTTGTTGCTTTTTTCTGGGTAGGTACATCTAAGCACTTTATTACTTCATTGGTTAAAACCTTGGGACTTTTTTATCAGTGTGACTTGTGAGAAGGGATACTTTTATAGGCACTTTAATCTTTTCCTTCTCAAACGCCCAGGTCACCAGGGATGTCTCTCCTAGGCCATCAACCCTAAATAGAAAGAGGTATCCTATTGAGGTGACAGTGATAGGATAACCTCCTATTTCGCCAATTTTACTCCCTTAGCCTTTCCCTTTGGGACAAGTACAAATTGCATGATAACAGGAACCACAACTCTTGGATGCTTCCTTGAGTCCCTTGGGGCCAAAAATGGGCAGAAACTCCCCTTAAACTGGCAAAAACCTGCATAAAACAACAAGCTTTGCTTGCTGGAAAATGCTAAAAATGACTTGGAACTAGTTAGTTTATGTTAGTACATAAAATAAAAATTATTTTATAAAAATATGAACTTGAAAAGGAAGATTAGATTGCAATATTATAGAATAATGATGCTTGAAAATGAGATATAAAGGGTTGGAAATGAAAACATAAAATAAAGGAAGCTTTAGATGGTTGGACAAGTGAAATTCCAGATCTAGAATCCACTCCTCCAAGCCTTTGGTAACCTACAGATATGTAAATCCTTGCTACACAATGAGACAAGAGGGTGAGTTTATCTAAATGGCTTGCAAAATACTTTCCAAACATAAGTAGAAATAACCCACAAGGATTTATAGCAATACTACTACAAACCTATCCCAAGCAAAATACTTTGCTTGGGTCTCCAAGTAGAACAATGCAAGCAAGGAAATACCAAAAAAAATTGCAGCAATGTTACCTCAATGAGAACACCATACAATATTACCAAGAACACTCCAAGAGAACACAAGAGATCCTCCAAAGCTTCACTTTTATTATCCACAAGATGTGGCTGCAAAAATTGCAGCAAGATTACAAAGAAGAAGATGGGAGAGAGCAAGAAAGAAAGAGGAGAAATTTGGGTAGCATGGAATTGCCCTAATAATAGATGTCAAAATGAGTAGAGGGGCCTCTCTTTTAAGGGAGGAAGGCAAGGTATACCCGCCTTGCATGCTTTACATGTGTCACTTCAAGAGGAGGGGGCTCCACTCAAAGAGGGGAGCACTTTAGAGAGAGGGACGCACCATAGGAAGAGGGAATAATATATTTAGGGGGTGGATACCCCTTTAGTATTGTTTAAACACGTAACCTAGCACCAAGGGGGGTGCCCAATGTGTGGGGCCCTCCCAACACTTGAGTTTTCTCCACTTACCATTCATCCAACAAGAGGGGGGGCGCACTTCTCCATAGGGAGACTCAACAACTTGACACAACTTGACTTGGGGGTTTCTTTTCTTGACTTGAACTTTTTCCTGACTTAGGAAATACTTTAGGAAACATTTCTCCCTTCTCTTCCATGACTTTAGTCATTTTTACAAAATTTGGCTTTTTTACCTTAGCCAATTAACTGCTGATTTTTTATTGACATGGACTCCTCATGGACATTGAACTAAAAAAACTTGTTCAATTGAGCTGAAACTTGGTCCAAGGGTGTAGGGTATCATAATACATTTTATTTTACTACCCATACCCCTATAAAAAACACCCAATGACCAAATGTTTACATTTTACATAAAAAATAATTAAAATCTCCAATTTACGGAAAATTTTAATTATTAAAAAATCCTATCAAAACTTTATGAAATTCTGCAAGACTCTAGGAAATGTCTAGCATGGTCATTTACAACACTTCTAAACCTTAGTCACCCATTGGGATCGATCATTAGAATTCCTTTCACAACTTTGGAGGATTATTTGAGTGAAAAAATCAAGGATAATTAAAATCGTCGATAAGCAAGATTAATTACCTGAGAAAAAAAAACACCCAATGAAAGGACTTTCCTAATGATAAATTCCTAGGAAACTAACTAAAAATTGACCCATGCTAACATATTACATTATTATCCCACACAGGGGAGTAGACATTTTGTGTACAAAGAAAGAAGTTTCGAGGGCAGAACTGCCCTGCTGAGCCATAAGTCTTCAAACATGTTGTATCGCAAGGTACATACATTCATGGTACATGACGTTGACCCCTAGTTGAAATAAGTGGTCAATAGTCCCCATCACCAAATGGCCAATCCAATGGAGATGGTGAGCCCCACAAGAGACAAATTCACCCCCCTCTCTAAAGTTAAGCTGAATGAGAGGTAGCAAAGTGGGGATTTTATTAATTTGACCCCCTATTACATATAAATGACTTAGGAAATAACTTTTCCCCATTTTATCATGTTTTACAACTTTAGGCAAAATTTGGCATTTTTAATTTAGCCAATTATTTGTTGATTTTTTACTGACTTACACTCCTCATGGACATTGACCTAGAAAAATGTGTCCAATTGAGATGAAACTTGGTCCAAGGGTGTAGGGGGTAATAAAACATTTTTTTTGAGTACTCACACCCATATACAAAATCCCCAAGGACCAAATTTTTACATTTTACATTAAAAATTTTCAATTTACGGGAAATTTTAATTATTAAAAAATCCTATCAAAACTTAATGGAATTCTGCGAGACTCTAGGATATGTATAGCATGGTCATTTACAACACTTTTAGACCTTATTCACCTACTGGTATCTATCATTAGAATATCTTTCACCACTTTGGAGGATTATTGAGTGAAAAACTCAAGTAATTAAAATCATTGAAAAAACAAAATTAATTACCTGAGGAAAAAAACACTCGATGAAACGACTTCCCTAATGATAAAGTCCTAGGAAACTAAATTACAAAACTTGGCCCATGCTAAAATGTTACATTACAAAAATTTCCCACGCAAGGGAGCGAACATTCTGTGGAAACAAAGAGAGAGAAAAAGAAAGTTTGGGGTTAGAATTGCCCTGCTAAGCCATAAGTCTTCAACCTTGTCATACCCTAAGGTACATATCTTCATGGTACATGACGTAGACACTTTGGTTGTCAACACCACCAAATTGAAACAAGGCAAAGAGCATAATGTCCAAGCAAACGTTACATAATTAAAAGAAGTAATAGATGCAACAAACTCAAATGCCTCAAATATCGAAATGACACTCACCATAATACCTGACTTGTACCTCATGGAGCAAGACCCAATGTCTTCTAGAAGCTAGTTGATGTGGTGGATACCGTCGTGATAAAGCTGGAGTTGTGGTGGTGAGGTGGGTCTATGCCTGTGCAAGTGGACGTTGCTAGTCAAATTGTCTCTTGGTAGTCCACGTCTGCAACCTAAGGGCCTTGAGAAATCATCTCCCTATTTATCCCTAGGAGTTGGGGATAACAAGACTCAATATCTAATTAAAAGAATTTCACTTTAAAAATAAAGTGAATTACAAAATAGATTTGACTTGGATGAATTCACGCACGTTTGACACAAAACCAATGCAGAAGTTCCTATCCGGGCTACAAACATAAACATTATAGTGTACAACTTAATAATAATTTGGTAAAAAATCTACCAGCTCTTTTACAGTCATTAGTATTACCATAATTCTTTACCTAAAATTTAATGAATTTAAAATATTGGTGTCCTTGAGACTCTTGACAGTTAAATGGAGTAATCATGGAAACATAGAGTTAGAAAATGATATAGTTTGATCTTTAAATACAAATAAATACGCTTGTACCTTTCTCAAGGTTGGGGATAAAAAGTTGTCTAATGAAAAATTATCCTTGACCAACTGAATTGGAAATTTTGGTCTATGAAATACTCTTATAAATCAAAGAAACTAAGCTAACAACAAAACATGAGAGATATACATACTTGACCATTGAGAGGATCACTTTCTCGGGAAACAATCTGCTGCAAGCTCAAAATTGCAAAGGATGTAGCTAGAACTGGATCTGTAGTCATTTGTGGCATAGCTGCATGTCCACCTTTTCCTTCTATAGCAGCTTCAAAATTGCTTGTCCCAGCCAAAATTGGCCCAGAGGCTGAACCTATAGTCCCAGTCGAAATATCAAATGCAACATGCATTGCAAATATGGATTCTGCATCTCCAAGTGCACCTTCACGAATCATGTGAGCAACACCTGCACCTCCTTCTTCAGCTAGTTGAAAAATAAGTCTTACCATGCCCTTCAAACGATACAATGACACAAAGAAAGATTTAAATTAGCCAAATGGGCAGTTGTATTGGGAAATAAACTATATCAAATGAAAGGATACAAAATTAAATTCAAACATGTTTACATTATATTTAAGAATGCAAACTTCAAATTACCTAAGTAGGTCTAAATATATGAACTACAGTAGATATATGATCATAATGAAAAACATTTAGTTTGGGAAGCTTAAATAAGAAAACGATTTCAGATCCATCTAAAGGAGATGGAAATAGAATTATTTAACATGATGGGCATGATTCAGTTTAATGTTGTATCTACTTTCATGTGGTTCATTGGGGTGGCATTCTAGACTACGATCCAAGTATATAGATATGGAAAGCACCTTGATTTTATCCTTGTGTTGATGAAGCAATTTTGCAGCTCCAAGAAGCATAGTGACATGTGCATCATGCCCACAAGCATGCATCTTACCAATATTTACACTCTTGTGCTCCCAATCCACAAGTTCCTTCACGTCACAAGTCAAATTGCTACATTAGTAAATGTCAAAAATCCTAGGGACAAACAATAGTAAAAGTATAAATAGGACAGTGTTAAACAAGAACAATGAAAGCAAACATAGTTTAAAATTTGTTGCATTCATTAGGTTGTGGAATGGAAACAATCTTGTTCCTCCATGATAATCATACAAGCTTGCCTCAAGCCTTATGTACCTTACTCTCCTTGTCAGATGTAATGTCCCTTTCCAAATGAACTCTCTGGGAGAATGATGAAATAGCCTAAAATCCGAAAAAGGGAATTAATTAATTATTTAATTTCATCGGAGCGGGAATTAATTTATTTTTAAAAGGTGACATTGAGTAAGCAATTAAAAAGACGTCTAAGTGACTATTGAATTCATAAAGTCACTTTAACTTATTAAAAGGGTAAA
>ML780225.1:1840248-1875608 GCA_009831015.1 Picea engelmannii | reverse complement strand
CAGGTATTTGAGAGGTACTACTACACATGCATTATGTTTTGGAGGTTCAAACACTTTTCTACAGGGATATGTTGATTCAGATATGGAAGGTGATAAAGACAACAGGAGGAGCACCACAGGGTATGTTTTTACTATAGGTGGAAAAACATTAAGTTGGATTTTGAAACTACAAAATGTTGTTGCAATTTCAACAACAGAGGCAAAGTATGTTGCTGCTACAGAGGCTAGTAAAGAGATGATTCGGTTACAAAGGTTTATGGAGGAATTGGAAAAGAAGCAGGAGAACAACCGGTTGTACTGTGACAGTCAGAGTGCCATTCACCTTGAAAAGAACTCAGCCTTCCATTTGAAGAATAAGCATATATAGTTGAGGTACCACTTCATACGATCCACCTTGGAAGATGGAAAATTGAAGCTGGAAAAGATACACACTAGCCATAATACTGCAAACATGTTAACAAAGGGAGTAACTAGGGAGAAACTGAGTTCCTACTCAGTTTCAGTTGGTCTTCAAGAATGAAGATGAAAATGAGAAATTTTCCAGGTCCAAGAAGGTTTAGAGTCCAACATATGCAGCAGCGGTGGAGTTGTTGAGATCAGTCTCCAAGTGGGAGATTGTTGGTTGTGGAGCCTGATTATCTTCCTGATTCAGAGGTCCTTGCTTTCAGCCGTGTTTATACCCCATGAAGTATTTACACCCCAGAAGTATGTACACTCTTCCACGCGGGGGAATGCAGAGGGGGGGTACCCCCTCTGTGGGGTCTGGGGGGGGGCTATCCCCTCGGCTGGGGGGTATGGGGGCAAGTGGGCCCCCAGCGAGGGTTCGGGGGAGAAGCCCCTGAAGAAAAAATTGCCTTGTAAAAGTATATTGTAATTTCATTGTAAATATGGACCATTCATTATAATTTCGCAGATCTAACGGTAGAGATTATGTTAGGGTTTTTTTCCCTAGAAGGAAACCCTCTTTTATGAGGGAAATGTATTGCGGCTATGTATGGTGGTAAATATTGTATTTTGAGAGAGGATACTGTGAGAGAAAGAAGAGGACGTTACAACAGGTTTTCTTGTAGGTTGTATCCCTTCATTTGCTGGATAATAATAAAGGAAGGACTTGGAAATTTCTTTGGTGGACGTAGCCCACACTGGGTGAACCATGTAAATCTGTGTCTCTCTTGTATTGTGTGTCTTCTGTGTTTTGTTTCTGCATTTATTTTATTTTATTGCTCCGTGGTCCTGTTTTTCTAACACAAGATCTAGACAACAGCATGCCAAATTTTGGGGGAACATCAGCTACCACAATATCCATGACCACACTCTTCATGGGAAGCCGAAACAAAGAAACCACCAAGTCTTTGATGACTCCTAGACACTGCACTCTCCTTGAATTGAAAGAGTACAAATCATGATAAGTTTTTGTCACCTCCAATCCCAATTCTTCCATTACTATTTTTGGCATAAGGTTATGGGAAGCCCCTGAATCCATGAGGCAGTTATGCAACACTTTATCATGCATGTTCAGGGAGGTGTAGAAGGGAGGGGATGAGACATCTCTATATTCTACCATGGGACCTAGGATGACTGCTGGTTTCTCATCTTGAAGGTTCACTAAGTAAGAGGGAGACTGGGGGGACTCGGATTGTAGCATCTTGGAGAGGGATCTTTTGAAGTCTTCATTTTTAACTAACTCTGAGAGGGGGACGAGAATCCCGATCTTTTTAATTTCATGCTTAAAATTAAAGGAGGAGATAAGCTTAGGAGCTTCCCTTACCTCTGAGATAGGTTCTTTGGTTGTTGGCGAAGTGTTCTGAGATTTCTTTTCTTTAGTAGTGGTTGTTGTGGATTTAGTAGGCCTATCTGCTATGAGGGGTTGGTCTTGGCTATCAAAGTCTCCTTATTTCTTTCTTGACCTGAGATTGTATCTGTTAGAGGTGTTGTTGGCTTTTTCCCCTCTACTCAACTCGTTGATTTGAGCGTTGATAAGGGATTCTTCATATGCAGATTGAGTCAGATGAGGAAACAGGGAAGTGTCCTTGATGCAGTGGATCTCGGGGTCAAATTCATCCACCTCCTCCCCTTCCTCATGAGAAACTAGGTTGTTCTGGAGAGGGGTTTGAATCCTTTGATCATCTCTATCTCTGCTCCTTTGTTCCCTCGGAAAATCCTGTGGTGCATTGTTATTAAGCTTCCTGAAACCTCTACTATCTGGATTTTGGGGATTTTTGTAGAGGG
This sequence comes from Picea engelmannii, assembly GCA_009831015.1. Taxonomy (NCBI): domain Eukaryota; kingdom Viridiplantae; phylum Streptophyta; class Pinopsida; order Pinales; family Pinaceae; genus Picea; species Picea engelmannii. Next base: position 1,873,379 of record ML780225.1, on the reverse strand, counting down.
GCTTCCCTTCTAATTCCCACTTTTCCATCCTGGTAGAAAGTGATTTTAGTATTCTATCTGTCTCATATGTCTGAAGGGGCAGGGGAGAGGAACTGGATGAGGAAGCTTCAGGCCTCTGCCTGGATATGTTTCTATCAGCAGTGTTCCTGAGCCGGTCAACAGCCAATATGTTAGATTCTACCTCCATGGCTGCATCCTGCATATGGGCTAGAGTAGTGGCTCTTCTTTCCCTTGACAGGAGGCAGAAATCAGGATCAAAGGCGCTAGCATAAGTGATATTTGCAGAGGCTTCGGAGGGTTTTATCTCAGCAGGGATTTTGTTGTACATTTTATTAAATCTCTTGGAGAAGTCGGATACAAACTCTCCTTCTTTTCTCTTCAACGACCCAAACTCTGTCATGTAATACATGAAGTCCTTTTTTTCTCCCCACTGTCTCAAAAAGGAACTATCCAAAGCTTCAATCCCATTAATAGATCCAGGAGGCAGGGCCTTGAACCATTTTCTAGCCTCGCCTTGAAGACTATGGACAAAAATCCTCATCCATACATTTGCATGCATGATAACATTATCATCTGTAAAACTATAAAAGGCTTCTAGGTGTTCTTCTATATTTATGTCCCCCTCACCTGTAAACTTGGGTAGCTGTTTGAGGTAACCATCTACTAGGAGGGCATTGAGAGGCTAAGGTAGCACGAGGGGAGCATACCTAGTGGCTATAATGGCCTCCATTCTGGTCATAGGGGGATTTTCTCCTGCCATAGGGATATTATGTGGAGGAGAACTCAAAGGAGAAGGAGCTCGAAAAGGGGATACTGGGGATGAGCTTCTAAGGGGAGTGGGAAACAATAGGGGATTTAGGGAGAAGGATAGCAAGCTTAAGTTGGTTGATGTTTCCCTTCACGCAGAAGAGGCAACAGTAACAAGAGGAGGAGTGGTAAAGCTAGGAGTGGGGAAATCTTCTGTGGTCCTGGGTCTATGCCAAGGTATAGCTTCAGGAGAAATGGGAGTGACAAGGATTTCTCCCTCTAATCCCAGACTAAGGGGGGAAACCTCAACAGGAACACTCCCGAAATTTAGGAAACGGGAAACTTCGGAAAGCGGTCTACTAGGAAACTAAGGAGGAGAAAATGGAGTTCTTAAATAAGGAGATGGTGCGTTACCTAGTTCGGTGGCGATAGATTCTCCTTTAGAGGCCTTTCCTTTTCCAAGGACCACCTCTCGATCAGTTTCAGGTGTAGCTAGAGGCAGCTATGGATGGGACCGCGTGTGCCTACCTCTGAAAGTCACAATTGACACGGCATGTTCACCACAGTGGAGTCGTCACAATGGAGTCGCCAAGTGCACAGTAGCAATCTTCAAAGGCTCTGATACCTGATGCACCTTCAGAATCAGAGGCTCAATGTCATTCAATCTCGGGGAAAATTTTCAACTTCCTCCCCAACAACGGCGCCAGAAATGTTGGTGACGGAAGTCACTCCTAGATTGCAGCAGGAGCAGAGCCCGATGCCCATCAGTTAATGTCATGATTTGTTTATAAATGGATGATGAAATGGAAGTAAACTCAGAACCATATCATTTCAACTCTAAAACTAGGTCAGGCATGCATGGGTAAGTGAAGTCTTAGATAAAATTCAAACAATGAGTTGTAATAAGGGTGAGTAGGGGGAAGACTTTGTATAAGAAGAGTGCAAGGGTCTGTCGTAAACAACCGGTTTTTAACAGACTGTAGGAGAAAGCATTTAAACGTAAGATCTTCTTACATTCAAACATAGAAAACCAGAGAATACAATAATGCAACAATAAATCCTTTACCATAACATAACTGCAATAATTCGTGCGAATCAGTCAATCACAAACTCTCTTAGTATAAGATGAAAACTTAGATGGAGTGAGAAGGACTATTTGTCATAAAATAAGAAATCTCACATACAGATGCATAACCCGAGAACTAGAATGGTTGTTAAAACTTTATAGTCGGGAGCTTCTCTCTACCATCGATACCTAAAAAAATGGCGAAAATGCCTACATACACTTGAAACAACAACGACATCAAAAAACGAGATGCTACATTAAAAACATTGTGTCTTCATGCTCACTGATAATCTCCACATGCAGTCTCTGAATGATCGTGCACCTATGGCAGGCGCAATCGAACTCCTGACAGTCCTATGGGTAAACCGATGTGCTTTTAATTCATCCTCGGACTTTCCCTTTATGGTGGAGATGATGTCTAACCACAACCAATTTCCGCAATAACTACTTCCTTGGGATTAGGAACAGTCCAGCCAACTCTGTACCTTTGGGAAGTGGAGGTCCCCTTGCACTGCCACCTGGATGGGCTGAACAACCTGATGAATAGAGGTAGAGCCTAGAGTGAAGGCTGGGGAATATAATGAGAAGTGGTGAATGGGCAGAGGAGACATGGAGCACGGGGCTTGAGTGGATGAGGAGAGGTGAGTTGGGAGAAGAAGGGAAGAACACCTGGCATGTTCGAAGAGGTGCATGCTCGATTCTGGACCCCCCACCCCCCCCCCCCNGGACCCCCCCCCCCCCCCCCCCTCCGCTTAAAGGTAGAAAGGCGAGGGGGCTTCGAAATCGGATCCTGACCATAGATCTGGGCGTGCGGATCCTCACCGCCCATAGCTGCTTGCCGGTTAACCACAGGCACATTTGCATCCTGAACTTAGTTAAGTGGGTTTTCAAATGTCGCTAACACGACCTTTATTTGACCTGAAATTAATTAAAGGTCACCAATTTTGTACAAATAAACATAAAGTACATTCATTTTTGTCATCACAACTCCTCACAGAAGAGGAGAGGTATGAAATTTTCTTCCTAGAAGGGCTATTGGCTGAAATTGTGAGGCACACTCTTATATAAGGCTGATTTTGTGCAAGTGGATCAATCTTGGAAGCTTTTATGGTGATCTTGCATGGTATTTTCATGATTATTCTTGGTGAAAGTAGGTAAAATCTGCATTTTTGTGATTTATTGAATGGTTTGTGTATGGTTTTATTTGCTCATACAAGATTATAAGATTGCATGGTATACTTAATTCTTGAAGTAAGGAACTTAATTTGCTACTTTCTTACTTTCTATTTGTCAAGCTTTTCATTGAATTGATCTAGTAACTAGTGAAACCCTGGAGCCCTAGTTTCCTAGCACTCTAAGGTTTTGACCTAGTTATTTTTGCCTAAGTTCTTATCCCATAAAAATCCTAAGGAGAGCAAGGTGTTAGGGCCTAAAATTGCCTACACTCTAGTATCTTGTTTTCTTGAGGAAAATGCATAGGGGTACTTAAGTTACTACTTCTATGTATTCCTCTTGGACTTTTGTGCACTATTAAAATTGATTTGTAGCCTTAGAAGAAGCCATCCACTTGACACCATAAGCCCTAGAAGGCACTAGTTCTAGCCTCTCTCTTATTGAAAGATTGATTAAATACTCAAACTCTCTTCCTTGAAGATTTTGCTAACTTCTACTAACCCTAAACTAGACTAATTCATTAACTAACTTGTTGTTGTTGCAAATCATTACTACAACCATAATTCATGTTAGCTCTATGCCTATCAACCGAAAAAACTCCTCCAAAATGCGTTGATGAAGCACCCATCTCTATCACTGACTATCTACTTGGGTAGGCCATGCAATCTAAATACCTCTCTGAAAAATAACTCCGCTACCTGTATGGCCTTGTAGTCCATGGGTATGGAGAAGAAATGTGCAAATTTGGTCAGCCTTTCGACCGCTACAAATATTCAGTCCCTACCCTGCACGCGGGGTAGGCCTGTGATGAAATCCATAGAAATGCTCTCCCATTTCTACTCTAAAATGGGTAGAGGATGTAGTAACCCTACTGGGTGTGTTTACTCTGACTTGTTCTACTGACAAGTCGTGCACTCCCGGATGTGCTTCAGTACATCATCCTTGAGACCCTTCCACGAGAATCTCTCTCTGATCTGCCTGTAAGTTTTGAAATACCCCTGGTGCCCTGTTGTAGGCGAATCATGAAATACCTTCAGAATCTTCCCCTTTAAGGTAGATTCTAGAACCAAGTAGATCCGATCTTTGTAGAAAATGACATCATCTAGTACCCGGCATCTATCATCGACCACCTGTCCATTCATTACCTCACAAGAAAACTTGTTTTTGGAATATTCCACCAGCAAGTGTGCTTTCCAATTTGTGCAAATGTCCATCATCGAACACCCTAGTGGCATCTTGGACAAGGCATCTGCCACGAGGTTCCTTTTTCCGTTGACATACTCGATGTAAAAATCAAAGGCTTGGATCTTCGAGACCCACTTCTGTTGCCTCTCATTGAGGTCTTTCTGATCCAGGAAATACTTGAGACTGATGTGATCAATCTTCACTACAAATCTGTTGCCCACCAAATACTACCTGAATTTGGTTAAGGCATGCATAATTGCTAGAATTTCCTTGTCGTAAATAGGGTAGAGTCGCTCTGACTCACTGAGCTTCCTGCTCTCAAACACAATAGGATGGCCTCCTTGCATCAACATTGCTCCAATTCCCACCTCTGATGTGTCGCACTCCAAGACAAACAGCTACGAGAAGTCCAGAAGGGCTAGAACAGGGCATGTGCTCATAACCTCCTTCATCTTCTCAAATGTCTGTTGTGACTCCTTTGTCCATTGAAAGGAACCCTTCTTGATCAAATCTGTGAGTGGTGCTCCTAACTGCGAAAACCCCCTGACAAGCCTCCTGTAATAACTGCACAACCCAAAGAATCTCCTTAACTCTATCAAACTCCTGGGTGTTGGCCAATACAAAATGGCTCTGATCTTCTCCTAATATACTTGAACCCCCTATGCACTGATGATGTGGCCCAAGTAAAGAAACTCTGTCATCCCAAACTCACACTTGGACTCTTTGACGTACAGTGACTGCGCCTCCATGATGCTCAATACCTCCTCCAAGTGTCATGTGATGTCCCGTTCCCAAGAGTAGGCCAGCAGGGAGTGAGCTAGTAGTCGATATGTTCCCATAGACTAAATTCAAGCATAAATAGGGAACAATATGGAGAAATAAAGAGGAATTGATGGCTAAATGATGAATTAAGCCAAAATACTTAGGAAAAGTCACTTAAGCCTAAGTCAACGAAGAATTAGAATGAAAAGGTGTTAAAGGGGGACTTAATTAATTAATTAATCACTTTAGGGGGAAAAGCACCTAGATTAAGTGAGGTCAATGGTGAATTAGATTGGGAAAGGTATAAATGGAGGAATTTGACCTAATTCCTCATTATGCATTGTTATGATTTGATGTTGAGAGTTCCCAGAGGAGGAGGAGAGTCGACCTTACTGTTTTGTGGATTTATGGAGGAAACCACCACCATTGATAGGTTTCGATGTTGAGAGACACACCCTAGCCCATTAGAGTTTCCATCTAGGTATTTCACTGTAGTTTTTAGGAGTATCCATTGTAGAGTGCGCAACTCAGCCAGTGAGGGTGCAAGTCAGTTTGAGGGTTTGGAGAGCTGCATGAGATCCGTATCCAGATTGCAGTTTCCTTCCAACCCATTTGAGATCCATCCAGGGAACTTCTATTCTGCCATCTATCATCATATTATGATGATGGAATCTTGTATATCGACTCATTCATCCATTTAGGGCGCAACTCTTCCGGACAAACATTTGGTGTTGCATGCAGAGTTTTAGAGCAGATCCGGACAAATCCTTCCGGCCCATTTCCTTATTTGGTGAGATGATCGTTTTGAGCCATATAGCAATAGATTCCATTGGTGGAATCCTTTGGGGCACATTTAGTGCTCCAGGAGGTGCGCAAACCCCCCAGGGGTCCAGATCCAGTGCCTTAGAGACCAGATTCGAGATCCGTCACTCACCCATTTCAGTCTAGAGGCCAAGGTGCTTCTTTTGGAGTAGTTTCCAGTGTATTTTGACGGTCTGAACTTCTAGATGAGTTTTCCAACTGGTAGCAGTTACTGTACTTCGTCGGAATCACATATTTTCGTCGATCTATCCATGCATGCATCAGATATTCTATCATCTTCTGATCACGGGTATTTTTATGTTATTTGATTGTATTCCAGTATTGATCCATGAGATTTGGCTGATGTTTATATTCTATATTTCCAGTAGGCTATTGTATTTCCATGCTTGAACCGTATTATACATGGTATTGGGCAGTTGATGTTCTTTACTTCTGCATGCATCCTTTATATGTTGTTTAAACCATAAATATGCAACATCCACATGCAATAAAAAATATGCACATGCAATAACCATCAAGATCTGAAACATACAACTGAAACGCATCCAAAAACCCCCATTGTATCAGATTTGCAAGACAGAGTAATAGATCAGTAGAAAATATCTCGATCAGCGGGATCAGGGATATTTCAGTGGTATCAGAGCTTTAGTCCTGCCAGCCTATGACGAAAGACAATGAATACGGTAGAAGAACTATATGGCCATGAGAACGTAGGTGACGAATATGTCACTTACAACAGGCACAGGGAAAGAAGGGATAGGCCTAACTTTCCTCCCTTCCCTCCCAGTTCAAAGGAAGAGGAAGAGGCACATAGAGAAGTAGAGAGAAGAGAAAAGTGTGAGGTCGAGCGTGAAGCAGAGAGGAGGCTAGGTGACATATATGAGTGACCAAAGAGCAGTGGTAAGGCCCCTGAGGATCCATACGTAGCCTTCATGCAGGTTATCAGTGATATGCTATCTAGTCAATGGCCCATGTATCAGTCTTTGGCTCAGGTAGCGGATAGACTGGCTATGGTAGACATCCCGCGCACACAAGCCCCACATGCAACACATGAGAACTCAGGGGCAGGCAGTAGACCCCAGTCACCCACTCGCACATATACCTCTACGAGTAGGATTGCACGTTCGTTGTTTCCCAATTTCCATAGGACATCCCCGGTAGCAGCACAGATATCGATAACACAGAGACTACCCACTCATGTAGAGGACATTGCAGAGTATCGAAGAGAGTATGCAACCTTGGGCCATGACTTTCATCAAGATATGATCTTAGTTGAGTATTGTGGACTTAGACTCAGGAACCATCCTAGAGATCCACAGAGGGGAGGGCAGCAGTAGCAGGGGAATAACATTGACTTCATTTGAAAAGTTTCTAAACTCACCATACCTTCTTTTGACGGATCGTCCAAATGCACTGCTAGAGATTAGGTATAGAAACTAGACACCTACTACAAGCTCAACCAAATGACCGAGTCATAGGCCATCAGTTTCACCACCCTACACTTGGAGGGTGAGGCACACGAGTGGTGGTATCACGGATTGGTGACATTCGGTCACAATCACATCATCTCCTACAGAGAGTTCAGAGAGAGACTCATGGATATATTTGATAGGAGGGATCTAGAGATCCATTTTAGAGATCTATCCTAGTTGAGACAAATTGGCACAGTAGAGGCATTCATCTTAGAGTTTCAAGGGGTAGAAGTGGTAGTGACAAACATATTTGAGCCCCGATTGGTCATGCTATTCACAGAAGGGATCACAGAACCCTTGAGAGGATGGGTGAAGGCCTACTGGCCTCATACCTTGCAGGATGCCATCCGGCATGCTAGAGATTTGGCGGATTCAGTGCCAAAAACTAAACCCTTCACCAAACCCTTTGTACCACAGAGAGACAAGGATCAGAAGAATCTTCTAATGGAATGGAAGGGTAAGCCCAAGTTGGATGATGATACGCGATGAGATTTGATGAGGAAGAAGCTTTGCTTCTCCTGTAGAGACCCTTGGGTCCCCGAGCATAGATGCATGGGGAAGGGACAAATCCACTATATTGAAGTGGAATCAGGCAGTGAGGAGGAGGATGAGGATATTCAGGCATCGACAGACAGTGGTTCAGAGACTGAGACCACTCATGAGCCAGAGCAACAGCTGAAGAAACCTCAGATACCAGCAAGGGCACAACCCTAGGAGGAGGCAAAACCTCGTAGAGAGGTGAAAGGGGGAACCATAGCCACACTTTCAGGAGTACCCAAGTACAACACTCTCAGTCTCAAGGGCAATGCATGACAACTTTAGTTGATGGTGGGGCCACCCACAACTTCATAGATGCATCCTTAGTAGCGAGGAGGGGGTTATGCACAGAGGAGTTTGAGGGATTCCATGTGGCCATGGTTGATGGATACATGATGACATGCTTGGACATGATCCCTGACTTAGAGGTCAAACCAGGCAACTACACCCTGACTGACACATTCTATGTAGTTGACCTATTAGATAATGATGTTGTGTTAGGGGTACAATGGTTATATTCATTGTGGGAGATTGGGTTCAACTATCAGATGTTGACCATGAGCTTCAGAGACGCCAGTGGATCAAGAGTTGTGCTGAGAGGCATGTCTACATGGGCACCTCGAGCAGTATTGACAAAGAGGATGGAGTAGATCTTTCATCACGGTGATGTGGCTTACGCAGCAGAGTGTTTTATCACCATGTGAAAGGACTCAGAGAGTAGGGAGCAGTACCATCCACAGATTAGAGAGCTTATAGGATGTTATGAGCCAGTATTTGGGCCCATACCACCAGGGAGACCGCTAGACAGAGGTTTTGAGCACATGATTGAGTTAGAGGTAGGGGTTGCACCGGTGATTATAGCACCCTATATGCACCCCAAGAAATTTAGGGATGAAATTGAGAAAGCAATCAAATAATTACTCACTATGGGGCACATTAGGCACAACATGAGTCCTTTTGCATCTTCAGTCGTCCTGGTACTAAAGAAGGATGGCACGTTATGGATGTGCATCGATTACAGAGTGCTCAACAAGAAAACGATGAAGAATCATTACCCCATTCCATGCATAGATGAGTTGATGGATGAGTTACATGGGGAAATCTTCTTCACTAAGATTGATCTATGCTCAGGATACCATCAGATTAGTATCAGGGAGAAAGACATTGAGAAGACATCATTCCAATGCCATTTCAGACACTTTGAGTTCTTGGTCATGCTGTTTGGACTGACCAATGTACCAACCACTTTCCAGTCTTGCATGAACCATATCTTTAGAGGACAGTTGAGGAAGTACCTTCTGGTATTCTTCAACGATATATTGATCTACAACAAGACATGGGATGAGCATTTAGCACATTTGGAGAAGGTCTTGGATATTATGCAGGCATAATCTTTATATGCCAAGGAATCCAAATGTGAATTTGGCATGAGGGAACTACTGTACTTGGGGCATATCATCAGTGAGCAGGGAGTACATGTTCGCCAGGAAAAGATTAGGGCCATTGTGGATTGGCCAATGCCCAAAAATATCATGGAGCTGAGAGGATTCTTTGGGTTATGCAATTACTACAGGCGGTTCATCAATGGTTTTTCATAGTTGGGAGCACCACTCATAGACTTGACCAAGAAGGGTTCTTTTCATTGGACAGAGGAGTCACAATAGACATTCAACAAAATGAAGGAGTTTATGAGCACATGCCCTGTTCTAGCCCTTCCAGACTTTTCGCAGTCATTTGTCTTAGAGTGCGATGCATCAGGGGTGGGGATTGGAGCAGTCTTGATGCAGGGGGGGAACCCCATTGTGTTTGAGAGAAGAAAGCTCAATGATTCGAATAGACTCTATCCTATTTATGACAAGGAGATGCTAGTGATCATGCATGCCTTAACCAAATTCAGGTAGTATCTAATTGGTAGCAGGTTTGTAGTGAAGACTGATCATAACAGTCTCAAGTATTTCCTTGATCAGAAAGACCTCAGTGAAAGGCAGAAAAAGTGGGTCTCAAAGATTCAATCCTTTGACTTTGACATTGAGTATGTCAAGGGAAAAAGGAATATCGTGGCAGATGCCTTGTCCAGGGGGCCAACAGGATGTTCGATGATGGACATTTGTATAGATTGGAAAGCTCATTTGTTGGTGGAATACTCCAAAAACAAATTTTCTTGTGAGGTGATGGATGAACAAGTGATTGATGATAGATATCGGGTTCTTGATGACGTCATTTTATACAAGGACCAGATCTACTTGGTTCTAGAATCTACCCTAAGGGGAAAATTCTGAAGGTATGTCGTGATTCGCCTACAGTAGGCAATCAGGGGTACTTCAAAACATATAGGAAGATCAGGGAGAGATTCTCATGGAAGGGTCTCACGGATGATGTGCTGAAACACATACGAGAGTGCATGACTTGTCAGCAGAACAAGTCTAAGCAGACACACCCCACAGGGATACTACAACCTCTACCCATTCCAGAGCAGAAATGGGAGAGCATTTCCATGGATTTCATTACAGGCCTCCCTAGAGTGAAGGGCAAGCACTGTATATTTGTGGTGGTCGACAGACTAACAAAATTTGAACATTTCTTTGCCATACCCACAGACTACAAGGCCATACAGGTAGCATAGTTTTTTTTCAGGGAGGAATTCCGGTTGCATGAGTTACCTAGGGAGATAGTCAGTGATAGGGATGGGCGCTTCATCAGCGCATTTTGGTAGGATATTTTCAGATTGTCAGGCATAGAGCTAGCCACAAGTACTAGCTATCACCCACAAATAGATGGGAAGACAAAGATCGTCAACAAATGGGTGGAAGGGTATCTGAGGAACTATGTGAGGGGGAAACAATGCACTTGGGTGAGATGGTTACATATGGGTGAGTATTGCTACAACACAACTTACCATATGTCTATCAGGATGTCACCGTTCAGGGCATTGTATGGATATGATGCACCCTCCTTTATAGAGAATGTGTTTGGGGACAACAGGGTGCCAGGGGCCAAGGATTGGGTGGAGGAGAGTCAGAGGATTCTTCAATCAGTAAGGGATAACTTGCAGTCAGCTCAGAATCAACAGAAGATATATGAAAACTGACACAGAGTTGAGCGTAGTTTTGAGGTAGGTGATTTGGTTTTTCTGCAATTACAGCCATACCGACAATCCTCCTTGAAGAGGAGCAGAGAAGAGAAGCTAAATATGAAGTTCTATGGGCCATAAAAAGTCATCAAGAGGATAGCTGAGGTGTAATATGAGCTAGAGCTACCGGAAGGTAGCAATATTCATAACGTCTTTCATGTCTCTTGCCTTAAAAAGGTTGTGGGACAACAGGTTAGCATTTCAGAGGAGTTGCCACCCTTGGATGAGGAGGGTCAGTTGGTGTTAGTGCCAGAGGAGGTACTAGAGCAGAGAGAGTGCATATTGAGGAGCAGGATCATCAGAGAGTGCTTGGTTAGATGGAGAGGTCTTCCAGTGGAGGATGCCACATGGGAGGGAGAGCATATCTTACAGCACCCCGGATTAATGTTGCTTGAGGACAAGCAATCTCGGGAAGGGAGGACTGTGATGTCTTATTCCCAAGAGTAGGCCAATAGGGAGTGACTTAGTAGTCTATATGTTCCCATAGACTATAGTCAGGCACAAACAGGGAACAAGATGGAGAAATAAGGAGGAATTGATGGCTAAACGATGAATTAAGCCAAAATACTTAGGAAAAGTCACTTAAGCCTAAGTCAACGAAGAATTAGAATGAAAAGGTGTTAAAGGGGGACTTAATTAATTAATTAATCACTTTAGGGGGAAAATCACCTAGATTAAGTGAGTTCAATGGTGAATTATATTGGGAAAGGTATAAAGGGAGGAATTTGACCTAATTCCTCATTATGCATTGTTATGATTTGATGTTGAGAGTTCCCGAAGGAGGAGGAGAGCCAACCTTACTGTTTTGTGGATTTCTGGAGGAAACCACCACCATTGATCAGTTTCGATGGAGAGACACACCCTATCCCATCGAATATACCATCCAGGTATTTCACCATACTTTTTAAGAGTATCCATTACAGAGTGCACAGCTCAGCCAATGAGGGCGCAAGTCAGTTTGAGGGTTTGGAGAGTTGCACGAGATCCGTATCCAGATTGCAGTTTCCTTCCAACCCATTTGAGATATAGCCAGGGAACTTCTATTGAGCCATCCATAATCATATTATGATGGTGGAATATTTCATTTTGACTCATTCATCCATTTAGGGTGCAACTCTTCTAGACAGACATTTGGTGTTTCATGCAGAGTTTTAGAGAAGATCTGGACAAATCCTTCCGACCCATTTCCTTATGTGGAGAGATGATTGTTTTGAGCCATATATCATTAGATTCCATTGGTGGAATCCTTTGGGGCGCATTCAGTGCTCCAGGAGGTGCGCAAACCCCCCAGGGGTCCAGATCCAGTGCCTTAGAGACCAGATTCAAGATCCAACACTCACCCATTTTAGTCTAGAGGCCAGGGTGCTTCTTTTGGAGTAGTTTCCAGCGTATTTCGATGGTTTGAACTTTCGAACGAGTTTTCCAGCTGGTAGTGGTTACCGTACTTCGCCGAAATCGAATATTTTCGTCAATCTATCCGTGCATGCATCAGATCTGCTATCATCTTCTAATCACGGGTATTTTTATGTTATTTGATTGTATTCTAGTACTGATCCATGAGATCTGGCTGATGTTTATATTCTATATTTCCAGTAGGCTATTGTATTTCCATGCTCGAACCGTATTATACATGATATTGGGTAGTTGATGTTCTTTACATCTGCATGCATCCTTTATATGTTGTTTAAACCATAAATATGCAACATGCACATGCAATAACCCACATGCACATGTAATAACCATAAAGATCTCAAACATACAACTGAAATGCATCCAGAAACCCCCAGTGTATCAGATCTGCAAGAGAAAGTAATAGATCAGTAGCAAATATCTCGATCAGTGGGATCAGGGATATTTCATGTCCCATAGGCTCTTTCCATTTCTTGCTATAGAACAAAATGTCATCGAAGAAAACCAAAATTGATTTCCTCAACTACCCCTGAAAATGTGGTTCATGCAAGACTGGAATGTAGCTGGTGCATTGGTTAGCCGAAATGGCATAACCAGAAACTCAAAATAGCCAAAGTGGCACCAAAATGTCATCTTCTTTATGTCCTCTCTAATGTTGATCTGATGATATCCAGAGCGTAGATCAATCTTCAATAAGAAAACTGCCCCATGCAACTCATCCATCAACTTGTCAATGCGAGGGATAGGATACCGATTTTTTATGGTTTTCTTATTCAAATCCCAGTAGTCGATGCACATCCTCATGGTACCATCCTTCTTTAGGACTAAGACAACTGAAGTGGTGAATGGAATGCTACTAGGTCTGATGTGTCCCATTTCCATCAATTCCTTGATTGCTTTTTCTATCTCATCCTTGAACCTCTTAGGATGACGACAGGGGGGGGTGATCATGGGTTTGGCCCCCTCCTCCAACTCAATAGTGTGCTCAAATCCCTTGTCCAGCGGTCTCCCTGGTGGAATCGAACCAAAAACCTGTTGATGTCATCCCAACAAGTTCCCTATCTTTGTCTGATACTTCTGTCAACCCTCGAAATCCTTTCGCGTAGTGATCAAGCACTCTACGACAAATGTTTCCTCCCCATGCCTGAATATCCTCTCCATCCTCTTGGCTGATACTGTCCTGGGTGCCCCTGTCGACATGCCCCTTAGGACAACCATCTTCCCATCACTGTCTCTGAATCCCATCTCGAAGGTTTGGTAGTTGGTGGTGATTTTACCCAAGGTGATCAACCACTAAACTCCCAAAACTAAATCTGTGTCTGATAGGTCAACCACATAAAATGTATCTCTCACAGTGTAGTTTCCCAACCTGATCTCCAAGTCTGCAACTCTGTTTAAACACTCCACTCTATGGCCATTTTCTACTGCGACATCAAATCCCTCAAACTCCTCTGTCTGAAGGGCCCGTCATGATACCAATGAAGCGTTGATGAAGTTGTGGGTGGCCCCACCATCTATAAGGGAATTTCCCACTGCCCCTGAAAAATACCTCTGATCCAGAGGGTGTCGTACCTGGGTACACCAGAAAGGGCCGCTATTGTTGAAATAATGTAACTGCAAAGTGTATTCTTATTATTATTTGATATATTATTCATTGGATCAATCCCCATTGTGGATTGATCATGTTGGCTATTGTAAAAGGAACAAATCCCCCTTTGCGGATTGGTCATAATGTAATTGAAATAGGCAAAAGAAGAGGTCGGCTCCAGAATATATTTAAGAGGCCCAGAATATAATACAGGTGGTTATAACCACCTAGTTTGAAAATTCAACTCTACCAGTGAAGAGACACTTCACACGTGCCATATTTGTATAAATAAGGAGGCTAGCGCCTCACTTAGACAAACACCTCACTTGCTCATTGAGAGATAAGTTTCAAAATTGTATTGGAGAAGAGACACAAAGAGTGGTGCATCTTTTGGGAGAGGATCTTCTATATTAGCTTGAGTTATCTCTTGGCATTGTATTGGCTATCTATAATAAGGAAGTTTTGTTGAGTTTTCTTCCCCTAGAGAGTTTCCTAGGATAAATGTTGTGTCTCTTGTGATTGTGTATTTCTCAGTGATCTTGTGTTATGCTATTGTTATCTATTGAAATGCAAAGAACTATAATAATGGCTTAAACATTAACATAGTATCCGAGCCAAGATAAAGAAAGCATGTTTCACAAGAGTGAAAAATGTCATTGTTGTTGTACATGCAAATTAGCGCTTTTTTATGGTGAAGCATTTTAGCCCTAAAACTATCTAGAAAAGTGTGCCCTCCCCCAAGGATTACTTTGGCACTCTCAGTGCACCTTTTCAGTGGCTAGATCTCCTGGAAAGTGAAACCCTAGTTTCACAAAGTACCAGAAAACCAAAAAACCAAAGTACCAGAAGTACTAGAAGTACCAAAGTACTAGAAGTACCGGAAAACTAGTCCAGAAATCCACAAATCAAGTTTGAGGGGGTAAAAGTTGGATTTTCAGAAATCTGACTGCACCAGCTTACTCGCCTCAGCTCAGTGCATCTATCCCCTAGATCAGAATTTCAAAATTCAAAGTTTGAAAAATTAGGGTTTCCTCATAAAACCCTAAGTTGCAGTCTTAGAACCAGTTGTAGATGCAGTACCAGTTGCAGTTGCAGCCGTACTACCAGTTGCAGTCACCCTTGAAGTTTTTAAAGAGTTGGTAATGATTACCGCTGCTGCCAGATGGTACCACCACCTGCAAATGTTATCAGAGGTATGTACTCACATATGTTTAAATGGTTAAAATTTAAAGAGTATTTGCAGAAGAAGGGATCTGTTGTCATAGATCAAGAATGATCTCAAGATCCAACACATTCAGAAGAATAATGCAACTCAGGTTTGATTATTCTAATATGCATCTATTTTTTATGACATTATTTTGATCAGTGTTGCATGTTGAAGCTATGATCAAAATATTAGATGGATTAAAGTAGAGATCATAGAGCTTATTCTCTAACCCAACCTTCTGTCAAGATAGCGTATTGTCTCAGTACAAAAGACAGGTTGAAGAAATCACTCGTCACTTGAGTGAAGGAGACTTGGAAGAAAAGAAAGCACTCATTCTTGAGGACAAGGCTCCAGGTTTGATTAATAAAGTTGATAATATTCAAAGGTAGACATGACAAGTTGATGACTATAGTTGAGATAACAGTCCTTGTAAAGTATTATACTTGATAGCATGTGAGCATATAAAGGTAAATGCTTTGCCTGATACAACTAACACCTCCTCTAGGAGAAACCTCGTGTGTTAGTTCCAGGTTTCCATGGAGGAATGTTTGATCACAACACTATGAGAGTGTTGACCTCATTTCATATTGTATTCCTTACCTTTAATCTTTTCTTCAGACAAATTACAAGTGATAGCTCTAAAGGAGCTACTGTGATGATTGTTCATGCTATTGCTTTATATTATCAAAGGGATATTATTCTTGCTTGTTGTTTTTGTTGACCTTGCTCCAGGTCATAGGTAATAACCCTGAGGAAGCTTTAGTGAAGGTTGCAGAAGACAACGTGCTAAAGGAGAGACCATAAATGAAGCAATCATCATTGGAAAAGAAGAAGGTGGCTTGCATAAGCTAAAGGGTCACTCAAAAGCTTCCATGATCCATGCCATTGAGAATCCATGTGAATTTTGGCATAGAAGATTAGCTCACATTAACTACAAGGCGCTACCATACATATGCAAAGCGGTCACAGGTTTACCAGAACTCAAGGTTGACCATGAAGGCGTATGCAATGGATGTGCACAAGGGAAGAACATCAAGAACCCTTTTCCGGAGAGAGACAAAAAAGCAGAAGGAGTCCTAGAACTCATTCATTCATATGTGTGTGGCCCAATGCCATCATCCTCCATGAGTGGGTATGTATACTATGTATCATTCATTGATGATTATTCTCGTAAGACCTGGCTGTATCTCTTGAAATCTAAAGATGAAGTGTTCAACAAATTCAAGGAATTCAAATCCTTGATAGAGAATCTTTCTGAAAGAAAGATCAAGATACTCAGGTCAGATAATGGAGGAGAATACACCTCAAAAAAGTTCGTGAATTTCTGCAAAGATGTTGAGATCAAGAGGGAACTCACTACTCCCTATAATCCTCAACAAAATGGTGTAGCTGAATGAAAGAACAGAATGATAATGGAATATGTAAAGACTATAATCCATGATCAAGATCTTCCTATGTGCTTATGGGCAGAAGCAGCAATGGCAGTTGTATATGTGCAGATTCCAGAAACGATTGTCCCATAGTGCACTTGGGCTCAAGACCCCGAAAGAGATGTTCACCAGAAAGAAGCCAAAGGTAAGCCATCTCAAAATATTTGGCTACCCAGTATTTATTCATATACCGAAAGAGAAGAGAAACAAGATGGAACCTTTAGGAAAGAAGGGAATATTTGTGGGATACTGTGAGGTCTCCAAGGCCTTCAGAATCTATATACCAGGTCACCATCACATTGAGATCAACAGGGATGTGACTTTTGATGAAGATGCAGTGATTAAGAAATCCAGAAGATGCCATCTTGAAGAAGTATATGAAGAGGAACCCGTAATCCCCAAAATTGTAGTGAGGGAGGTTCATAGAGCTGTAGAACCAGTGAGGGAAGTCGTAACTTCCCCTGATGAGGAAATTATAGAAGACCATGATATATTATAAGTTCAAGAACCTCCTTAGATGACGATCCTCCATAAAAGAAATCTAGTTTGGGCTAGAGATCTTATTCAAGATGGAGAGAAGTATGGTGTTCCCGAAGGAACTACGAGACAGGTGAAAAGACCAAAGCCATTCTCCAGTTATACAGCTTTGATGTGTGATCTTCTAGAGGAGGAGCCTACCTACCTTGAAGAATCCATTCATAGGAAAGAATGGGTAGATGCCATGACAGAGGAATACCAATCCATAATAAAGAACGAAGTATGGGAAATAGTTCCTAGACCAAAGAGTAAAGATGTGGTATACTCCAAATGGCTCTTCAAAATAAAACATGTTGCTGATGGAAGTATTGAGAAGTATAAAGCAAGATTTGTCACTCGTGGCTTTTCTGAAAAGGAAGGCATTGACTATGAAGAGACATTCGCTCCTGTAGCTAGATACACTTCGATCAGAACCATCATAGCTCTTGCAGCTAAGATGAAGTGGAAGTTACACCAGATGGACATGAAGACAACTTTCCTAAATGGTGTCATTGAAGAGGAAGTGTATATAGAGAAACCTCAAGGATTTGAAGTTGAAAACAGGAAGTCTCATGTCTGCAAATTGAAGAAAGCCTTATACGGATTGAAGCAAGCTCCTAGAGCTTGGTATGGTCGGATAAACAATTTCTTGACGTGCTTGGGCTTTACCAAGAGTAAAGAATATTCTAAACTCTACTTCAAGGTTATGAACGATGAGCCAGTAATATTACTGCTATATGTGGATGACGTATTCTTAACCAGAGAAGAAAATCTCATCATTGAATGTAAGAAGAGACTTGCCTCAGAATTTGAAATGAAAGACCTTGGCCTAATGCATTATTTCTTAGGTCTTGAGGTATGGCAAAGTCCAGAGAGGATATTCCTTAACCAAGGGAAGTATGCAGTCGAAATCCTGAAGAGATTCGACATGTTGGAATGCAAGTCCATGAATACACCCATGGAAGCGAAGATGAAGTTGTTAATCAACACTTCGTCAGAATTGACTGATGCCACACTGTACAGACAGATTATTGGATCGTTGATGTACCTAACGAACACCAGACCAAACATTTGTTTTGCCGTGAACACCTTGAGTCAGTTTCTGGTAGAACCCAAACATGTTCACCTAGTGGCTACAAAACATGTGATGAGGTACCTTAAGGGTACAATAGATTGCGGTCTTAGATATGATGGAGATCATGATTTCACATTAAGTGGATATACTGATGCAGATTGGGCAGGAAGTGTTTCTGACAGGAAAAACACTTCAGGATGTTGTTTCAGTTTGGGATCAGCCATGATCTTGTGGTAGAGTAGGAAGAAAACTAGCATTTCTCTTAGCACAATGGAAGCAAAATACATTGTTGCATGTTCTGCCAGCTGTGAAGCTATATGGCTTCAAAAGTTGTTGACCGGCCTATTTGACCTAGAGATGGAAGCAACCATGATCCTATGTAACACCAGAGCTGCATAAAGATGACAGAGAATCCTATATTCCATGATAGGTCGAAGCACATAGAGATCCGATATCATTACATCTGTGACATGGTGCAGAGAGGAGCCTTAAAGCTCCAGTATGTTAACACGAATGAACAGGTTGCTGATGTGTTGACCAAGCCTCTATCTCGTGTAAAGTTTGAGCACTTTCGAGATAAGATTGGTATAGTCCGAAAGGACCTTCCTCGAAAGGGGGAGTAGTTGTTGTGATAAGACATCTCTTGCTTCCATCTTTATTGCTGTGACGTAAAGCAAGACGAAGTGATCAGACTAGAACTGTGCTTTCGGCTTGACAATTGTGACGTAAAGCCAGTCTAGTATCCTGCTTCCAACTTGATGATGTGACGTAAAGAAGGATGAGTATCTTGCTTCCAGCCTTATTGTTGTGACATAAATCAAGACGATGTGATGAGACTAGAACTATGCTTCCGTCTTGACAGTTGTGACGTAAAGCTAGTCTAATATCCTACTTCCAGCTTGATTGCTATGACATAAAGCAAGACGAGTATCTTGCTTCTAGTCTTATTGTTGTGACGTAAAGCAAGACGTTGAGATGAGACTAGTACTGTGCTTTTAGCTTGACAGTTGTGAAGTAAAGCCAGTCTAGTATCTTTCTTCCAACCTGATGGTTGTGATGTAAAGCAAGATGTTGAGATGAGACTAGTACTATGCTTCCGGCTTGACAGCTGTGACGTAAACCCAATCTAGTATCTTGCTTCCAACCTGATGGTTGTGACATAAAGCAAGACGATGTGATGAGACTAGTACTGTGCTTCCGGCTTGATAGCTCTGACGTAAAGCCAATCTAGTATCTTGCTTCCAGCTTGATTGTTGTGATGTAAAGCAAGACGAGTACTGGGCTTCCAGCTTGACAGCTATGACGTAAAGCCAGTCCTGTATTATGATGAGCTAGCCTCGTGTTGTGATGATGATGTATCAGTTTTATACTAATACATATTGATGCATATGATGATTGCATTCATTTGAGAATGATGATGCTGCCGATGAAGAAAACTTCCGATGATTTATAGATACACCAGTTAGTGTTCCAAGATGATATTGACGATGTTGTCCTCTCACCCACTTGATGTTGTTGATGATGTTGTCCTCTCTCTCTCTCTCTCACCTGATGTTGTTGAAGAATAACCTTCTTGTTAAGGGGGAGTGTTGAAATAATGTAACTGCAAAGTGTATTCTTATTATTATTTGATATATTATTCATTGGATCAATCCCCATTGTCGATTGATCATGTCGGCTATTGTAAAATGACCAAATCCCCTTTTGCATATCGATCATAATGTAATTGTAATAGGCAAAAGAAGAAGTTGGCCCCATAATATATTTAAGAGGCCCATAATATAATAAAGGTGGTTATAATCACCCAGTTTGAGAAGTCAGCCCTGCCAGTGAAGAGACACTTCACACGTGCTATATTTTTATAAATAAGGAGGCTAGTGCCTCACTTAGACACACACCTCACTTATTCATTGAGAGACAAGTTTCAGAATTGCAGTTGGAGAAGAGAGAGGGAGAGTGGCACATATTTTGGGAGAGGATCTTCTGTATTAGCTTGAGTTATCTCTTGGCATTGTATTGGCTATCTATAATAAGGAAGTTTTGCTGGGTTTTCTTCCCCTAGAGGGTTTCCTAGGATAAATGTTATGTCTCTTATGATTTTGTATTTCTCAATGATATTGTGTTATGCTATTGTTATCTATTGAAATGAAAAGAACTATAATAATGGATTAAACATTAACAACTATGACTCTTCCCTTTGTTGGTTTCCATCTGCTAGCCTTCTCAGGAGGTTGTGGAACAACTGGTGGGTGGGTCCCTGCCGGTGTCGATGGTCTATGAGGAGGTTGTTCCTCCGCCTGCTCTAGCTCCTCCTTTGAGATGGTGGATCCACTGTCCTGCTCCTCCTCCTCACTGTCCACACTGTCTGTGGCCACCTCAATATAGTGAATCTCTCCCTTTCCCATGCATTTGTGGCCTAGGACCCAAGGATCTCTGCAGTTGAATAAAAGCTTCTTCCTCATAAGCTCTCACCTCGTCTCATCATCCAACTTCTCCTTACCCTTCCATTACCTATGTAATGCCTTCTGGTCTCAATCCTTCTGTGGTATGAAGGATTTGGAAAAGGGTTTAGATTTTGGCACTGAATCTGTCAAATCTCTAGTGCGTAGGATGGCATCTGGCAGGGTGTGAGGTCGGTATGCCTTCACCCATCCTCTCAAGGTTTCTGTGAGCCCTTCTTTGAGTAACATGATCAGTCTAGGCTTGGATATATCTGTCACTACCACTGATACCTTCTCAAACTCTGATATGAATGCCTCTGCTGTGCTAGTTTGTCTCAATTGGGCTACATCTCTAAAATGGATCTCTGCATCCCTCCTGTCAAATCTGTCCATGAGTCTCTCTGTGAACTCTCGGTAGGAGGTGATGTGACTATGGCCCAATGTCACCAATCCATGATACCACTATTGATCGCCTATTCAAATAGGGGGTCAACTCCATGTGCCATGAGTACATGCATCAATAGATGCTAATATGTCGAAGATAATTTGGTTCTACTGGGTAATTTTTGCCTCAAACACATATTTTTGTAAACAGAATTTCCGCACCCTTGCGTGGGTTAATAATGTAATAGGTTTGCATGAGTCATATTTAGGTCAGTTACCTTGGGATTTATTCATTAGGAGAGTTCTTTTCATCGAGGTTTTTTTATCCTCGGGTTATTAATTGGGCTTTTCAGCCTTATTAATTTCCCTTGAGTTTTTCCCTCCCACCAGCAATAATTCCTCCAAAGTGGTGAAAGGCATTCTAATGGGGTTATATTCTAGTAGCTATTGTTTAGTAATGATTTAAATGACCATGTATGACATCTTATAAAGTTTCGTGGAATTTCGTCAAGTCTAGATTGGTTTTTTTTAATTAATTAAATTAATTAAATTTTCCTAAGGCTGGAAGTTTAATTATTTAATTAATTAATTATTTGTGAGAAAATGTTGTAAAGACTAGGTCCTTTGGATTTTTCTAGGGTTATTTGTTCTCAAAACAAATGGAATGAGACCCTCTACACCCTTTCACCAAGTTTCAGCTCAGTCGGACAACTTTTGCTAGGTGTTTGTCCACCGGGAGTCTCAGTGAGTCAAAATAGCAATTTTAATTGCTAAGCCATGACATAGGTAAAATGTCATTTTTGTAATTTTGAGCTAATGGGTTAAAGTAAAGATGGATAAGTGTGAGAGATATTTTTCCTAACCTTTCCTAACCTTTTCCAACCCTCACATCATCACTTTCCCTAAAGTGGTGTGCCCCCCTTCTAGAAAGTCTCTAAAAAGAAAAAACTTAATAAAAAAATTAATGAGAGACTTATTCTGTCCCTTGATGTGCCTCCCTAGACCCTAAAACTCATCATTTGACTTTTCAAATCCTTGCCAACTCACTCCAACTCATTTCCACTTCATCCATCCATGCCAAAACCCTAACTTACCAAAACCCTTAAAGTGACTTTTCTTTGATGTGTGACACTTGTAACTCATCTGAGAGGGGTATCTTTGCCTTCCCAATTATAAATAGAACCCCTCCCTCACTCATTTGACACTATATCTTGAGATATTGTTATGCAACTGGATTTTCCCTTCATCTCTCTCTCTTTTTTTCATTGTGCTTCCTTTCCATTTTGCTCTTGAGTGTTGGAGAAACATGTTGCTACAAGACTCTCCTCTTGAGTAATAGAAAGGCTTTGGAGGATTTGAACTATTATCGTACATTTTGTAGCTAGGTCAAATGGCTATAATATGGAGGTCAAACTAGCGTAATAGGAACCTATCCCACCCAATGTCACCACGATGGGGAGGTTCTTTCTCTTTAGCGAGGTTAGGCCTAGGGGAGACGTCCCCGATAACCTAGAGTTTTGAAGAGGCAAAAGTTAAAAGAACAAAGGAAAAGTCCCCCCTTCATAGGTCACCACCAAAAAAGATAGTCCCGGCTAAACAACCAATAATGAAGTGAARCCCCAAAGAAGAACACCTGCCCAGAACAAAGCAACAACAAACCAATATATGCAAGCTATAATTCAATGGGTTAGTACTTCATAAGACTATCTGATATTTAAATAAGCAATTATGGAAATAAATATTGACGAAGTCAATGTTTATCAATATAGAAATGCAAATAATATCACTTCCTCAATAGATACTGAAATGACATGGCATTCAACGTAACAAATCAACACACCATCAATTAATGCCTAAATCACCATTCAATTGCTCTTAAAACAAGACGTTGTTGCATAAAGATGAAATATTCAGGTGTGACGTTAGCAACTTAGGGTTAGTAGTTAGTTAGGGTTTCAATTTAGGAAAGAGTTTGAGAGTTTGTTTGATCACTTTCACTTCAATGCTGGAGGTCTAAGATCAGTGTCTTTGGGATAATGGAGTCAATTTAGCAGAGGATGCAAGGGTTAAAGGAGGGTGGAAAAGGACTAGAGGGAAGAGTTCTGAAGTGTTGTTATGACATCGCTTTAGAATCAAAACCCTAGGGGAGAGAGGATCACTTCGGTGTTGCTAAAGCAAGGCCTCATTCTCTATCCTCCTTCCTTAGGTTAACTTGGCAAAAACGACTAGAATGAAAGATAAAACAACACAAGAGAGTGTAGTGAGGGAGAGTGTTGCTACAACAAGGCTCTATCACTAAACCCTAGAAGAAAAGTGGCCCTAGGTGTAGATAACCTAGGCCTAGGACGTCACCTCCTTCTTGACTTCTGGAAAGTATGACTAGCTCAGGGAGAAGAAGAAATGAGAGTGTAGTTATGGCTAGGCTCTTCCTTCCTTCTTCAATGGATGAAAATTTTTGTTTTAGGGGACATGAGACAAGGACCTACTTGTGTGCTTGTCACCTAGGGTTTTGATTGAACAAATTATAAATACATGTAAGAAAATAAGACTACAACCATTCAATCAAGAAGTTTTGCAGAAAAATACTTACAATTCTTTAAGAAATAACCATGCAAACCCTAGTTGTAACACCTTCCTTCAAGAGAAAAACCATAAAATGCCAAGAAATGCATTCCTTCAACAAGTGCACCTCACTAAACCAAAAAAAAAACCCAAGTAGGGTGCTAAAAGTAGACCTCCCTAATGAGTGAGTGATGTGTTATGTTAAAATGAGGCTAAAACTCCTCAATATATACTGTATCAATGACCTTAATTAACTTTTAGGTCATAAAATGGCTGACAAGGCCAGAATATCAAAGTAATAGTGTTTTTACATTAAATGTTCAATTTAAAACCCCAACTGACCAAAAGAAAGACATCAAGCCCCACTGAGGGAGACGTTAGCCCTTTTTAGGGAAAATGCAACACCAAAAGGACAAAACGTTGGCCCTCTCTGGGCCTCCCAATCATGCCACACATGCCAACTTCCCTGTCAAATTGTCACATGCACAAGGTGATGACATGATCTCCTAGGTGACGTCCTGGGCCATCCAAGGAAAATGTTCCACTGGAAGTGGATCAATCCCCTTAGGCCTTTCTCTGTCAAAGTGCCTCTGACGAAACATCCTCTTCTTCTCTAGTGTAAAACCCTGATCAACGACAGTCCTGTCTATGCCCCCTGATGGGGTCTCAACATCCATCTGATGGGATCTTCAGCCCCATGAAGGTCCGAAATGATCATCTTCCCATGTGTACTGGTCCAAATGGTACCTGTCCATCGGGCATGATCCTGCACATCAAAAGTTATGCCCTCCATGGGCTCATCAATCACCAGGATCATAGCAATGTTAATCATGTTTCATCATCAATATTATCAAACATGTGCATAAGAACCCTGATACATCGGTCAATAGCTCAAATACATTACAAAAACCTACAATACAAGACCGGAGAAAAAGACAAGATGTCCTATTGGGCTAGTATCCAAAAGAAAAGGGAAGTTTCCAGGAAAGTTTCATCCAAGCCATGTAAGTGAGATGATGTGTCTAGGGGATGTCCAGACATGTGGGTGAAGTGAAAGCCAGGGATGCATAGTGTTATCTATGGGTGCCTTTGTAGAAGGCGAGTTGTACCTGTCATGGATGCAATTTTTCCAAGCTCGTTCTTGCTTTTATTATTTTTCTTTCTTTATTATTTTATTTTCTTTTTCTTTTTATTCAAGGGATAACCAGAGGATACTGCCTTGGCATGGTGACCAGAGCTGACAGTGTTACCCACAAGTACTTTCATAGAGATGAGAAGGTTGGCTCATGATGATACCCCCTTTCCCTTGGCCATGCAACCAAAGGTCACTACCCTAGCATGGTAACCGGATGGTGGCAATGTCATACTGTTAGGTACCCATGAACCTAATAGGTTGGCTCTTAATGAGACCCCCTATCCTCTTGACTAGGTCTTGTTTGTTATTTTCCAGGTCCCTCTTGTTTCTTACTAAGAGGCTTTTTATTGCCTTCTCGAGCATCCCTGGGTGAAGCATCTCGAGGTTTTATTTCTAGGCTTTTAACTTTTACCAACTTCTTTTACCTTCTGGGCCTTTAGCCCCTTCTTCCCACAAGATAAGGTGCAATCCTACAAACAGGTCAACCCAATGCCCGGACAAGGGGAATGGGATAAGTGAGCGAGAGATAAGGTGAAATAGTGGTGCTATGATGGGAGTGGACGATGGATTTTCAGAAATCCCCTGGGTGGCAAACCAAAACCTATGGGCATAGGCTTGCTAGGGCACCCTGTCGATCTCCCCAAGCATGGTCAAGTGGGTTAATGTAAGATCCAAGTAGTTGTTATAGGTAAAAGGGAATCAGATGCATATATTTAAAAGTTTCAATGATCAAAAGTGACAGATACCATGATACCTGGACCAATTACCTCATGGAGTAAGAACCTCGTCTGATACAATACCAAGCTGATGGTGATGGATGTTGCAACAGCTGACAGGGCAAAGCTGATGGAAGAAGAAAACATGGGTTTTCTATCCACTGAGCCATGACTGAGTGCTTCCCTTCACATTATTTGTCTCTCCATGTCTAGGCCCTATGGGCCTCGAGAAATGATCTCCTAGTTATCCCTAAAAATCACGTATAACATCTGGCTCCAACTCGGGGACATGTGCTCACTGTAGAGTGCATGAGAACCTCAACATCTCTGGCATAACTTGCATACCTGCTCAAACTCGATAGGGACATTAGCAAAAAAAATGGGGCAGTAATGCCACCCCAACATACATACATACATACATACATACATACATACATACATACATACATATATATATATATATATATATATATATATATATATATATATATATATATATATATACTAAAATAAAAAAATCAATAATGCAAATGTGGAAGCAAACTAACATGAAATGCAGATTATATAATACACGAAAAATGCCTACTTACCTACGCTTACCTGCGAAATCAAGTCCCCCCACCTTGGTGGGGTTTGAGGAGGTGCCCGTTGATGGGTAATGGGTGCCTTCTTCCCTCCAGAGTGTATAGATAATATGAGTCGTTAACTGATTCCATTCCAACTTTGAAGGGTCCGAGCCATGACTGAGTGCTTCCTTTCACATTAGTTGGCTCTCCTTTTTGGGTATCCCACATCCATACCATGTCTCCCTCCTTGTACTTTCTGATTTTGTATTTGGTTGTTCCTTGGACAACCCTGGTGTATTGTGTTGAGGGAGGGGGGTGGGCTTCTACTATAAAAATTTCCTGTTGAGACGGGTGGATTTGTACGTCATCTTCATGTTTCTTTAATATCTTCACCGTCTCAATTTCTTTGTTCTTGAATTCATCTGAGTTGTTGGCATTCTTCTCTCTTGGGCCATTCGATCTGATCAAAATCCTCCTCTGTTGCAAAGTGCATATCTTCTAGAGAATACTTTTGAAGGGTTTATATCATCTCATTTTGTGCTTTGTCATGATTGACGAGGTGAGTAATATCCTACACATGGTCCCCGGTTATTGGCACATTGAGGAGACAGCCCACCGTTCCATTTTTCAAATGCAATTGCAAGAATGTGAAGTCCATATCAAGGGTTCCACCTAACATTGCACCAAACTTCCCCTAGATAACAACATTCCCCACACATCTGGGACATCAACTACCACAATGTCAATGTGGACTATCTTCTCTAGGTACTCTTTTAGGCGAAATTCAACATTCTCAACCACCCCATGTGTGGGTATGGCTTTAGATTCAAAACCACATACATTTCTATAAGGCCGTGTGACCTTCAAACCCACTTGTTGCATGACTTTGAGTGATATAATGTTGGCACCAACACCTCTATCTAACATGCCATTGTTGAGGTTTCTGTCGTTCATTGTCAAAGTCATGAAGAAAGGAGGGTTTTCACCATATTGGACCTTGAAGTGATCAGATTGCAACATAATATTGGGGTCCATAGGCTCATCTGATCTCGAAAAGAAAGTGTCAAATCGTTCCTTGATGGATGCAATCTTGATTGCTTCTCTTAGGGGGACGTTTACATGCATCTTTGATAATGCCCCTTCGAAGTCAAAGTTCAGGTCAACCTTTCCAATCCTTGGAAGTCATGGGAAGAATCATTTCCAGGGGTGGGGGCTTTGCCTGATTAGCAGCGAGTTGTTTCAAATTCTTTCTGCTCTACACCTGAAATTCTTATTTTTTAAGATTTTCTTGTGATTCTTGATCCAAGTTGTTTATCACCACCATCCTTGTTGATCGAACTGCTTCTTTCATGGCTTCTTGATATTCTGCATTTGTGATATTTATCTAAGGAAACTCCATGAAACAATCCATGTTATTGACTTGTTGATGGCCACTGTTGTAGGGGCACTCATGTTCCCAATGTGCTTCGCTGCATTCCAGGCACCAAGGATTTTCATCAACAACGTTTGCAGGGGCCAAAGTGTTTGGAACTTCATGCTCATTCTTTGGTTTATAAAATTGGCCCCCTTTCTGGAATTGTCCTTTGTACGAGACCCTGGGTGCCTGGGTCTGAGATCTTTCCAACTTGACAATCCTGCTCATCATTTCCTCTTATTTTTTATGATACCATCCATGGAGGCTTGCAACTTGGTGATACTGGTACATAGACCTGAAGTAGGCTCAACATTGTGAACTATCTTTGGTTTAGTGTCTATTCTCCCCCTTGGGTTAGCAAAAGGCTCAATCTTGGATGAAAGTAGGTTT
Organism: Picea engelmannii; assembly: GCA_009831015.1. Classification (NCBI taxonomy): domain Eukaryota; kingdom Viridiplantae; phylum Streptophyta; class Pinopsida; order Pinales; family Pinaceae; genus Picea; species Picea engelmannii. Next base: position 1,845,651 of record ML780225.1, on the reverse strand, counting down.
CCCTCTATTTTAGTAGCGAGCTCTTGGGATTCTTGAATGGACTGGGGGTTTTTGTCTCTAAGAAGATACCCTAGTTGGCCATTGAAAGATCTAGTGTAAACATGGACAAGGTAGTCATCTTTCGGATGATGGCTTGCGTGAATTCTTTGTAGTAAAGTCTCGAATCTGGTGTGGAACTCCAAAATGGACTCATTTTCATACTTGGTAAGGTTATTCAGTCATGTGAGAAGCATATTAGGGTCTTCTTTGACACTCCATCTTTTGAGAAAGGCCTCTTCAAGTCTGTCCATGGTTTTGATGCTTTCATTGGGAAGGCTTAGGTACCAATGCCTTGAGGCATCATAAAGAGTAGCGGAGAACAACTTCATGACTAGATCTTTAGCATCATCACTAATAGGGTGAAGCTGAAAGAATGCCCAAAAGTTTCTCATATGCTCTTCGGCACTGATTGCATCAGTACCGGTAAATTTAGGCAACCACTTCTCATACTTGGGTGGCATTTTCATAGGGTAGCTAGGTATGGTTGACATGTCTAACGGTTTGAAAAGAGTAGATGACCATTGTCTTTTATTGTTGGTTGGGTTCGTTGTAGTGGTCTAAGAGCTAGACATGATTCTTGAAGGAGGGATTTTCCCGAAAAGTGATTTGACAACAGGGGAGTTCAAGGGAGGGACAAAGGAGGATTATGAATCTCCTTTTATTTTGTGGAGTCGCCAGATAGTTTACTTGAAACTACCAAAGAAAAGGGGAAAAACACCCTAGTGGAGTCGCCAGGTAAGCTTGTAATAAAAGGTGTCTAAGGCAAGGCTTACCGAAAAGATTTGTCGTTTGAGGAGAATTGACTCAGTGTTCCCTGACAATGGAACCAAAATGTTATCATGCAGTTTGTAGCTAGGTCAAATGGCTATAAGATGGAGGTCAAACTGGCGTAACAGGAACCTATCCCACCCAATGTCACCACGATGGGGAGGTTCTTTCTCTTTAGGGAGGTTATGCCTAGGGGAGACGTCCCCGATAATCTGGAGTTTTGAAGAGGCAAAAGTTAAAATAACAAAGGTAAAGTTCCCCCTTCACAGATCACCACCAAAATAGATGGTCTCGGCTAAACATCCAATAATGAAGTGAAGCCCCAAAGAAGAACACCTTCCTGGAACAAAGCAACAACAAAACAATATATGGAAGCTATAATTCAATGGGTTAGTACTTCATAAGACTATCTGATATTTAAATAAGAAATTATGGCAATAAATATTGACGAAGTCAATGTTTATCAATATAGCAATGCAAATAATATCACTTCCTCAAGAGATACTAAAATGACATGGCATTCAATGTAACAAATCAACACACCATCAATTAATGCCTAAATCACCATTCAATTGCTCTTAAAACAAGACGTTGCTGCATAAAGATGAAATATTCAGGTGTGACGTCAACAACTTAGGTTTAGTATTTAGTTAGGGTTTCAATTTAGAAAAGAGTTTGAGAGTTTGTTTGATCACTTTCACTTCAACGCTGGAGGTCTAAGATTAGTGCCTTTGGGCTAATGGAGTCAATTTAGTAGAGGACACAAGGGTTGAAGGAGGGTGGAAAAGGACTAGAGGGAAGAGTTCTGAAGTGTTGCTATGGCAGGGCTTCATAATCAAAACCTTAGGGGAGAGAGGCTCACTCTAGTGTTGCTAAAGCAAGGCCTCGTGCTCTCTCCTCCTTCCTTAGGTTAACTTGGCAAAAACAACTAGCATGAAAGATAAATCAAGACAAGAGAGTGTAGTGAGGGAGAGTGTTGCTACGAAAAGGCTCTATCACTAAACCCTAGAAGAAAAATGGCCCTAGGTGTAGATAACATAGGCCTGGGATGTCACCTCCTTCTTGACTTCTAGAAAGTATGACTAGCTCAAGGAGAAGAAGAAATGCGAGTGTAGCCATGGCTAGGCTTTTCCTTCCTTTTTCAATGGCTGAAAATTTTTGTTTTAGGGGACATGAGACAAGGACCTACGTGTGTGCTTGTCACCTAAGGTTTTGATTGAACAAATTATAAATACATGTAAGAAAATAAGACTACAACCATTCAATCAAGAAGTTTTGCAGAAAAATACTTACAATTCTTTAATAAATAACCATGCAAACCCTAGTTGTAACACCTTCCTTCAAGAGAAAAACCATAAAATGCCAAGAAATGCATTCCTTCAACAAGTGCACCTCACTAAACTAGCAAAAATACCCAAGTAGGGTGCTAAACTCAGACCTCACTAATGAGTGAGTGATGTGTTATGTTAAAATGAGGCTAAAACTCCTCAATATATACTGTATCAATGACTTTAATTAACTTTTAGGTCATAAAATGGCCAACAAGACCAGAATATCAAAGTAATAATGTTTTTACATTAAATGTTCAATTTAAAACCCCAACTGAACAAAAGAAAGACGTCAAGCCCCACTGAGGGAGACGTTAGCCCTTTTTAGGGAAAATGCAGCACCAAAAGGACAAAACATTTTCCCTCTCTGGGCCTCCCAATCATGCCACACGTGCCAACTTCCCTGTCAAACTGTCACATTCTCAAGGTGACATCATGAGCTCCTAGGTGACGTCCTGGGCCATCCAAGGCAAACGTTCCACTGGAAGTGGGTCAATCCCCCTAGGCTGGGCTCTGTCAAAGTGCCTCTGACGAAACATCCTCTTCTTCTCCGGTGTAAAACCTTGATCAACCACTGTCCTATCTATGCCCTCTGATGGGGTCTCAGCATCCATCTGGTGGGCTCTTTTGCCCCATGGAGGTCCGAATTGATCATCTCCCCATGTGTACCAGTCCAAATGGTACCTGTCTGTTGGGCATGATCCTACACATCAAAAGCTACTCCCTCCATGGGCTCATCAGTCACCAGGATCATAACAATGTTAATCACGTTTCATCATCAATATTATTAAACATATGCAAAAGAACACTGATACATCGGTCAATAGCTCAAAGACATTACAAAAACCTACAATACAAGACCAGAGAAAAAGACAAGATGTCCTATTGCGCTAGTATCCATAAGAAAAGGGAAGTTTCCAGGAAAGTTTCATCCAAGCCATGTAAGTGATATGATGTGGCTAGGGGACAACTAGACATGTGGGTGAAGTGAAATCCAGGGATGCATAGTGTTATTTGTGGATGCCTTTGTAGAAGGTGAGCTATACCTGTCATGGATGTAATTTTTCCAAGCCCATTCTTGCCTTTATTCTTTTTCTTTCTTTATTCTTTTATTTTATTTTTCTTTTTATTCAAGGGCTAACCAGAGGACACTGCCTTGGCATGGTGACTAGAGCTGATAGTGTTACCCACAAGTAATTTCACAGAGATGAGAAGGCTAGCTCGTGATGAGACCCCCTTTCCCTTGGCCATGCAACCAAAGTTCACTGCCCTGACATGGCAACCAGATGGTGGAAATCTCATACTGTTAGGTACCCATGAAACTAATAGGCTGTCTCGTGATGATACCCCCTATCCTCCTGACTAGGTCTTGTTTTTTATTTACCAGGTCCCTCTTGTTTCTTACTGAGAGGCTTTTTATTTCCTTCTCAGGGATCCCTGGGCGAAGCATCTCAAGCTTTTATTTCTAGGCTTTTATATTTTATCATCTGCTTTTACCTTTTGGGCCTTTAGCCCCTTCTTCCCATGAGATAAGGTGCAATCCTACAAACAGGTCAACCCAATGCTCGGAGAAGGGGAACGGGATAAGTGAGCAGGAGATAAGGTGAAATAGTGGTGCTATGATGGGAGCGGACGATGGCTTTTCAGAAATCCCCCCGGTGGCAAACCAAAACCTATGGGCACAAGTTTTCTAGGGCACCCTGTCGATCTCCCCAAGCATGGTCAAGTGTCTTAATGTAAGATCCAAGAAGTTGTTAGAGTTAAAAGGGAATCAGATGCATATATTTAAAGGTTTCAATGATCAAAAGTGACACATACCATGATACCTGGACCAATTACCTCATGCAGCAAGAACCTGATCTGATACAAGACCAAGCCGATGGTGATGGATGTTGCAGCTGCTGACAGGGGAAAGTTGATGGAAGAAGAAAAGATGGGCCCTCTAGGGCCATGCTCAAGTGAATCCTGCTCTTGGTACTCCATGTCTAGGACCTGTGGGCCTCAAGACATGATCTCCTAGTTATCCCTAAAAATCAGGGATAACATGAACAAACAAAGAGCATTCTTGTTGTTTCTTGCTACTATTGAGGTGTTTTTGTTCTATTTCTCTCTCTCATTCTTTCTTCAAGTTTATAGATCTAGATTAGAAGCTCCAAGCAAAGTATTTTGTTTGGATGGATTTGTGGTAGTATTATCATTGATCTAGTGAAGTGTTTATTTGGGTATTGCAAAGTATTTTGTTTTACCATCTAGATCTACTCACATTCTATCTATTTTTGTAGCTTTTCTCACAACTTTTTCAGGTTTACCTCTAGTGTTTTATTGGGCTAGCCTCGAGGAAGAGTCTACTCTTAAAACCTACCTAAATCTCCATTGCTTTTTAGATCTGATTTCTTTACTTATTCTTTCCATATTTCAGTTTTCTAACAATCATAGATAGGTCACATTAAATCTACTTCTATTTGGATACTTGTATGTTAAGCCCTAATATTGGCCCATTACCACTTAATTGGGGCATATTAGATTAGTAATGTTATTTTATTTATGTCGGCTTTAGGCCATTAGTGGTGATTTAGATTAGTAATGTTATTTTATTGATGTCATCTTTAGGCCATTAAAACCTCCTAGTCTCCTATATATACCAAGGAGACATTTTCATTTTGAATCATCTTGGACTTGAACATTTAAGTGGGTTAAAAGGAGGTTGCCCCCTTGAAGAGGCTTATTATCTGAGATTATCTCTTTTTCAAGGCGTTGAGTACTTTTCCTGAGGTTTTTCTATGCTATATTGATTTTTGGTTCTTAACATATGGTATCAGAGCTCAAGGTCTTGGGGTTTCGCTGCTACATCTGAGACACCGTGGAATTTTTGCTATAACGTTTTTTCTACAACGTTTCAGGAGGAACAACTTAAAGGGTTTTTAGAAGACGGATCAAGGTACGTTGTGTTCAAATTCAGCTCCTGAGGCCTTATAATTTCAGAGATACAGCCGGTACAAGATAGGGTTTTGGAATCATCCTGAAATGAGTCATTGTATAATTTTTGCTATAAAAATTTTTCTGTAATGTTTCAGACCCTAAACTCCGGAGAAAATTTACAGAAATTAGTATTTTATCTGTGGAAATTTTTTTAGCTTCTGGGTCATCTTAAATTTGTAGATACACCCTGTGTAAGATAGGGTATCTAACTAGCCCCATTGACTAGTCTCAAGAAGGTGTTCTAGGTAAAACAAGCATAAATTCTTGCTGGAGTATCCAAATTGAGTGG
>ML780225.1:1758713-1824756 GCA_009831015.1 Picea engelmannii | reverse complement strand
CTTTTTCAAGGCGTTGAGTACTTTTCCTGAGGTTTTTCTATGCTATATTGATGTTTGGTTCTTAACACATTCTATCTATTTTTGTATCTTTTCTCACAACTCTTTCAGGTTTACCTCTAGTGTTTTATTGGGCTAGCCTCGAGGAAGAGTCTACTCTTAAAACCTACCTAAATCTCCATTGCTTTTTAGATCTGATTTCTTTACTCATTCTTTCCATATTTCAGTTTTCTAACAATCATAGATAGGTCACATTAAATCTACTTCTATTTGGATACTTGTATGTGAAAAAATTCTGCATAAAAACATAATTTTTTCTTAACTTGTGGTGTGTTGTGTAACATTTCTAGCAAGCAATAGCTTGCTGGTTTTTGCAGGTTCTTACCAGGTATAAGGGTTATGTTGCCCACTTTTGGTCATACAACGCCTCAAGAACTTCTCCATTGGTTGGGTGATGAAAACTTACCCTTCTCCTTCTCTTTCTAGCATTTCTAAAGTCATTCTCTTGCTTCCAAACCCTCTTTGGCACAACAAATATAGGCTTGCCTCCACCTTGTGCCATTGTGAGTGGTTTGTTTCTTGCTTTCTAAGTCATTTTCTCCATTTTTTCCTACACCTTGGGTGAGACATCCCCAAAATCATGAAGTTAGATTAGTAATGTGTTTATGATTTTCTTATGCTTACATGGTTGCTTATGCTTACATAAATAGTCTTAGCTTAAGCCCTTGGGGCATCATCTTACTTACATGCTATAATCTTTCAAGTTTCATAACACATGTTCTAATGCAATATCACATGGTTTAATGCAATGATGGTGGTTTAATAAATAATCCTTTTAACTTGCAAATAACTTATCTTTAAGGCCATTTGCCATCATCTAAGTTTGAAGTATATGCGGGGCATGTTTATGGTGTAGGGACACACTCTTATTTCAGCCAATACTTTTCATCTCTTAGCACTTTTTTTCCTTAATGCAATAACACTCATGGTTAAGTGGTGATGAGATAAAACATTTTCTTCTTTCTTTGGTAAGATGTTCTTATCCTTTTCAAAGCACTCATTTCTTTCAAGCTTGCAAATTTTCATGGTTTAGTAAATGGTGTAGAAGTAACTTGTTCTTTTCAGCAATTCATTATACATGCTATATGTGTTTACATGCTTCATTCTTAAGATCTAAAACACATCTTTTGGGCTGATTAAAGTTTCGGTTTTGACACTTTTTCACTATTTTTGGATAAGTAAAAGTCACCTAAACACTCTCAAACACCTTAAAATACTTATCCCATAGGTATATCAACTTAATAGACTTAATAGGACACATAAATTCACCATCTTTGCCATCTAAAATAGGGTTTGAGGAAGGCAACGGAAGGTGCTAGGCCGGGGATGGTCTCATGGTGCACGATGTCCTTTCAGAGAGTACTCGGATCTTTAGGGTTGACCTGTGAAGCTAGGGTAGGCCTCATTGCCTCACTTCCTGAGCATCCAACAACCATTTGGTAATTTGGGGAGGAGGATTTTGGTTTGACACTTAGTTAGGGTAATTCAAACTTTAAAATCTTTAAGTAACCCTTAATTCACTAAGCATTTAAACAACTTAGCTGCATTGGTAGATCTTATGGTTCAATATTTGCAAGTATAACTCTTTTTCAATCTGACATGCAAGTAACATTTCTCTTCCTTTGTGGAATAATTAACTAAGTGTCATTTTTTAGTATTGTGGAACACTTGTTCTTTAAAGCTTTCATATATTTTGTTAAGTGTTCTTTATGGTGTGATCCCTCAAGAGATAGCACATCCCATTTGGAGGCATCATCTTGTTGGTTCTTGAGTGTTGTGGTTGCCATTGAAAAACAATCCAATAGAGTAAGTGTTATTGGGGCATGCTTGGCTTAATGTGTTTATGATATTCATGCTTTAAAATCCTTTATTTCCTGCACATTAAAACACGTGGTTAACTTGCCTCTTTGTATCTTTATATTTTGTAGTTCTTAGATATTTTTGTTGTATCTATTGTATCATCTATTCATCTTGTATCTAATTGTGGATTTGTATCTAACATTGTTGTGAAGTAATTGTAATCAACCTCCTTTGAATCTAGTTGACCCCATTGCCCAATCTTAGGCACTAGTCTTAGTTGTCTTAGGAAAGGGTTTGCGTGTCATAAGTTAATCTTTTCATCTTGCATTGTTGCCTTTGCATCATAGGTTAGTCTATCCACCCAACCTTGTAACTAATTAAAACCAACTCCTAGAACATAACGTAAATCACATCTAGTAACTAGGGTCTACCCCCCTTGGCTTCCTTAGGAGTAAGCCTAGACGGAAGAGGTTCAAGTCAAAGTGACAGCGTGGGTTGTGAACCTAGGCATTCTGCCTCCAAGGACACACTAAGTGAGCAGGACTTAGCTCATGTTTCCAAGTGTGTACTAGGACGGAAACATCTTTGGCATCATTATCGAGGATAAGTCATTTATCCTTGGTCAAAATGACTTAACTTAATTCTTTAAGAACTAAACAATAAAACCTTTAGTTCCTAAAATTCTTTGAACTTGCACTGGTTGATTTTGTGTGGTTCCTTTCTAAGTGGAGACTCCATTGAACAAATCTGTCAAGTATACTACAAGGAGAAATCCTTGTGGGTTGCTTGAAAATCTTGGAGAAGAAGCACTCACTGATATCCAATTCTTGTTCCAACTTAATAATTCAACTTTTGTTTTCTTTCTTGTTTTTTGCTTTGTTTGATGCCCTCATTTGTTTGATAAACTTGGTCATCTGGCAACTTCACTTTTTCAATAATTTGACAAAGTATTCTTCAAGAAGGAACTCACAAATTGTTGTGCTTCATCCTTGAAATTGAAAATGTTTTTGGATGAAGTTAGCATGTTTTCCTTCTTGTTGGGTCCTTAGTAATCTTGGGTCCCAACCCTTTTTCTTTTAGACCTTTGTTTAAATGATCTAGTTAGAAATGATTGGTTATTATCAACCTTTTGATTTTTCAGAAATAGTTGGTTATCCTAATGATATACTTGATGATGTTCTTGACAATGTGCTTAATTTTCAATATGGTGATGATGCTTGTGCTCATGTCAAGGCCTTTGGGTAATTAATTGATGATTGGGATGATTCACCTATTTATGAGGATGTCTTAATGCAATTGTTTGTCATGAATTTTTGTGAGGAGTATGCTTACAATTGGTTTCATGATTCTAAGGATAATACATTCAAGACCATACGAGATTTGTTGCATTCCGTTTTGGATAGATTTGGGGATGATCAGGATGAAATTTATAATGAGTTGGTTGATGATTTTATGGAAAAATGGAAGAGGAAAAATCTTCTAGCTATTGAAACAATCAGTTCAAACAGAGAGATATATACTCCATCAGATCCAATTGAGAAGCTTAAAGAAATAATTCTGAACATCCAGTATGCCCATGCAAAATAGTGTGAAGCCATACAGTTGGCCCATGCAAAACAGTGTGAAGCCATACAGTTGGCCCATGCAAAACAGTGTGAAGTCATACAGTCGGCCCATGAAAAACAATGGGAAGCCATGAATGAACAACTTACAACCATGGAAAATCAGTTGGGGATCATGGAAACTAACTTTACAGAGACCTATATTGGATATCTGGACCCCCTTGAACTTGAGCTTGACAGTGAAAAAGATGAGGAAGTTCATGGGGAAATTACGGATGAATCCATGGATGAGTCAGTCATTTATTTTGAGGAGGTAAAGGAATTTGAGTTTGAAAATGTTGAGTATCTATATGATTCAAGTCCCCACCCTCCTCCCATGGAACCAATCTCTTTAAAGGAGAAACTTGACAACTTTGAGGAAAATTGTATAATGGTTCCATTGACATGTCTATTTTCAACATCTCAACCAAAAGATGAATTAATGAAGAATTATGAGGAAATGGAAGGCAACTTCAGTTTATCAATGTCATATCATTATGAGTATTGGTTGGCTTTCCACCTTGACAGTCATGAGCAGCAAAATATTAAAATATTACACGGCTTGTCATATCCCAGTGTTTGGTTGGATAGAGGAAGGAGCATGGTTCTTGGTTGGTTCTCCCTCACAAAAAATTCCAAGTTGATAAGACTTGGGAAAGGGTCTTGTTGACCGCCTCTCTGACATAGATGTTCAACTCATGTGCCATGAAGAGATGCATCATTAGATGCCATGTTGTCGAAGACTTTTGGTCCTACAGGGCAGTGTTTGCCCCCAACACTTTATTTTGTAATTGGAATTTTCGAACCTCTGCGTGGGTTAATAATGTAATAGGTATGCATGAGTCATGTCTAGGTCAGTTACCTTGGGATCAGTTCACTAGGAGAGTTCCTTTAACCAAGGTTTTTTTATCCTCAGGTTATCAATTGGGCTTTTCAGCCTTATTGATTTCCCTAGAGTTTTTCCCTCACACTTGCAATAATTCCTCCAAAGTGGTGAACGATGTTCTAGTGGGCTTATGTTTTGGTAACTATTGTAGGTAATCATTGTAAATGACCATGCAAGGAATCTTATAAATTTTCACAGAATTCCGTCAAGTCTAAGTTAGTTTTTTTTAATTAATTAATTTTTAATTAAATTTCCCTAAGTTTGAAGGTTTAATTATTTAATTAATTAATTATTTTTGAGAAATAATTGTAAAAACTAGGTCTTTGGAATTTTGATAGGGGTATTTGTGCTCAAAATAAATGGAATATCACCCCCTACATCCATGGACCAAGTTTCATCTCAGTCGGACAACTTTAGCCATGGGTTTATCCACCCAGAGTGTCAGTCAGTCTAAAACAACAATTTTAATTGCTAAAGTCCAAACATGGCAAAGCGTAAAAGTTGTAATAATGCGTTAGAGGATGTGAAAAGGTGAAATCATGGTTGGAGAGATACCCCCTAAGCATAACATGACCCTCATAACCTTTTCCAACCAACCTCTTCTAACCCCTTACACCCTCTTTTCACTCAAACGTTATGCCCCCCTAGGGGGATTGACGTTTTTCCTTGGTGGTGGATGTTGTGACTTAAATGGGGCTCCCTCTCATGATTTATGACTCTATTTAACCCCCACATCACCTCCTAGGGGGATCCCACTCCCTTTTTCTCATTAATCCCCCTTCATTCCTTTCATTTCCCACTTTTTTTGTGCCCTCCAAGGAGAGTTATGCCCCCCTTTTGTTGATCTCCAAGGAAAATTCATTTTTAATTATTCGGGCCTCTTCCTCTTCCCTAGCATGAATCTCATAGCCTCTCACTTGTGTTTTGTGTGATTCCAACACCTCCCACACCCATATACACCCTAGATCTATTTTGCAAACCCTAGATGGTGCGCCCTAGCCTTGAGATCTATTTTATTGCTTGGTGGTGGACACTTGGCATTGATCCAAGAGAGGTAGTGTTATCCCCATTTTCCAGGGATAACTAGGAGATCATGTCTTGAGGCCCATAGGTCCTAGACATGGAGTACCGAGAGTAGGATTGACCTAAGCATGGCCCTGGAGGGCCCATCCTTCCTTTTCTTCGCAAGATTCGTCCTATCAATAGCAGCAGCATCCATCACCATCGGCTTGGACTTGCATCAAAGAAGGCTCTTTCTCCATGAGGTAATTGGTCCAGGTATCATGGTATGTGTCATGTTTGATCATTATAACTTTCAGATATATGCATTAGGTTCCTTACATTTCTAACAACTTCTTGGATCTTACACTAACCTACTTGAAAATTGTTGGGGGGATTAACGGGGTGCCCTAGAAAGCTTGTATCCATGGGTTTTGGTTAGCCACCAGGGGAGATCTAAAGAGCCATCGTCTGCTCCCACCATATTATCATTTTACATCTTGTCTCCCATACATCCATCCCACTCCCCTAGTTTGGGCATTAGAAGGACCTATTTGAAGGGTTACACCTTGTCCTGTGGGAAGAAGGGGCTAAAGGCCCAGAAGGTAAAAGAAGCTAGTAAAAGGTAAAATCCATAGGGAATAAAACCTAGATATGCCTCGCCCAGGGATCCCCGAGAAGGAAATAAAATACCTCTCGATAAGAAACAAAAGGGGACCCAAAGAAAATAATAAAAAGAAAGGCCTAGCCAAGAGGATGGGAGGTCTCATCACGAGATGGCCCATTACGTTCATAGGTATCTAGCAGTATGACATTTCCATTATCTGGTTACCACGCCAGGGAAATGACCCTTGGTTGCATGGACAAGGGAAAGGGGGTCTCATCACGAGGAAACCTTATCATTTCTATGAAAATACTCATGGGTAACACTGTCAGCTCTGGTCACCACACCAAGACAGTGTCCTCCGGTCAAACCTTGAAGCAAAAAAGAAATAAAAAGTAATAAATAAAGAAAGAATAAAGGCAAATAAAGGGCTTGGAAAAAACTACATCCATGACAGGTACAACTCGCCTCCTACAAAGGCACCCACGGATAATACCTACCCTTGGTCTTCACTATGTCTGGACATCCTTAGATCATGACCACCTCATATTACATGGCTTGAATGATGTCTTTTGGGAACTTTCCTCTTCTTATGGGTGCTGGCCCAATAAATTACCTTGTCTTTTCTTCATCTTTGGATAGTAGATCAGTGTAATATCTTTGAGCTATTAGAGGATATGCTAGGGGTCTTATGCATGTATTTGATAAAATTAATGATGAAATATGATTGACATTGCTATGATCCCGAGGAATAATGAGCCCATGGAGGGAGAAGTTTTTGATGTGCAAGACCATGCCCGATGGACAGGTACCAGTGGACTGGTACACATGGGGAGATGATTAGCTCGGACCTCCATGGGGTTGAAGAGCCCATCAGATGGTTGTTGGGATCCCATCAGTGGTAGAGACAGGATAGTGGTATGATGAGCCTTTGCACATGAAGAAAAGAAAGACGTTCCACCCAGGACACTTTGGCTGAGCCCAGCCTAGGGGGAATCACCCACTTCAGATGGAACATTTTCCTCTTGATGGACAGGACATCACCTTGAAGTGTGTGGCAGTTTGATGAGTTGTTGGCACGTGTGGCAACTTGGAGGAGCCCTAAAAGGGCTAACGTCTGACTTCTGGATGCTGGATATGCCCAAAAAGGGCCAATGTCTCCCTCATAAGGGATAGATGTCCCACCCTTTGCTCATTTTATGTCATTTATCTAGCAGTTAATGTAAAAATAGTGTAAATTTTGTAGTCATCTTTGTCGGCTATTTTAATGACCTATTCTGTAAATTATAGGTCATAGATTGATATATATTGAGGATGTTTTTCCCTCATTTGGACATAACACAACTCACTCTCTTGTGAGATCTCAAAAAATTGCGCCCTAGTTTGGTATTTTGTGTGTTTTAAGTGAGGCGTTACTCTTGGAGGAGGATTTCTCTTGGCATTTATGGCATTTCTCTCATGGAAGGTTTACAACTAGGGTTTTTCATATGCTTTCTTAATTATACGTAAGTGTTTTTCCTGCAAAACTTCTTGATTGAATGGTTGTAGGTTAGTATTCTTGCATTTACTTATAAATTTGTTGATTTTAAAACCCTAGGTAGCAAGCACACAAGTAGGTCATTTCTATATGTCTCCATGTTGAGAAATAATTTTCAACCATTGAAAGAAGAATATATATCCTATCCGTTGCTACAGTTTTCATTCTTTTTTCTGAGCTAGCGTTGAAGTTCTAGGTTGAAAAGAGGATACGTCCTAGGCCTAGTTGGACTACACCTAGGGTTTCACCTCCTAGGGTTTGAAGGCCTTGCCTTTGCAACACCTTCTCCCTTAAATTTGTACTTTGAAGATAGCCATTTTTCCAAGTGTATTTAGAGAAGGAGGAAGGAGCACGAGGCCTTGCTTAAGCAACACCAGAGTGAGCCTCCTTCCCCTAGGGTTTTGATTCTAGGGCCCTGCCATTGTAGCACCTTAGAACCCTACCTTCTAGTCTCTAAGTTTTAATCCTCCCAAGACTTTGTGCCCTTGCTTTTGACTCCATTTACCCTAAGGCACTGGTAATATCTCCAACGTTGAGTTTCTAGTGTACAAAACCATCTTTCAAACTTTAAATTTTGAAACCCTAACTAACCCTAACGTTGCTAACCTAGGCTGACGTCATAGTTGACACAACAAACCTTTTTGACTTGTAATAAGCAATTAAATGATGATGTCAAGCATTTACTGAATAAATTGTTGATTGGATATACTGTAGGCTTGATCATTCTGGTAGATATTGATGAATTGGTGATCTTTCATAGGCTAATTAGTAGAACGTTGACTTCATCTTATCTATTACATTGCTTATTGAATGAAATCAGATAGTTAAGAAGTACTAACCCTTTGAGTTATAGCCTGCAAATATACATATTGTTTTGTTATCTTGTTCCGGGCAGGTGTTTTCAAGAGGGCCTACACTTCTTTTATTGGCTGATTAGCCAAACTATCTGATACTGGTGGTAACCTGCGAGGAGGGAAATCTTAATACTCGACCTTGTATCCTTTGCCTCTTCAAACCCTAGGTTACCGGGGACATATCCCCTAGGCTAACCTCCCTAAATAGAAAGAACCTCCCCATCAAGGTGACATTGGGTGGGGAAGGTTCCTGTTACGCCTGTTTGTCCTCTATCCTATAGCCTGTGACCTAAAATACAAACTGCGCGATAACAGGTAGGTTTGCCTCTCCAAGTATAAATAGATCCCTCTCCTCACTCCAAACTCACCATATCTTGAGCTATTGTTATGCTACTTGATTTTCCATTCTCTCTCTCTCTCCATTATTCCATATTTCCATTCTATGATCTTAGGGTTTTGGAGTATTTTCTCTCCAAGATCTATTTTCTTGAGTAATAATAAATTAGAAACTTTGGAGGATAAATAGAGGAGAAATGCATGTTCTTGATATTCTTATGCTGATGAGGTAATCTTGTATCGATTTCTTTGGGTGAATGAAACATTTGATCTTAGGTAAAGTGTTATCTAAGTAGATCTATCAATGCATGTTCTTGTGGATTTATCTATCTTGATGTGTTATATAGGATTGAAGTGTCGTCTTATTTACATGTTCAACATATTATCTCTTGTATGCACATCACCTTTTGAGTCTTGCAGTTTTGTACTTCAAGGGTTTCATTGGGAACTCCTTCAAGGAGAAGGGTCTCTTGAGGAACTCATACATTCCACTTCTCTAACCCTTTACTCTTCATCTATATTGTTGTTCATTCACATTCATTTTTAGGTAGAATAATATACTTACATAGGTCATTTCTACACATATATACTCTCTTTTTCTTGCGGAAAGTTCTTGCCCTAAAAAGCAAGGGTTTTCTTTCACTTTTCTTGGTTGTGTGTAGCTCTTCTAGCAAGCATAGCTTGCTGTTTTTGTAGGTTTCAGATCTGTTTGAGAGGACTCTTGGCTTCCCAAAAGACATCCACACAACACTACAATGCCCTCCAAGGGGTTTGGTAGCTATCTCTCAACCCTACTCTTCATTTTTCATCATTTTGGTCTCAACCCTACTCTTCATTTTTCATCATTTTGGTACGTTTTGCCTCTTCTTCTTGCTTATTAGTAGCTCACACTTTTAGGAGAAGAAGTGGGACGACCCTCTTCCATTTGTGAGCCATTGGGGTAGTTATATCTAGCCTAGGGTTTCATTTCATAGTTTTCTTGCTTCCTTTTAAGCTAGGACGTGAGGTTTAGAAGGTGAAGGGAACCTTCTCAACCTAGGACGTGGGGTAGAGATTGTCTCTTGGTTGGTTGCTTGGTTTGATAGTTCACTTATTAGTCTTTCTCTCTCTTTTTACTTGTTTTCCCTAATCTCTAAACTCTTAAAAGAACTGAACCTAACTAAGAAAACCTAATTAATTGCCTGCCTAGTTGAGAGAGGAATACCCCAATAGGCAAGGTTAAGTGGTTGATGATGTGATTAATGATCTATGGGCTAGTGCTATAATTACTTTTGTTTTTTAGATCAAACACATAGTCATTGTTTTAAGCCTATTGGGCAACATAATAAGTATCCTAACTAGATCCTTTACTTGATTAGTTATCTTCAAGTCTTTTCTTCATGCACATGCTTAGATCTTAAATGCTTAAATATCTAAGTGCTTAAATAAGTGAATGGTGTATTTCTCTATTGCATATATCTATTGGAAGCCACTTTCTTAGGCTTGAATGTTGTTTAATGGCTAAGTAGGCAAACACACATTAAATCTTCTTTCCATCTCTTGAAGGCAAGTTGTCCTTGCCATTGTGATTTTTCTTTAATAGCAAGCTCTTATATGTGCATGTGATAACTTAAATATTTTTCAGCCATTTTTATTTTCTTTTCATGTGTTCATATTCTTAATTTCATAAACTTGAAGCAACACACTTTTAAGCTCATAATAGTTTCGGCCATACCACTAAATCACACTTTAAAAGTGCTCTAAATTGTCAAAACATTCTAGAAATCACCTAAAAGTCTACCTAATCCATATATATAATTAATAGACTATTTAGGGTACCTTAGACCACCATCTTCACCATCTAAAATGGGGCTTGAAGAAAACAACGGAGGGTGTAGGCAGGGGACTGTCTCACGACGCATAGTATGTGTTCCCTCCGGGAAGTACTCTTGTTTTGGGCTGACTTGTGAAGCTAGGGTGGAAACATTTATTGACCATCCAGTAGTTATTTGGCAATAGGAGGAGGAGGCTTTGGTGAAATCTTAATAAAATTTGATAATTCTTAAGAAAGCCTAATAACTAAACCTTGGACCAAATCTAATAATTACTTGTGGGTTTAGCTAAGAGTGTGGATCACTATCTTCAATCTTGATAATAATTGTGCTTAAAATATCTAAATCTCCTTAAATGTATTAATGATATGATGTGTTGATGATGATCTCATGAATGTGATGATTTTTTGATCTTTAATCCTTTGATATCATGAACACATAAAGAAAGACGTGGTTACATTTCTCTTGTATCATTTGTATCTTGGCAATTTTTGTGAATAAGTGTATCTAATATTCATTGATTTAATTCATTCATTTGTAATCTTGTAAACATATTGTAATCTACTTGTAATGAAACACCCCTTAACATAGTTGACCCCTTGCCCAATCTTTAGGCACTAGTCTTAGTTGCCCTAGGAAAAGGCTTGACTTACATACTAACCCTTGCATCCTACATTTGTTGCTTGTGCATCTTAGGATTAGAATCCCCCCAAACCTTGTGAATAATTAAAACTAACTCCTAGAACTTAACTTTAACACATCTAGTAACTAAGGTCTACCCCCTTTGGCTTCCTTAGGAGTAAGCCTAGACGGAAGAGGTTGCGGTCAAAGTGACAGTGTGGGTTGTGAACCTAGGCATTGTGCCTCCAAGGACGCACTAAGTGAGTCGGACTTAGCTCATGTTTGCAAGTGTGTATAAGGACAACAATAGGTCTTATGTGAGTCATCCTGGACAAGGATGTTTCAAACACTTGTGGCTTCATTTCATCCATTGCATGGATGGTTGTAATGTATCTCTAACCCTTCTTTGTATTTCAGTTTTGTATTATTTCAATTTATTATGTCATTATGTACTTAGATTTATTTCTGTATCATAATTTCATTTTGTAAAATTATAGATGTTGTACTTTAGTTATTTCATTATGTATATGTTGTGTATAACATTTATTTATTTCATTATATATATGTATGCTTATCTTGGATATTGGTGAGCACCTTTTTGTAGATGTTGGATTCTTGTATGCTCTTCGTCCCATGTGAGAAGATTGAACACACGTCCCCATGTGGAGCCAAATGTTGACCGCCTATTCAACTAAGGGGTCAACTCCATGTTCCATGAATATATGCATCAACAGATTCTAATATGTCGAATACAGTTTGGTTCTACTCGGCAATTTTTGCTTCCAGCACATATTTTTGTAAACGGAATTTTCGCACCCCTGCATGGGTTAATAATGTAATAGGTCTGCATGAGTCATATTTAGGTCAGTTACCTTGAGTTTCCTTCATTAGGAGAGTTCCTTTCATCGAGAGTTTTTTATCCTCAAGTTATTAATTGGGCTTTTTAGCCTTATTAATTCCTCCAAAGTGGTGAAAGGCGTTCTAATGGGGTTATATTTTGGTAGCTATTGTTTAGGAATGATGTAAATGACCATGTATGACATTTTAGAAAGTTTCTCGGAATTTCGTTGAGTCTAGATAGGTTTTTTTTAATTAGTTAAATTAATTAAATTTTCCTAAGGATGGAAGTTTAATTATTTAATTAATTAATTATTTTTGAGCAAATATTGTAAAGACTAGGTCCTTGGGCTATTGCTGGGGATAGTTGTGCTCAAAATAAATGGAATGAGACCTCCTACACCCTTGGACCAAGTTTCAGCTTAGTTGGACACCTTTTGTTAGGTGTTTGTCTACCGAGAGTCTCAGTCAGTCAAAACAACAATTTTAATTGCTAAGTCATGACATAGGTAAAATGTCATTTTTGTAATTTTGAGCTAATGGGGTAAAGTAAAGATGGATTAGTGTAAGAGGTTTTTCCTAACCTTTCCTAACCTTTTCTAACATTTTCCAAACCTCACATCACCCCCTCACCTAGCCATTAAGCAAAAACGTCACTTTCCCTAGAGTGGTGTGCCCCCCTTCTAAAAAGTCTCCAAAAAGTAAAAGAATTAATAAAAAAATTAATGAGAGACTTATTATATCCCTTGGTGTGCCTCCCTAGACTCTACAACTCATAATTTGACTTGCCAAAGCCTTGTCAACTCACTCCAACTCATTTCCACTTCATCCATCCATGCCAAAACCCTAACTTACCAAAACCCTAAAAGTGACTTTTCTTTGATGTGTGACACTTGTAACTCATCCAAGAAGGGTAGCTTTGCCTTCCCAAGTATAAATAGAACCCCTCCCTCACTCATTTGACACCATATCTTGAGCTATTGTTATGCTACTAGATTTTCCCTTCATCTCTCTCTCTCTCTTTTTCATTGTGCTTCCTTTCCATTTTGCTCTTGAGAGTGTTGGAACAACATGTTGCTACAAGACTCTCCTCTTGAGTAATAAAAAGGCTTTGGAGGATTTGAAGAAACAAAGAGTATTCGTGTTTCTTCTTTCTACTATTGAGGTGATCTTGTTCTATTTCTCTCTCTCATTCTTGCTTCAATTTTATAGATCTAGAGTAGAAGCTCCAAGCAAAGTATTTTGTTTGGATAGATTTGTGGTAATATTATCATTGATCTAGTGAAGTGTTTATTTGGGTATTGCAAAGTATTTTGTTTTACCATCTAGATCTACTCACATTCTATCTATTTTTGTACTTTTCTCACAACTTTTGCAGATTTACTTCTAGGGTTTTATTGGGCTAGCCTCAAAGAAGAGTCTACTCTTAAAGCCTACCTAAAACTCCATTGTTTTTCTAGATCTTATTTCTTTACTCATTCTTTCCATATTTTAGTTTGCTAACAATCATAGATAGCTCACATTAAATCTACTTCTATTTGGATACTTGTATGTGAAAAATTTCTGCATAAAAACATAATTTTTTCTTGACTTGTGGTGTGTTGTGTAGCATTTCCAGCAAGCAATAGCTTGCTGGTTTTTGCAGGTTCTTACCAGGTATAAGGGTTATGCTGCCCACTTTTGGTCATACAACACCTCAAAAACTTCTCCATTGGTTGGGTGATGAAAACTCACCCTTCCCTTTCTCTTTCTAGCATTTCTAAAGTCATTCTCTTGCTTCCAAACCCTCTTTGGCACAACAAAGGTAGGCTTGCCTCCACCTTGTGCCACTATGAGTGGTTTGTTTCTTGCTTTATTTTCAAGTCATTTTCTCCATTGTTGCCTACACCTTGGGTGAGATATCCCAAAATTGTGAGGTTAGATTAGTAATGTGTTTATGATTTTCTTATGCTTACATGGTTAAAATCTTCTAGAAGTAGATCTCACATTCACATAACTAGTCTTAGCTTAAGCCCTTGGGGCATTGTCTTAATTACATGCTATAATATTTCAAGTTTCATAAGACATGTTATAATGCAATATCACATGGTTTAATTCAATGATGGTGGTTTAAGAAATAATCCTTTTAACTTGCAAATACCTTATCTTTAAGGCCATTTTCCATCATCTAAGTTTGAAGTATATGTGGGGCATCTTTATGGTGTAGGGACACACTGTTATTTCAGCAAGTACTTTTCATCTCTTAGCACTTTTCTTCCTTAATGAAATAACACTCATGGTTAAGTGGCGATGAGCTAAATCATTTTCTTATTTCTTTGGCAAGCTATTCTTATCCTTTTCAAAGCACTCATTTATTTCAAGCTTGCAAATTTTCATGGTTAAGTAAATGTTGTAGAAGTAACTTGTTCTTTTCAGCAATTCATTATACATGCTATATGTGTTTACATGCTTCATTCTTAAGATCTAAAACACATCTTTTGGGTTGATTAAAGTTTCAGTTTATGCACTTTTTCACTATTTTTGGATAAGTAAAAGTCACCTAAACACTTTCAAACACCTTAAAATACTTAGCCCATAGGTATATGAACTTAATAGACTTAATAGGACACCTAAATTCACCATCTTCGCCATCTAAAATGGGAGTTAAGAAAGGCAATGGAAGGTGCTAGGTCAGGGATGGTCTCACGGCACGTGACGTCCTTTCTGAGAGTACTTGGATCTTTATGGTTGTTCTGTGAAGCTAGGGTAGGCCTCATTGCCTCACTTCTTGAGCATCCAACAACCATTTGGTAATTGGGGGAGGAGGATTTTGGTTTGACACTTAGTTAGGGTAATTCAAACTTTAAAATATTTAATTAACCCTTAATTCACTAAGCATTTAAACAATTTAGCTACATTGGTACATGTTATGGTTCAATACTTGCAAGCATAACTCTTTTTCAATCTGACATGCAAGTAACATTTCTTTTGCTTTGTGGAATAATTAACTAAGTGTCATTTTTGAGTATTGTGGAACACTTGTGCTTTAAAGCTTTCAAATATTTTGTTAAGTGTTCTTTATGGTGTGATCCCTCAAGAGATAGTGCATCCCATTTGGAGGCATCATCTTGTTGGGTCTTGAGTGTTGTGGTTGCCATTGAAAAGAAGTCCAATAGAGTAAGTGCTATTGGGGCATGCTTAGCTTACTGTGTTGATCATATTCATGCTTTAAAATCCTTTATTTCCTGCACATTAAAACACGTGGTTAACTTGCCTCTTTGTATCTTTATATTCTGTAGTTATTAGATATTCTTGTTGTATCTGTTGTATCATCTATCCATCTTGTATCTAATTGTGGATTTGTATCTAAAATTGTTGTGAAGTAATTGTAATCATTGTTTTATTTGTAAATCTTTTGTAATCAACCTCCTTTGAATCTAGTTGACCCCATTACCCAATCTTAGGCACTAGTCTTAGTTATCTTAGGAAAAGGTTTGTATGTCATAATTTAATCTTTTCATCTTGCATTGTTTCCTTTGCATCATAGGTTAGTATATCGCCCCAACCTTGTAACTAATTAAAACCAACTCCTAGAACATAACATAAATCACATCTAGTAACTAGGGTCTACCCCCCTTGGCTTCCCTAGGAGTAAGCCTAGACGAAAGAGGTTCAAGTCAAAGTGATAGCATGGGCTGTGAACCTAGGCATTGTGCCTCCAAGGACACACTAAGTGAGAAGGACTTAGCTCACATTTGCAAGTGTGTATTAGGACGACAACAACCACCACTCATGTGCTTCACCCTCTAAGTGTAAGGTGGTGAAATCGATGGCCTCTGTCTCGGTCATCTGGTTGAGCTTGTAGTAGGTATCAAGCTTCTGTACCCAAGCTCTGGTGATGCATTTGGATGATCCATCGAAATAAGGTATGGTGAGTTTACCAAACTTCCAGATGAAATCAATGTTATGCCCCTGCTGCTGCTATGGCTGCGACCCTCCTCTCTATGGCTCTCTAGGGAAGTTCTTGAGTCTTAGCCAACAATACTCGACTAGGGTCATATCCTAATGGAAGTCGCATCCCAATGATGCATACTCTCTCTGATACTTTGCAATGTCCTCTACATGAGTGGGCGGTCTCTGTGCTATCGGTATCTATGCTGCTACCGGGGGTGCCCTCTGGAAACTGGGAAACAACGAACGTGGAAACCTACTCACAGAGGTGTATGTGTGAGTAGCTGACTAGGGTCTACTGCCTGCCCTTGGGTTCCCCTATTCTACATGTGGGGATTGTGTGCCCAGGATGTCCACCATAGCCAATCTATTAGCTACCTGAGCCAAGGACTGAGACATGGTCCATTGACTAGCTAACATATCACTAATAACCTGCATGAAGGATGCATCTGGATCCATGGGGGCCTTACCACTGCCCTCTGGTCGCTCATATATGTCACCTAGCCTCCTCTTTGCTTCATTCTTGGCCTCGCGCTCTTCTCTTCTCTCTACTTCTCTGTGTGCCTCTTCCTCTTCCTCTGAATTGGGAGGGAAAGGAGGAAAGTTAGGCCTAGCCCTTCTTTCCTTGCACCTGTTGTAAGTGACATATTCATCACCTACATGCTCATGACCATATAGGTCTTTTGCTGCACTCATATTCTTTAGTCACAGGCTGGCAGGACTAAAGGTCTGATACCACTGAAATATCCCTGATCCCATTGATCAAGATATTTGCTACTGATCTAATGTTTTGTCTCGCAAATCTGATACATTGGGGGTTTTTGGATGCATTTCAGTTGTGTGTTTGAGATATTTATGGTTATCGCATGTGCATGTTGGTTATTGCATGTTCATGTTGTGTATTTATGGTTTAAACAATATATAAAGGATGCGTGCGGAAGTAAAGAACATCAACTGCCCAATAACATTATTATGCGACTCAAGCATGGAGATACAATAACATACTGGAAATATAGAGTATAATCATCAGCTAGATATCATGGATCGTCACTGGAATACAAGAAAATAGCATAAAAATACCCATGATCAGAAGATGAAGGAAGATTTGATGCATACACGGATAGATCAACAAAAATATGTGATTCTGAAGAGGTGCGGTAACCACTACCATCTAGAAAACTCCTTCAAAAGGATAGACCATCAAAATGAGCTAGAAACTACTCCAATAGAAGCGCCCTGGCCTCTAGACTGAAATGGAGGAGTGTCGGATGTCAGATCTGGTCTCTGAGGCATTGGATCTGGACCCCTGGGGGGTTTTCGCACCTCCTGGGACACTGGATGCACCCGAAATGATTCCACCAAGGGAATATACTATTATAGGACTCAAAATGATCATCTCATCAACTGTGGAACTGGTTCTGAAGGGTTTCCCTAGATCTGCCCTGATGCTCCATCTGCAACCTCAAATGTCATGTCGGAAGAGTTGCGCCCTAAATGGCTGGATGATGCGCCTTGCAAGATTCCACTGTCAGAATCTGATGGACACTGGCTCAATCTGAGCACCTTATCTCGATCTCAACTGGGTCAGAAGAAAATTGAAATCTGAGCTCGGACCTCATGCAGCTCCACAAACCCTCAATCTGGCTTGCACCCTCATTCACTGAGTTGTGCACTCTACACTGGATACCCCTAAATAGCACAGTGAAATACCTCAATGGTATCTCCTATGGGCTAGGGTGCCTCTCAACACCGAAACTGATCAATGGTGGTGGTTTCCTCCAGAAATCCACAAAACAGTAAAGTTGACTCTCTCCCTCCTCTGGGAACTCTCAATATCAAATCATAACAATGCATAATGAAGAATTAGGTCATATTCCTCCCTTTATACCCTTCTTGATCTAATTCACCATTGACCTCACTTAAGCTACGCATTTTTCCTCCTTAGGTGAATAATTAATTAATTAAATCCCCCTTTAACACCTTTTCATTCTAATTCTTCGTTGGCTTAGGCTTAAGTGAGTTTTCCTAATTTTTTGTCTTAATTCATCGTTTAGCCATAAAACCAACCTTATTTCTCCATCTTGTTCCCTGTTTGTGCCTTACTATAGTCTATAGGAACACATAGACTACTAAGTCACGCCCTGCTGGCCTACTCTTAGGAACGGGACATCACAGTGTTATGATATTAATGGTTGATGATTCTTAGTCATTTTGAAGCTCTTTCAAGGCACTTATTGTGAAGTATTGCCTCATAAATATTGTTTTTGTAATTTTTTGTTTACTTCATCATTATCAGCCAATTTCTTTATTTGAGAAAGTCCACAGTTTTATGAAGTGCTAACCAGCAACCTATACTTGCAATATATATAGTTTATTGTTTCTTTGTTCCAGGTAGGTACACCTTGATACATTATCATTTCATTGGTTATAAAACTGGACTTTCTAATCAGTGGTGACTTGTGAGAGGGGATATTTTATTAGCCATTTTGACCTTTCCTTCTCAAACCCCCTGGTCACCGGGGACGTCTCCCCTAGGCCTACAACCCTAAATAGAAAGAGGAATCTTATTGAGGTGGTAGTGATAGGATAACCTCAAGTTACGCCAATTTTCTTTCCTTTTACCTTTCCTTCTATCAAAGTACAAATTGTGTGATAACATTTTGGCGCCACTGTCGAGGAACACTGAGTCAATTCTCCTCAAAGACGACACTTTTCGGTAAGTCATTCCTCAAAATCCTTTACTTTTCAAAGCTTACCTGGTGACTCCACTAAGGGTGATCCCCTCATCCCTTTGCTAGTTTTAAAAAAATTATCTGGAAACTCCACTAACCTTTTCCAAGTTGCCACCTTACTCTCAATTATGTGATATTTCCAAGTTATGGGATCATGGCGCCATGGGAAAAAGTATATCCGACTATTGATTTCGAAAGTTTTCAAGGATACCCACATTACTTTGATGCAAAATGGTTGAACAACTCTCCAAGATTTGGAGGTCTCTCAATGACTCGCATTGTACAGTTTATGAAGTATATAAGCAAGATAGAATGGGAAGGGGAGGACACTCTGGTAAAATTATTCATACTTTCTCTGCCATCATTTTTGCAAGACTAGTTTAAGGGTTGTTGCAAAGATAGGGGTATATCATCTTTTGTAGAGCTCATCAGTAGGTTTATTGAATTTGTCAAACCACGATGCCAGACATATGAAGATTCCCTTCAAAATCTCACAATAGCCTTAGAGAACGAAGGATTCACCACTGATATTGTAGAAGATCTCAGGGATGTATACAATACTCGATGTCGAGAACCCTTTGACATAGAAGAAGAAGTTTACGAAGAAAATTGTCAACCCCTTGAAGAGGAGACATATTTCTCCCATGATTTGATATAATGCAGTGAAGATATAGCTAGAGAAGTGAATTATGAGGATGAAGCACTAGTAATATCTCCTCTAACCGATGAAGCTCTCCAAGATCTTATCTCTCATGCACAAGATGAAGAGAATGAAGTGATTCATTTTTCTTTCCATTTTTTTATGACACCTTGTTCTATGATTCAAAAGGTGAAGAAGTAAAACAACCCTTGGAAGAGTTTTCCTTCATTTTCTAATGAACACAAAGAGAAGAGTCTTGGGGATGGTGTACTGGACCCTCTTCAATTTGATGAATTCATCCAAGCCATTGATGCTCCTGCACAGCAAGAAGTGAACACTGTAAGTTACTTCCCTTTCCAAGATTTTGATGATGCTTTGTTTTATGATTTGGAAAGTGAAGAAGTATTGGAGGATCCCTTGGATGTGTTATCGCTCAATTTGTAGTTTAGGTCATAGAATTAGAGGATAATGGTCAAACTGGTGTAACAGGGACCTACCCCACCCAATGTCACCTCAATGGGGAGGTCCTTTCTATTTAGGGTGGCTAAGCCCAAGGGAGACGTCCCTGGCAATCTGGGGTTTGAAAGGAAAAGGCTCAAAGGATTAAGGCTAGTTTCCCCTTCACAGATTACCACCCAGAAGATAATCAAATAAATAATAACCAAGAAAAGGTCACCTGCTTGTGAGACAAGACAATAATGAAACTAGTACATGCAATAATGGTTAATACTTCATAAATCAATGACTATCAAAATTTAATGTATATGAGCATATACAGTAGTAAATATTGATGAAGTCAATGTTTGCAATAATGACAATGGTAATATAATGTTACTTGTCAATAAACACTAGAATAATATAGCATCTAATGAAAATGATCAATCCTTGAATTAACTCAATGCATTAAATGTCATTAATTTCTCATATACAATAGGTTGCTACGTCAATATCCTAGGGATGATGTCAGCTTCCTTTTAGGGTTAGTATGATAAACAATGTAATAGACAAACAAGGTCAACGTTTTTCTAATTAGCCAATGAAAATTACCAATTCATCAATATCTATCATGAGATGATCAAGCCAACAGTATTTTCTATCAACAATAGCTCAAATAAGGCATGATGTCATCATTTATTGCTAGGTTAGAAGGGTTGTTGCATCAAGTATGATGTCATCCCTAGTTAGTGTGTTAGGGTTAGTTAGGGTTTCAAAATTTGAAGGTTTGAAAGTTGATTTTACACACAACAAGCTAAACGTTGGAAAGAATACCAGTGTCTTAGGGTAAATGGAGTCAAAAGTAAGGGAAAAAAACTTAGGAGGATTAAAATTTAAAGACTAGAAGGTTAGGTTCTATGGTGCTGCAATGGCAGGGCTCTAGAATCAAAACCCTAAGGGAAGGAGGCTCATTTCGGGAAGAAGGGGCTAAAGGTCTAAATCTAACTCATGGAGGCGGGTAGGAGGGATAAAATCTTGCCAAGTCCATATCTGAGGAAAGTACTCAATCCACTTCAAGAAAGGGTCATGAAAAAAGAAAGGTTTAGAAAAACAACTCAAAGGACCTACAAACTGGTCACCCAGGACATCCTCATGCCCTGAAATCAAAGAAGGGATTGAAAAATATCTAGCAGACGACTGACAAACTAAAAAGGGAAAGTTGAAAAACCGACTGAAACACACAGTACCCAACCAACCCTTGGAGTTCAAGGTTTGCCTAAGAGGAAAATCAACATCAAAAATATACTTCCCAAGCACACCTTTAATGGACAGGCATGGTAAAGTAACAACATGTGGCTGGAGTGAAAAGCCATGAGAGACTTTCCTTAGGAAAACAATGTTCTCACCTGTATCAAAATCTGAGCAGATAGGCGATTGACAATCATCTTCACAAAATAAGTCCAAATGATCAATAGAATAGTCGTCAAAGTCCTCAAGGTATAATCGACAATCATCAAGAAAATAAGGTATTGGGTCATCCTTGGTCCTTTGGGAGGTATGGGTAAAAACCTCATCTCCTTGTTGCCACTGGTCAAAAGTTACCTGTTGTGGTAGTTGCAAGGGAAACAACTAGAAATGACTCTTAGTGTCATAGATGGGATCCAGGTTATAACCAACTATATCCCACCTACGTCTCCCAACATGTATGAACTCATCAATGTTATCAACAGTGTCACTATATGTGTCATAACTTGCAGGGTTTGAAACATTTGAACATTCATCCTCCTCCTCCTCTTCATCACAAGGTAAAGCTTTATCAAAAACTAGGGGAGGAGGGTAAGTTACTATTTCTAGTTGCACAGGAACTTTGAGGACCTTGATGTTTTCAGCATGTGTCATTGTTTCATCCTCATGGACTGCTTCTTTATCTTTGACTTCACAACAAGGGCCATCAACTTCATTCAAAGCTTTCTTTTCTCCTTCATTTTATGAATCAAGGAACAAGGTGTCATTGGCATCTTGACATGGAACACAACTAACCTCATCTTCTTTTTGTTGTGCAAGAGAAAAGGGCTCTTGGATTGCTTCATCAGAGGGAGGTGCACACATTGGTACTTCATCATTTTTCTCAGGTTCCATTTCCTCAACCATGTCTTCAATCATCTCATGTTGAATGATGGTCTGCTTTCCTTCTTCTTGGAAATCATCAACAAGTTTTTCATGGGAATACAAACTTTCCATAGTAAGAGTACCTGAGGTGAAGAGGTCCTTTATCCCTGATGAGAAGATGTTCTGTTCAATTCCTTTAGCCATGCCATAAGATTCAGTGAGCTTCTTTGGGGCCCTTTTACTGAGGGGCAGACCTAGGTGAGACAAGATCGCATGGGTATAGAGATGGACAACATACTCTTCTTCAAGATGATGGCTTGCAGGAATCTGATATAGAGTGCCCTAAAAACTACTCTGAAAATTAAATAGGGTTTCATTCTCAGTTTGTTTTATATGCTCGAATCTTTTTAGCAGTATTGAGATGTCTCCCAAACTTATGCCCCATTCTTTGAGAAAATCTTCTTCTAGCTGGTTCATGGAGGTGATGCTAGCATCGGGAAGGTCATCATACCATTTTTTAGCATTTCCGTGAAGAGTGGTGGGAAAAAATTTCATCACTACATCTTCGGCATCATCATCGATAGGGTGGAGTCCAAAATAAGAATAAAATTCATCCATATGAAAGTCAACTCTTTCTCCATTGCCACCAGTGAATCTAGGGAGCCATCTCTTAGATATTGGGGGCATTTGTCTTGGGTATCCTGGGATTTTTCTCATGTATAAAGGCTTATAGTTCCTGGGATCCCATTGTGAAGTCATTGTTGGCTTCATCATCAGTGGAGTTGCCAGATAGTTTTCTTGAAACTATCAAAGAATAAGGGAATAAAGTTTAGTGGAGTTGCCAGGTAAGCTTGTAAGAGAAAAGGTCTTTGAGGCAAGGCTTACCAAAGGATTTGTCGTTGAGGAAGATTGACTCAGTGTTCCCCGGTAATGGCGCCAAAATGTTATCGCTCAGTTTGTAGTTTAGGTCATAGACTTAGAGGATAATGGTTAAACTGGCGTAATAGGGACCTACCCCACCCAATGTCACCTCCATGGGGAGATCCTTTCTATTTAGAGTGGCTAAGCCCAAGGGAGACATCCCTGGCAATCTGGGGTTTGAAAGGAAAAGGCTCAAAGGATTAAGGCTATTTTCCCCTTCACAGATTACCGCCCAGAAGATAATCAAATAAAGAATAACCACAAAAAGGGCACCTACTTGCGAGACAAGACAACAATGAAACTAGTACATGCAATAATGGTTAATACTTCATAAATCAATGACTATCAAAATTTAATGTATATGAGCATATACAACAGTAAATATTGACGAAGTCAATGTTTGCAATAATGACAATGGAAATATAATGTTACTTGTCAATAAACACTGGAATAATATAGCATCTAATGAAAATGATCAATCCTTGAATTAACTCAATGCATTAAATGTCATTAATTTCTCATATACAATAGGTTACTGCATCAATATCCTAGGGATGACATCAACTTCCTTTTAGGGTTAGTATGATAAGCAATGTAATAGACAAAGAAGGTCAACATTTTGCTAATTAGCCAATGAAAATTACCAATTCATCAATATCTATCATGAGATGATCAAGCCAATAGTATTTTCTATCAACAATAGCTCAAATAAGGCATGACATCATCATTTATTGCTAGGTTTGAAGGGTTGTTGCGTCAGATATGACGTCAGCCCTAGTTAGTGCGTTAGGGTTAGTTAGGGTTTCAAAATTTGAAGGTTTGAAATTTGATTTTACACACAGCAAGCTCAACGTTGGAAAGAATACCGGTGTCTTAGGGTAAATGGAGTCAAAAGTAAGGGAAAAAATGTAATGTCCCCACTTTGGGACATCATCATAGTGTAGAGGGTTATGATGACCAGAGTAGCCAGATGGAGGTTATAGTGAGTACATGGGTTATTGAGAGGCATTTTGGGTTCCAACTTGCATTGCTCATCATATTCCATCATTATGAGCCATTCCACACAGGTTGGCTTTGGTTTCGTTGCATTCCGACGATTTCCATGATTTTGACTATTTTGAGCTATAAGTCAATGAAATTCATTGAAGAGGTCATTTTGGGCACATTACTTGGAGGAACCTCTCAGTGTAATAGCTCATTGGAATCGGGAGGAGAAATACTATAGGATGGGATGGCTAGAAGTGACTTTCAGTGACTAGGGAAGCCACAGGGAGAGATAAGGAGCTTTTTAGAGGTAAAAAAGTTAATTAATTAATTAAAGTGATTTAATTAATTAATTAAATATTAATAAAATGAAAGTCACTTTGGAGGGACAAGGTGAGCCAAAATTATAAAGGAAAGGCAAGGGCCTCTTCTCATTCATTCATGTATGTTTATCAGTTTGATATCTGGCTTTAGCTAGTGAGCCCATCTCTTGGGGGTTTTGAGGGTTTTGACTTAACAAACCCTAGAGGATGTTTCAGTGGTGAAAGATTCCACCTAGCTTGTCCCAAGCTTGGTCTCGGAGATGCAATACTCTCCCACACAATTCTAGTCAGATCTACATCTGTGCAGGAGGTTCTACACAGCCACAGGCATAAGAAGAGGAGGAGGGCACACCATTGGGGGTTTCCAGCAAGGGGGGCACACCATCTTTGGAGAGAGATTCATTGTAGGAAATTGGCAGGGCCGTTGAGGATTATATCACTTGGGTTTTCATTACAGAGCGTTGGAAATCAGATCTAGTGATTTCTGAGATAGTTTTATGGCTCAGATTATTTCTTGAGTAGTGGGGCAAATTGAAGAGAAGGAGGGCATTTTTGAGATTCAGATCTAGTCTATTTGGAGGGGTTACACTTCAGATCTGACCCTGAGACTTCACCTAGTGACTTGCAGTGTCCCAATCTATATTTCTGGAGAGTTTCAGAGAATTTCGGCCACTATGTAGCACAGTTGTCACACCATTTGGTAGCACAGTTGAGAGTTAGTGAGGCTATGATCAGGGCCACCACTAAACGTATTGGTGACATGCATGCAGTGATGGAAGATTACTGTTGGAGAGAATCAGTGGCACAGGGTAGCTCAGATGGACGATTTCCCATGGATGATTTTCACACTCTCTGGGAGAGAGTATCTGTGATGAGGACTAACTACCAACAGTTGTTGACAGACAGAGATTATCTACTGAGGGTTGGTGAGATGTATCATGAGGCTCTAAGGGAGCAGGAGTTGGATATGGACCGACTCACTCAGGAGTTGGAGAGCACTCGGGGATTCTTGAGAGGCACATAGACCACCCTTCAAGAATCAGAGTGTAGGACATATGAGTCTCCTGAGGAGATCCATTAGAGATCCACTTCATCTATCTTAGTGGACACTCAGAGGTATCAATCAGTCATGTTGACAGAGGATGTTGATGATCTAGCAGAGGAGCACCAGTTGATGGGGGACACTTCCATTTGTGTCTTGGGAGTGGTTGATCTCCATATAGAGATTGATCCAGTCGTACACCTAGGATCTATGATGCAGCATGAGTTTGTGGGAGATGACAGGAGTATGCCGAAACATACAATGATGAGTGATAGCTCACAGAGACATGCTGAGATGTATGGTGGGATTCAAAGGAGTGTACTACCTAGCAGAGAGGAGACACACTTAGGGGAGCATGCAGGTGCCACTCCTTTGCAGCAACATATGATTATGAGACCTCACCTTCACCATTTCAGTAGTTGCCTGGGTGAGGGGAGATGGAGAGTGGTTTACCAGCAGTTGGAGGAGTTGCTTCTGATTGTACCTGATGATTGGGGTTTAGTGATGACTACAGGTGAGAATTTATCATGGATACCGATGGACGAGCTTCTGGTTGAATCCTTCAGATTGACCAAAGCATGTGACGCCTTTCAGTCCTACAGTCAACTGTAGATGTTTCTATTAGCCCGTCTTGACACTTTTATCATAGAAAACATCATGAGGAGGGATAGGCCATGGCTGAGGGCATGGAGAGTGAGTAGGTCGAGACTACATGACAGGAGTACTTTTACGGCATACATCAGGTCAGAGGTGGACCGTGTTAGACAAACAGTTGAGACTTGGTGCATGATGGTGAGCATCATAGACCAGGTGATGACAGATGAGCACATAGGGCTTCTGACAATGATTATCCTCACATAGGAGCAGTTAGAGGATATTGGAAGTGATAAACTTCCAAGCTTGCCATGGGACCTAGGAGTTTGTTTTGTTATCATGATGCTCATGTTGACCCAGGTTGCACAAGAGAGCCACACACTCCACCTTGGTTTGGTTTGGAGTGGGTCTGTAGGTACTTGTCCTATGGGGCGAGATCCTTCCTTCTACTTGATCATCATGATAGGGCATGTATATGTTTGGATAGGTACTTCTTCTACAAAGATACCTTTACAGATACAGTTTCTGGACAACAGGTCTGGTGGTCACAGGTGTTTCAGCTTGAGGATCTAGGAGAGGAGGATTCAAGATGTATGCAGGGGGCAGACAGTCATGGTCAGAGTAGTGCAGTGTCAGCATGGTGATATTCGATAGAGATTAGCATGGGACCCAGGGATTGCAGGGTTGAGAATTTCACTGACTGATAGGGGCAAGTGGACCTTTGTAGGGGAAATTTGTTCTAACTTTCCATTTAGCTTTAGTGTTGAGGGGAGCACAGAGCTTGAGGGTGTCTCACAAAGGTCTTGCAACACCTCATGCTGGCATCATCATGAGCAGTTGATGGAGGTCGTGTGGATCTTGGTAGAGATTTGGAGGATGAATTCATTCTGAGATGAGGCCATGTGTCATGTGCAGGAGGTTCACAGGGTTTATATCTTTCAGAACTATACTTCACAGAGTATTGCAGTTCACTTCCTGATATGGGATCCAGGGGGTGGAGTGTACTATTGTTTGTCTTTGGATGGGTTCTACTATGTATCCCACAGATGGACATGGGGTCCTGGTATTTTATTTGAGATGATTTGGTTATTGCTTGAGGACAAGCAATTTTCTAGCAGGGAGGAGAGTAATGTCCCCACTTTGGGACATCATCACAGTGCAGAGGGTTATGATGACCAGAGTAGCCAGATGGAGGTTATAGTGAGTACATGGGTTATTGAGAGGCATTGTGGGGTCTATCTTGCATTTCTCATCATATTCCATCATTATGAGCCATTCCACACAGGTTGGCTTTGGTTCCGTTTCATTTCGATGATTTCCATGATTTTGACTATTTTGAGCTATAAGTCAATGAAATTCACTAAAGAGGTCATTTTGGGCACATTACTTGGAGGAACCTCTCAGTGTAATAGTTCATTGGAATTGAGAGGAGAAATACTACAGGATGGGATGGCTAGAAGTGACTTTCAGTGGCTAGGGAAGCCACAGGGAGAGATAAGGAGCTTTTCAGAGGTAAAAAGGTTAATTAATTAATTCAAGTGATTTAATTAATTAATTAAATATTAATAAAATTAAAGTCACTTTGGAGGGATAAGGTGAGCCAAAAGTATAAAGGAAAGGCAAGGGCCTCTTCTCATTCATTCATGTATGTTTATCAGTTTGATATCTGACTTTAGCTAGTGAGCCCATCTCTTGGGGGTTTTGAGGGTTTTGACTTAAAAAACCCTAAAGACGATTCGGTGGTGAAAGATTCCACCTAGCTTGTCCCAAGATTGGTTTTGGAGATGCAATACTCTCCCACACCATTCTAGTCAGACCTACATCAGTGCAGGAGGTTCTACACAACCACAGGCACAAGAAGAGGAGGAGGGCACACCATTGGGGGTTTCCAGCAAGGGGGGCGCATGATCTTTGGAGAGAGATTCGTTGTAGGAGATTGGCAGGGCCGGTGAGGATTTTATCACTTGGGTTTTCATTACAAGGCCTTGGAAATCAGATCTAGTGCTTTCTGAGATAGTTTTATGGCTCAGATTATTTCTTGAGCAGTGGGGCGAATTGAAGAGAAGGAGGGCGTTTTTGAGATTCAGATCTAGTCCATTTGGAGGGGTTACACTTCAGATCTGACCCTGAGACTTCACATAGTGACTTGCAGTGTCCTGATCTATATTTCTGGAGAGTTTTAGAGCATTTGGAGGCCTCCTTCAGCAGGGCTGAATTATCTAGGGCTTCAGTCATCCAGTGGGGCACACCATTTAGTGGGGAATTTCAGATCTACATAGATTGAGAGGGATCTTGGAGATTTGGGCACCTGGGTTATTCTTACCATCACCCGATCTATTAGTTGGAATATTTCTTAGGGTGATTGGACACTTTGGGCAGTAGGGCCGAGTTATTGAGGGTTTCAACCTTCTATTGGAGCGTGGCATTCTTCAGCAGGAGAGTTTGGCATTCATATCTGCTTGTATTGATCTTCATTTCTTATTCAGCCTTTGGAGACATCTTTTGTATTAGCGGGAGCATTTTGTACCAGCTCTTATCTATTGTATATATTCTTGTCCATCTGTTGAGAATTCCAGATCAACATCTTCATTGTAGCAGGTTTCTCTATTTTATGAATAAAGAAGATTTGAGATGTTTTGTCTTGTCTATCTTATTGCATATGGTTGAGGTATGTTCCATGGTTATCTCTTTCTGTTATTTTCTACATACACACATATAAACACATCTAAACAAATAGATCAGCAAACTCTTTGACGAAATACCACAACCAGAAAAAAGTTTAAAAGACACCAAAAAAAGTGATGATCCTTGCATAATGGCTTGGGATCATTACAAAAAATCTTAGGAGGATTAAAATTTAAAGACTAGAAGGTTAGGTTCTATGGTGTTGCAGTGGCAGGGCCCTAGAATCAAAACCCTAAGGGAAGGAGGCACATTCCGATGTTGCTTAAGCAAGGCCTCATGCTCCTTCCTCTTTCTCTAAATACTCTTGGCAAAACGGCTAGCTTCAAAATACAAATCTAAGGGAGAAAAGTGTTGCAGGAGAAAGGCTTTTCAAACCCTGGAAAGGTTAAAACCCTAGGTGTAGAATTAACTAGGCCTAGGACGTCTCCTCTATTCAACCTATACTTTGATGCTAACTCAGAAAAAGGGAGATAAGTGTAGCAACGGCTAGGCTATATCTTCTTTTATCAATGGCTAAAACAATTTCTCAAGCATGGGGACATATAGCAATGACCTACTAGTGTGCTTTCTACCTAGGGTTTCAAGATTTAGCAATATAATAGCAATGATATAGCAAATGTAAGAAATTAAGCCTACAACCATTCATTTAAGAAGTTTTGCATGAGAAATTCACTTACAAATCATGAAGAATGCTTAATCAAACCCTAGTTGCAAACCTTCCATGAGAGAAACACCATAAATGCCAAGAAGAATCCTCCAATAAGAGTTGCGCCTCACTTCTAAGACCAAAAGTACCAAGCAAAAGATTAAAAGTTGATCTCTCACAAGAGAGTGAGTTATGTTATGTATAAAATGAGGAGAAACATCCTCTTTTTATACCAATCTATGACATTTGAGTTAAATTTTAGGTCATTAAAACAGCCGACAAGCCTCACTACAAAATTTACACTATTTTTACATTAATTGCCAGAAAATGTCATAATATGAGAAAAAAGAGGGATGTCAGACCCTTCTGAGGGCGGCGTTGGCCCTTTTTGGGAAAATACAACATCCAGAGACCAAACGTTGGCCCTACCAGGGCTCCTCCAAGCTGCCACACGTGCCAAATGACCTCAACACATTGCCATACGCTCCAGTCAACATCCAACTCTCTCATCTGACGTCCTGTCCATAAAAGGCAAATGTTCCATCTGTAGTGGGTGATTGCCCTTAGGCCGGGCTCTGCCAAAGTGTCATGGGTGGAGCGTCCTTCTTTCTTCTCATGCAATGGCTCATCATAATGTTGTCCTATCTTTTCCATCCTAGGAACCATCTGATGGGCTCTTCAGCCCCATGGAGGTTCGATCTAATCATGTCCCCATGTGTACCGATCCACTGGTACCTGTCCATCGGGTATGGTCCTGCACATCAAAAACTGTGCCCTCCATGGGCTCATCAGTCCTCAGGATCATAGCAATGTCAATCATGTTTCATCACTAAATTTATCAAATACATGCATAAAATCCATAGCATATCATCTAATAGCTCAAAGACATTACACTGATCTACTATACAAAGTTGAAGAAATAGACAGAATAACCTATTGGGCCAGTATCCACAGGAAAAGGAAAGTTTCCACAGAAGATCATTCAAGCCATGTACATGAAGTGGTATGGTCTAAGGATGTCCAGTCATAGTAAGACCAGGGGTAGGTGTTGTCCATGGGTGTCGTTGTAGGAGGTGAGTTGTACCCGTCATGGATGCATTTTTTCCAAGCCCCTTTATTGCCTTTATTCTTTATTTATTGTTTTTCTTTCTTTTTACTTCAAGGTCTGACCAAAGGACACTACCTTGGCATGGTGACCAGAGTTGATAATGTTACCCACTGGTATTTTTGCAGAAATGGTAAGGTTGGCTCATGATGAGACCCCCTTTCCCTTGGCCATGCAACCGAAGTTCATTGCCCTGGCGTGGTGACCAGATAATGGCAACATCATACCACTAGATACCTATGAACATAATGGGTCGGCTCGTGATGAGACCTCCCATCCTCTTGGTTAGGTCCTTTTTTTTGTTATTTTTCTTAGGGTCCCTTTTGTTTCTTATCGAGAGGCCTTTTATTTCCTTCTCGGGGATCCCTGGGCGAAGCATCTCTAGGTTTCATTTCCTATGGATTTTATCTTTTACCAGCTACTTTTACCCCCTGGGCCTTTAGCCCCTTCTTCCCATAGGACAAAGTATAACCCTCAAAGGTCATTCTAATGGCCGGACTAGGGGAATGGGATGGATGTATGGGAGACAAGATGTAAAGTGATAGTATGGTGGGAGTGGACGATGGCTCTTGAAATCCCCCCTGGTGGCTAACCAAAACCCATAAATACAAGCTTGCTAGGACACCCCATTAATCCCCCCAACAATGGTCAAGTGGATTAGTGTAAGATCCAAGAAGTTGTCAGAAATGTAAGGAACCTGATTCATATATAAGAAAGTTATAATGATCAAACATGACACATACCATGATACCTTGGACCAATTACCTCATGGAGCAAGAGTCTTCTCCAATGCAAGTCCAAGCCGATGGTGATGGACTGTTGCTGCTGATAGGACAAGTCTGGTAAAGAAGAAGAAGGATGGGCCCTCCAGGGCCATGCTTAGGGAAATCCCTCTCTCAGTACTCCATGTCTAGGACCTGTGGGCCTCGAGACATGATCTCCTAGTTATCCCTAGAAAACGGGGATAACATGATGCATTAAATCCTTCATGTTATAATCACGATACTAACATTATTGACAATATTGATGAGTTCATACATGTTGGAAGATGTAAGTGGGATGTGATTGGTACTAATGAAGATCCCATTTATGATATGGAAGGACATTTCCAAGTGTTACCTCTACAACTACCATATGAGGTTAATAATGATTCTAACATTTGGAAACAAGGAAATGATATAGTTACATACATCTCCAACGGTGACCTAGTTCTATTTCCTCATTTTGTTTTTCAGCCATACCTTGAATATTTCGATGAGTACTCCTTTGAGCACTTAGATTTATCTTATGAAGAAGACTATCAACCACCATTGTGTTCAGATCTTGATAGAGGTAAGGACATTGTTTTCCCAAAGAAGGGCACTAGTGACAAGATTCCCCAACCCCCTTCGATTACTTTACCTCGCTATGTCATTAAGGGTGTAGTTGGGAAACATTTCCCATGTTTTGAGTTTTATCCTAGGCAAATCCTTCTTTAAGAATACAAGGGCGGGTTGAATACCTTAAAAAGAAGTTTATTATCTCAGTTTTTCATCCTTCCCTTGAGAAGTTGCCAATCATCCTCTAGGTTCTTACTGTTTCTTTCCCAGACCTCAAATTGTGAAGACATCCAAGGTAGCCAACCTCCAAACTCTTTGATTTAGCCTATTGAACCTTTGAGTTTTCATGATCCCTTTCTAAGATGGATTGAGAACTTTCCTAAAGGTGTGAATTGGCATGATTTTGTCCCTCCTGTTATCGCTCAGTTTGTAGTTAGGAGTAAAGGCTATAAGGTAGAAGGCCAAACTATCGTAACAAGAACCTATCCCACCCAATGTCACCACAATGGGAAGGTTCTTTCTCTTTAGGGAGGCTAGGCCCAGGGGAGATGTCCCCGGTAACCTGGGATTTTGAAAGGGAAAACGCTAACATGACAAAGACAAGTTCCCCCTTCATAGATTATCGCCAATCAGATAGTCTCGTCTAAACAACGAATAATAGAGTATAACCAAAGAAAAGAAAAGCACCTTCTTGAGACAATATAACATGGAAACTGATGCATGCAATCTTGGTCAGTACTTCATATAAATCAATGGCTATCTGATATTCAATACAAGCAACTTAAAAGTAAATATTGATGAAGTCAATGTTTCCAAAATGGCAATGATAAATATATCACTTGTCAATAAATACTAGAACAATATAGCATTCAATGTAACAAATCAATACTCAATCCAATAAATTCTCTCAAATACCATTCAATTGCTTATAAAGTGAAACGTTGCTGCATCAAGATGAAATAACCAAGGGTGACGTCAACAGTCCAAGGTTAGTAGGGTTTTCTAGAGCTTAGGGTTAGTATAGTTAGAGTTTCAAAAGGCTTAAAGAGTTTTTTTATGGCCAATTTCACTTCAGCACAAGGGGTCTTAGAGATTAGTGCCTTAAAAGGGGAAAATGGAGTCAGCTAAGTGAAGGACGCAGAAGTTGAAGGAAGTAAGGGGAAAAAATGGCTAGCTCATAAGGTCAAGACAGGAGGGTTTAAGAGGGAGAGTGTTTCTAAGGCAAGGCTCTTTCATCAAACCCTAAAAGAAAATGGCCCTAGGTGTAGATAACCTAGGCCTGGGATGTCCTCTTCCTCTTGAAGTCAAAATGGTACGGCTAGCATAAGGGAAGAAGGAAAAAGGAGTGTAGCTA
Source organism: Picea engelmannii (assembly GCA_009831015.1). Taxonomy (NCBI): domain Eukaryota; kingdom Viridiplantae; phylum Streptophyta; class Pinopsida; order Pinales; family Pinaceae; genus Picea; species Picea engelmannii. Next base: position 1,791,994 of record ML780225.1, on the reverse strand, counting down.
TGGCTAGGCTCTCTCTTTCATCTTCAATGGCTTAAAGCTTCTCTATCAGGGGACATGAGACAACGACCTACTTGTGTGTTTGTCCCCTAGGGTTTTGATTCAGCAATATTTATAAATAAATGCAAGAAATTAAACTACAACCATTCAATTAAGAAGGTTTGCAGAAAAATACTTACAAATCATCAGGAAATAATTATGAAAACCCTAGTTGTAAACCTTCCTTCAAGAGAAACATCATATAATGCCAAAAATCTCTTCCTTTGACTAATGCGCATCACTTAGTTCAACCAAAAACCCCAATAGGGCACTAAAAATCAGACCTCGCTATGAGTGAGTGATAATTGATGATAGAAATGAGAGTCAAAACCCTCAATATATAGTGTATCAATGCCCTAATTTTACCTTTTAGGTCATAAAAAGGCCGACAAGGCCATGATGTCAAAATAATATTGTTTTTACATTAAATTATAAGTAAAAATCTCTAATCAAGTAAAAATGAGAGTGAAATCCTCTTCAAGGGAGGCGCTAGCCCTTTCTAGGGAAAATGAGACAACAAGGAGCAAAACGTTAGCCCCCCAGGGGCCTCTCCAAGATGACACACGTGAAACTACTACTGAGTCTGCCTCCAAAATAATCCATGAAGTTGGATGATGTCAGGGTGAATATGGAGACGTCCCAAGCCTTCCAAATCTGGCGTTCCACTGAAAAGGGGTCATCCCCCCAGGTCTAGTCCTGCCAAAGTGCCTGTGATGGAACGTCCTCTTCCTCTCTGGTGAAAAAATCCTTGATCCATCTCCATCCTGTCTCTACCCCCTGATGGGGTCTCAACATCCATCTGGTGGGATCTTCAGCCCCATGGAGGTCCGAACTGGTCATCTCCCCATGTGTACCGGTCCAAATGGTACCTATCTGTCGGGCATGGTCCTGCACATCAAAGGTTATGCCCTCCATAGGCTCATTAGTCCACGGGATCATAGCAATGTTAATCACATATCATCATCAATATTATTAAACATATGCATAAAAACCTTAATACATCAGTCAATGGCTCAAAGACATTACAAAAACCTGCAATACAAGATTGGAGAAAAATACAAGACATCCTATTGGGCTAGTGTCCACAAGAAAAGGAAAGTTTCCAGGAAGATTTCATCCAAGCCATGTAATTGAGGTGATGTGGTTAGGGGATGTCCAGACATGTGGGGGTAGTGAGGGCCAAGTATGCATAATGTTATCTGTGGGTGGCTTTTTAGAAGGCAAGATGTACCTGTCATGGATGCATTTTTTCCAAGCTCGTTCTTGCCTTTATTCTTTTCTTGCTTTATTCTTTTTCTTTTTCCTTTTATTCAAGGGCTAACCAAAGGACACTGCCTTGGCATGGTGACCAGAGCTGACAGTGTTACCCAGAAGTACTTTCACATAGATGAGAAGGTTGGCTTGTGATGAGAACCCCTTTCCCTTGGCCATGCAACCAAAGGTCAATGACTTGGTGTGGTAACCAGATGGTGGAAATGTCATATTGTTAGGTACCCATGAACCTAATAGGTTGGCTCATGATGAGACCCCCTATCCTCTAACTAGGTCTTGTTTGTTATTTTCCGGGTCCCTCTTGTTTCTTGTTGAGAGTCCTTTTATTGCCTTCTCAGGGATCCCTGGGCACAACATCTCGAGGTTTTATCTCTAGGATTTTATCTTTCACCAGCTACTTTTACCTTATGGGACTTTAGCCCCTTCTTCCCATGAGATAAGGTGCAATCCTACAAACAGGTCAACCCAATGCCTGGACAAGGGGAATGGGATAGATGAGCAGGTGATAAGATGAAATATTGGTGCTATGATGGGAGCAGACCATGGCTTTTCAGAAATCCCCCCAGTGGCAAACCAAGACCTATGGGCACAGGCTTGGTAGGGCACCAAATCAATTTCCCCAAGCATGGTCATGTAGGCTAATGTAAGATCCAAGTAGTTGTTAGAGATAAAAGGAATCAGATGCATATATTCAAAGGTTTCAATGATCAAAAGTGACACATACCATGATACCTGGACCAATTACCTCATGGAGCAAGAACCTCTTCTGATACAAGACCAAGCCGATGGTGATGGATGTTTCTACTGCTGACAAGACAAAGCTGATGGAAAAAGAAAAGGATGGGCCCTCCAAGGCCATGCTCAAGTCAATCCTGCTCTCGATACTCCATGTCTAGGACCTGTGGGCCTCGAGACATGATCTCCTAGTTATCCCTAAAAGGTGGGGATAACATATGGCTCCAACTCGGGGACATGTGCCTAACGTAGAGCACATGAGAACCTCAAAATCTCTGGCATAACGTACATACCTGCTCAATCTCGATAGGGCCATCAGTAACAAAAATGGGGAGGTAATGTCACCCCAACATACATAGATATATATATGAACTGAAAGAAAACAATCAATAATGCAAATGTGAAAGAAAACTAACATGAAATGAAAATGGTATAATACATGAATACAAAATGCCTACTTACCTGTACATACTTGTGAAATCAGGTCCCCCCACCTTGGTGGGGTTTGAGGAGGTGCCCACTAATATGCAATGGGCGACTTCTTCCCTCCAAAGTGGATAAGTAATATGAGTCGTTAACGGATTCCATTCCAACTTTAAAGGGTCTGAGCCATGACTGAGTGCTTCCTTTTACATTAGTTGCCTCTCCTTTCTGGGTATCCCACATCCATACCATGTCTCCTTCCTTGTACTTTCTGACTTTGTATTTGGTCATTCCTTGGACAACCCTGGTGTATTGTGCTGAGGGAGGAGGGTGGGCTTCTGCTGTAAACACTTCCTGTTGAGATGGGTGAATTTGTACATCATCTTCCTGTTTCTTTAACATCTTCACTGTCCCAATCTCTTTGTTCTTGAATTCATCTAGGAGTTGTTGGTATTCTTCTTTTTTGGGCCATTTGATCTGATCAAAGTCCTCTTCCATTGCAAAGGGCATATCTTCTGGAGAATACTTATGAAGAGTTTGTATCATCTCATCTTATGCTATGTTATTATTGACGGGGTGATTATTATCTTTCACATGGTCCTCGATTATTGGCACATTGAGGAGATGACCTATTGTTCCTTTTTTCAAAGGCAATTATAAGAATGCGAGTTCCATCTCAAGGGTACCACCCAACATTGCAACAAACTTCCTAGATAACAACATTCCCCACACATCTGGGACATCAACTACCATGATGTCAATGTGGACTGTCTTCTCTGGGTACTCCTTCAAGCAAACCTCCACATTCTCAACCACCCCGTGTGTAGGTATGTATTTAGATTCGAAACCACATACATTTCTATAAGGTCGTGTGACCTTCAAACCCACTTGTCACATGACTTTGAGTGACATCATGTTGGCACTAGAACCTGTATATAACATGCAATTGTTGAGGTTCTTTCCGTTCATTGCCAATGTCATGAAGAAAGGAGGGTTCTCACCATATTGGACCCGAAGTGATCACCTTGTAACATAATAGGGGGTTCCATGGGTTCATCTGATCCCAAAAAGAAAGTGTCAAAGCGTTCCTTGATGGATGGGAACTCGATTGCTTCTCTTAGGGGGACGTTTACATGCATTTTTGATAATGCCCCTTCGAAGTCAAAGTTTAGTTCAACCTTACTAGCCTTGGATGTTTTGGGAAGAAGTATTTCCAGGGGTGGGGGCTTTGCCTGATCATCAGCAGGTTGTTTCAAATTCTTTCTTCTATACACCTAAAATTCTTGTTTCTTTATCTTCTCTCGTGATTCTTGATCTAGGTTGTTTGTTACCGCCATCCTTGTTGATATGGATGCTTATTTTACAGCTTCTTGATGTTCTGCATCTGTGATATTTATTTGAGGAAACTTCATGAAACAATCCATGTTGTTGACTTGTTGATGGCCACTATTGTAAGGACACTCATGCTCCCAATGTGCTTTTTTGCATTCTAGGCACCAAGGATTTTCATCAACAATGTTTGTAGGGGCCAAGGTGTTTGGCACTTCATGCTCATTCTTTGGTTTGTAAAATTGGCCTCCCTTCTAGAATTTCCCTTTGTACAGGACCCTGGGTGCTTGGATCTGAGATCTTTCCAATTTGACAATCCTGCTCATCATTTCCTCTTGATTTTTCATGATCCCATCCATGGAGGCTTGCAGCTTGGTGATACTGGTACATAGATCTGAAGTAGGCTCAACATTGTGAACTATTTTTGGTTTAGTGTATATTCTCCCCCTTGGGTTAGCAAAAGGCTCAATCTTAGATGAAAGGAGGTTTCCCTCTATTTTAGTAGCGAGCTCTTGGGCTTCCTGAATAGACTGGGGGTTTTTATCTCTAAGAAGATACCCTAGTTGGCCATTGAAAGATCTGGTGTAAACATGGACGAGGTAGTCATGTTTCAGATGATGGCCTGTGGGAATCCTTTGCGGAAAAGTCTCAAATCTAGTATGGAACTCCTGAATGGACTCATTTTCATATTTGGCAAGGTTATTCAGTCGGGTGAGGAGCATATTAGTGTCTTCTTTGACACTCCATCTTTTGAGAAAGGCCTCTTCAAGTCTATCCATGGTTTTGATGCTTCCATTGGGAAGGCTTAGGTACCAACGCCTTGAGGCATCATAAAGAGTGGCGGAGAACAACTTCATGACTAGATCTTCAACATCATCATGAATGAGGTGAAGCTGGGAAAATGACCAAAAGTTGCTCATGTGCTCTTTAACACTGATTGCATCGGTACTGGTAAATTTAGGCAAAAACTTTTCATACTTGGGTAGCATTTGCCTAGGGTAGCCTGGTATGGTTGACATGTCTAACGGTTTGAAAAGAGTAGATGACCATTGTCTTTGATTGTTGGTTGGGTTCATTGTAGCGGTCTGAGAGCTAGACATGATTCTTAGAGGAAGGCTCTTCTCGAAAAGTGATTTGACAACATGAGAGTTCTTGGGAGGCTTCCTTCTGAAAGACAAAGGAGGATTATTGAACCTCTTTTTAGTCAGTGGAGTCGCTAGATAGTTTACTTGAAACTATCAAAGAAAAGGGAAAACACCCTAGTGGAGTCGCCAGGTAAGCTTGTAAGATAAGGCTCTTGAGGCAAGGCTTACCAAAAAGATTTGTCATTTGAGGAGAATTGACTCAATGTTCCCTAGAAACAACACCAAAATGTTATCTCTCAGTTTGTAGCTAGGAGTAAAGGCTATAAGGTAGAAGGTCAAACTGGCGTAATAGGAACCCATCCTACCCAATGTCACCACAATGGGAAGGTTCTTTCTCTTTAGGGAGGCTAGGTCTAGGGGAGACATCCCAGTAACCTGGGGTTTTGAAAGGGAAAAGGCTAACAGGACAATGACAAGTACCCCCTTCACAGATTACCGCCAATCAGATAGTCCCGACTAAACAACCAATAATAGAGTATAACCAAAGAAAATAAAAACATCTACTTGAGACAATATAACAAGGAAACAGATGCATGCAATATTGGTCAGTACTTCATATAAATCAATGGCTATCTGATATTCAATACAAGCAAATTAAAAGTAAATATTGACGAAGTCAATGTTTGCAAAATGGAAATGATAAATATATCACTTGTTAATAAATACTAGAACGATATAGCATTCAATGTAACAAATCAATACTCAATCCAATAAATGCTCTCAACTATCATTCAATTTCTTATAAAGTGAAATGTTGTTGCATCAAGATGAAATAACCAAGGGTGACATCAGCAGTCCAAGGTTAGTAGGGTTTGCTAGAGCTTAGGGTTAGTATAGTTAGATTTTCAAAAGGCTTAAAGAGTTTGTTTATGGCCAATTTCACTTCAACGCAAGGGGTCTTGGAGATCAGTGCCTTAAAAGGGCAAAATGGAGTAAGCTAAGTGACAGATGCAGAAGCTGAAGGAAGTAAGGGGAAAAAATGAATAGCTCATAAGGTCAAGATAGGAGGGTTTAAGAGGGAGAGTGTTGCTAAGGCAAGGCTCTCTCATCAAACCCTAAAATAAAATGGCCCTAGGTGTAGATAACCTAGGCCTAGGACGTCCTCTTCCTCTTGAAGTCAAAATGATACGACTAGCATAAAGGAAGAAGGAAAAAGGAGTGTAGCTATGGCTAGGCTCTCTCTTTCCTCTTCAATGGCTTAAAGCTTCTCTATCAGGGGACTTGAGACAACAACCTACTTGTGTGTTTGTCCCCTAGGGTTTTGATTCAACAATATTTATAAATAAATGCAAGAAATTAAACTACAACCATTCAATCAAGAATTTTTGTAGAAAAATACTTACAAATCATCAAGAAATAATTATGCAAACCCTAGTTGTAAACCTTCCTTCAAGACAAACACCATATAATACCAAAAATCTCTTCCTTCAACTAATTCGCATCACTTATTTCAGCCAAAAACCCCAATAGGGTGCTAAAAATCAGACCTCACTATGAGTGAGTGATAATTGATGATAAAAATGAGAGTCAAAACCCTCAATATATAGTGTATGAATGACCTAATTTTACCTTTTAGGTCATAAAAAGGCTGACAAGGCCATGATGTCAAAATAATATTGTTTTTACATTAAATGTTAAGTAAAAATCCCTAATCAAGTAAAAATGAGAGTGAAATCCCCTTCAAGGGAGGTGCTAGCCCTTTCTAGGGCAAATGGGACACCAAGGAGCAAAACGTTAGCCCCCCAGGGGCCTCTTCAACATGCCACACCTGCAACTGCTGCCCAGTCTACCTCCAAAAGCATCCATGGAGTTGGATGACATCATGGTGAAGATGGAGATGTCCCAAGCCTTCCAAGGCAGGAATTCCAAGGTTGGTGTTCCACTGAAAAGGGGTCACCACCCCAGGTCCAGTCCTGTCGGAGTTCCTCTGATGGAACATCCTCTTCCTCTTTGGTGCAAAAATCCCTGATCCATCTCCATCCTATCTCTACCCCCTGATGGGGTCTCAGCATCCATATGGTGGTCTCTTCAGCCCCATGGAGGTTCGAACTGGTCATCTCCCCATGTGTACTATTCCAAATGGTACCTATCCGTCGGGCATGGTCCTGCACATCAAAGGCTATGCCCTCCATAGGTTGATTAGTCACCGGGATCATAGCAATGTTAATCACATATTATCATCAATATTATTAAACATATGCATAAAAACCCTAATACATCAGTCAATGGATCAAAGACATTACAAAAACCTACAATACAAGATTGGAGAAAAAGACAAGACGTCCTATTGGGCTAGTGTCCACAAGAAAAGGAAAGTTTCCAGGAAGATTTCATCCAAGCCATGTAAGTGAGGGGATGTGGCTAGGGGATGTCCAGACATGTGGGTGCAATGAGGGCCAAGGATGCATAATGTTATCTGTCGGTGCCTTTGTAGAAGGTGAGTTGTACCTGTCATGGATGCATTTTTTCCAAGCCTGTTCTTGGCTTTCTTCTTTTCTTGCTTTATTATTTTTCTTTTTATTTTTATTCAAGGGCCAACCAGAGGACACTGCCTTGGCATGGTGACCAGAGATGACAGTGTTACCCACAAGTACTTTCATAGAGATAAGAAGGCTGGCTCATGATGAGACCCCCTTTCCCTTGGCCATGCAACCAAAGGTCACTGCCTTGGCGTGGTAACCAGATGGTGGCAATGTCATATTGTTAGGTACCCATGAACCTAATAGGTTGGCTTGTGATGAGACCCCCTATCCTCTAACTAGGTCTTGTTTGTTATTTTTTGGGTCCCTCTTGTTTCTTGCTGAGAGACCTTTTATTTCCTTCTCAGGGATCCCTAGGCGAAGCATCTCGAGGTTTTATCTCTAGGATTTTGTCTTTCACCAGTTGCTTTTACCTTCTGGGCCTTTAGCCCCTTCTTCCCATGAGATAAGGTGCAATCCTACAAACAGTTCAACCCAATGCCCAGACAAGGGGAATGAGATAGATGAGCAGGTGATAAGATGAAACAGTGGTGCTATGATGAGAGCAGACGATGGCTTTTCAAAAATCCCTCGAGTGGAAAACCAAGACCTATGGGCACAGGCTTGCTAGGGCACCCAGTCAATTTCCCCAAGCATGGTCATGTAGGCTAATGTAAGATCCAAGCAGTTGTTAGAGATAAAAGGAATTAGATGCATATATTTAAAGGTTTCAATGATCAAAAGTGACACATACCATGATACCTGGACCAATTACCTCATGGAGCAAGAACCTCTTCTGATACAAGACCAAGCCGATGGTGATGGATGCTACTGCTGCTGACAAGACAAAGATGATGGAAGAAGAAAAGGATGGGCCATCCAAGGCCATGCTTAGGTCAATCCTGCTCTCGGTACTCCATGTCTAGAACCTGTGGGCCTCGACACATGATCTCCTAGTTATCCCTAAAAATATAGGATAACACCTCCCTCCCACCTCCATGATCTAGACTTTACAATTTCCGATGGTACAATACATTTTCTAACTCATGTTATTTTTGCTCTTAACTTATCATTGTTTTGGTTTATGATGAAGCACAAACGTAGGTATTATGAGACATTGCTAGGATAGTTTCACTAGCTATTTAACTACACCTAACATTCAACCAACATGTAAGTAGAGGTAAGTAGGTAGGAATTTACATTCATTGCATATACCATCTGCATTTCATGCTAGAGTATTTGTATTTCCATTATATATATGCTTGTTTATTTTCATTTACTGTATCATATATGAGCCAGGGGTGATATCGCCACCCCAAATTATTAATAATAATCTTTTGTTGAGATCAAGGAGGTCACAAGTCATGCTATATATGTTGAGGTTCTCATGCACTCGACGGTGAGAACATGTCCCCGAGTTGGAGCCAAATGTTATCCCCTAGCCTAGGGATAACTAAGGATATTATGTCTCGAGGCTCATAGGTCCTAGACATGGAGTACTGAGAGCCATATTGACTTGTGCCTGGCTCTGGAGGGGCCATCTTTCTTCTTCAGCACCTTCGCCTTGTCAGCAGTAGCAACATCCATCCCATCGACCTGGTCCTTCAACAATAGTAGGTCTTGCTCCATGAGGTAATGAGTCCGGGTATCATGGTATATGTCACTCTGATTCTCAAAACATTTGAATATGTGCATTTGATTTTTTTTACTTCTAACGTGCACTTGGACCTTATTCCTTTCCACTTGTCCACACCTTGGACTTGGGGGGAATGACAGGATTCCCTAGCAAGTTGGTTCCCATAGGGTTTGAGTTGCCACTGGGTGGGTTCATGAAAGGTCATCGTCCATTCCCATCATACTTACCACTTTCCATGTTTTCTCCTCTCAACCATCCCATACATTCATTCAGGCATTGAGTTTGCCAAGCTAGCAAAGGGGTGTACCTTACCTTGTGGGAAGAAGGAGATAAAGGCCTAGATTGTAAAAGTAGTTGGAAAAAGATAAAATCCAAAGAAACAAAACCTTCAGATGCTTTTCCCAGGGATCCCTGAGAAAGCAATAAATGGATTCTTAGCAAGAAATAGAGGGACCCATAAAATAATAAAATCAAGACCTGGTTGGAGGATAGGGGGTCTCATCGCGAGCTAGCCTATTAGGTCCATGGGCATGTATCAGTATGAAACTACCATTCAGTTGGTCACCACGCCATAGTAGTGTCTCTTGGTGGCATGGCCAAGAGAAAGGGGGTCTCATTACGAGCCAACCTTCTCATCTCCATGAAATGCTTGTGGGTAACATTGTCACCACTGGTCAACATGCCAGGGTAGTGTCCCCTACCTAGTCTCTTGAAAGAAAAAAAAATAAGATAAAAGATAAAAGGCATTGAATGGGCTTGGAAAAACTTGCATCCATGAAAAGGTGCAGCTCACCCTCTTTAGAGGCACCCATGGGTAAGCCATGCATTCCCCTGTCATAACTGCACCCATTGCTCAAACATCCCTCACCACCTCATCCACCTACATGGTCTGGATTTGTATTCACCTGGAAACATCTGACGCATAATGAGCATTAACCCAATAGAACCTCCTAACGTCCCCTCCAAACCTCGCTTGTAGCCTTGTACAATAGCATAACGTCTTTGAGCACTTGTCTGGGAAAGGGGGTTTTATGCACATGTTTAAATAACTTGATTATTAGATGTGACTGACATTTATATGATCCCTATGACTTATGAGCCCATGGAGGGCGTACTTGTTGTTGTTGCAGGTCCACACCCGATGGACAGGTACACATGGAGAGATGATTAGTTTAGAACTCCATAGGGATAAAATCCCACCAGATGGATGCTGAGACCCCAGCCAGGAGAAGAGATAGATTAGAGGTTTGCATCAGAGAGAGAGGAAGACGTTCCACCAGAGACAACCTGGCAGGCTGTTAGGAACCAAATATCAATATAGCATAGAAAAACCTCAGAATAAGTACTCAACGCCTTGAAAAAGAGAGAAATTCAGATAATAATACTCTTCGAGGGGGCAACCTCCTTATGACCACATAAATGTTCAATTACAAGATGATTCCAAATGAAAATGTCTCCCTGGTATATATTGGAGACTAGGAGGTATAATTACAACTAATGGACTAAAGCCGACATAAATAAAATAACATTACCAATGTAATATGCCCCAATTAAGGGATAATGAGCCACTATTTAGGGCTTAACACGCCCCTCCCCTTGAGACAAGTGTTGTCCGCAATGCTTGAGTAACTCTGGATGCTTCTGTATAAAAGACTCATCTTCCCAAGTGGAATCTTCAACCAGTGGTTTCCTCCATTTAATGGGATACTCTGAAATGGATCTATTCCTCAGCTAGCAAATTCTTGTGTCGGTGATGGCTTCAGGCTCCAATATGATTTTTCCTTCATCGTCATGTTTTAGCAATATAGTTTGAATTGGGATCTTGTCACCTATAACCTTCTTTAATCATGAAACATGGAAAATTGGGTGTACTCGTGAAGATGCAGGCAACTCCAATTTGTATGCCATAGTACCAATCTTTTGCAACAGCTTATAAGGGCCATAGTACTTTGGTGATAATTTATTATCCTTCTTGGCTTGCTTGAGGGACATCTGTTTGTATGGTTGTAGTCTTAAAAACACCCAATCCCCTACTTCAAAAATTCTTTCACTATGATGTTGATTTTCTTGTTGTTTCATGCGATTATGTGCCATGGTCAGGTTGTCCTTTAATATTTGGAGAACTTGTTATTGATGCTCGAAGTGATCTTCCACTGCTTGAACCTTAGATTTTTATTTTAGAGAAGAAGTGATGGAAGGAGGGTGGTATCCATAGAGTGCCATAAAAGGTGTCATTTTTGTTGCAGTATGAAAGGAAGTGTTATACCACCATTCTGCCAAGGGTAACCATTTGAACCATTGTGTTTGTTTATCTGAGACAAAGCAATGAAGGTAGCCTTCCAGACATTTGTTCGCTATATCGGTTTGTCCATCAGATTGTGGATGATAGGATGAGCTATGAGCCAATTGAGTACCCAAACAAGAAAATAATTCTGTCCAAAAATGTCCAGTGAAGATGGGATCTCTGTCATTTACAATAATCTTTGGGCTTCCATGTAGCTTTTAAACTATATCCATGAATGCGGTGGAAATTGTACTAGCTTTGAAGGGATGAGAGAGTGCACAAAAGTGTGCGTACTTGGTCAGTGTATCAAAAATCACCATGATGACACTCTTTCCTTTAGACTTCGGTAACCTTGTGATGAAATCCATGGAAACCTCCTCCCAGTGCTGACTTGGGATGGATAATAGTTGTAAAAGACCTGGGGTCTTAATTGTTTCCACCTTATTTTGTTGGCAAACAAAACATTCTACCAAAAACCTTTGAACAACAGTTTTAAGGCCATCCCAAAAAAATTCCTTCTTGACCCTATGGTAGGTTTTTAAAAATCTCGAGTTCCTTCCTACTGGAGAGTTGTGCAATTCCAATAGTACCTTTTGTTTGAGTTGTGAGTTCTTACATAAATATAAGTGATCATTGTACCATAGTGAGTTATTTTTCCATGTAAATGTATCTAATGTACTGGAATCCTGCTGCAACCTTTGAATGAGAGTCCACACTTTTTCGTCATTCTTCCATTCATCCCTTGCTTATATTATCCAATCAGGTTGGATGATCGAGATAGCACAGAGAAAGGCCTCAAAATCTTCATCATTCCTTGAGAGTGCATTTTCCACAACATTTAGCTTCCCTTTTTTATAGACGATTTCAAAATCATAACCCAATATCTTGGTTACCCATTTTTGTTGTTCTTTTGAAGATAGTCTTTGTTCCAAGAAGTATTTAAGACTATCATGATCTGTTTTGACCTTTAAGTGCCTACCTATTAGGTAAGGATGCCATTTCTTCAATGCATGTAGTATTGCCATCATTTCCTTCTCATAAATGGTTTTTTGTAAGTCCTTTCCCTTGAGTGATCAACTTTCAAAAGCCAGGGGCCTTCCTACTTGCATGAGGATAGCACCAATTCCATTTCCCAAGGCATCACATTCCACAATAAAGGTTTTTGTGAAGTCTGGAGTGGTCAAGACAACAGCTTTGCACATCACCTCTTTAAGTTGTTCAAAAGATTTAGTTGCCTCTGGAGTCCATGAAAATGCATCCTTCATAGTTAGTGTCATTAAAGGTGTTGCTATTCTTCCATAGTGTCAAACAAACTTGCGATAGTAACCTATCAAACCCAAAAATCTTATAAGATTCTTCAATGTTTTGGGAATCGGCCAGTCCATCATGGCTTTAATCTTGTTAGGGTCTACCTTGACACCTCCATGAGATACAATATGACCCAAATACTCTACCTCCTTCACTCCAAAGAAACATTTGGATGGTTTGGCATATAGTTGTTTCTCCTTCAGTAGTTGTAGCACCTTGTCAACATGGCGCACATGATCCTCCCAAGACTTGCTATAGATTAGTATATCATCAAAAATACTAACACAAATTTTTGAAGGAAGGTCTTGAAAATGGAATTCATCAGCCCTTGTGTTAGTAACATTTCTTGTCCTAGGCACAAGAGTATTCGGGTCTGCAAGTTGCATGAGAAGCGCCCGAGTGCAATGCAGAAGAAATCCATTTCGGGCTTAAATCAAGAGAGAGAACAGTCTGTTTTCAAGCGGTCAGGATTCACCCAAAGGAACAGATCAGCGATTGGCAGGAAATCACGATTAGCGAAGTTGCATCGAGGTTAGTGCAATGGATACCACCCCTGTTGTGTGTAGGGAAAGATCGCAGCCGTCCATCCAGAGTACACATTTTGCGAAATCTAGTCGCGTCGGCATTTTGACATTTGAGAGTTCGAGGGGTAAAAGTTCCATGTTGTCCTACATCTCGAAACCCTGAACCTCGAAAGCATCGAAGGTGTCCAAAGTCGGGCCCGTAGTGTCACGGAGTGATCTCAGTCGTTTATCTGCAGGAGACACCTGGTGCGTGATTAGGCTCCTCATCGTTTCGCCCATCATGATTTCAAGGCACAAGGAGAAGCTCCCTCATATTCCCGATGTGCGAGGTGCTAGGAGTGTCCAGGACCCAGGCCCACAGCATCATCGGGAGAGTTGAAAACCGTCAGATCTAGAGGGATGCGTGGCGCCAGATTAAGCCGTCTTGGCATTTTTATCATTGTAATTTCAAGAAACAGGGATCAGCCCCTTCCTATTCGCGAATGTTGAAAGCACCTTTGAGAGTAAGCACAGGGTCATAGCCCATGGTCATTTTGGATAGAAAAATAGTTGTGCAAAGGGGCCCAAGGCGTCAAGTCCAGTCGTCGAAAGGATCATCGTGATCTCCATGCACCATTTGATTCGACCTCGGTCCTGGCTTTTGCTTAGAGTAAATGAAGGTGAGAAAGGGTGGTTGAACCTCCCCTCATGCATTAAGTGTAATGTATGGAGAGTCTGGCAAGCGATCTGCTCAAGAGGGTCCTGTGTACCATTTTTTCCAAAGAAACCATGCTGAGTCCTCAACTAGCCAGAGGAGGTCTGCACATGCTAACTTGGCTCTTAATGGCCCAGTTACTTCCCTTACAGGAGCCATGCGCAGTTAAGGTGGCGTCTGACGAGGAATATATGTCCAAATTCGGCTAAAGGGACACCAAGCCGTGGATGACTGAGCACGCCATTGTTAGGAAAATTTTCTGAGTATATAGACTCAGTCTTTGTATTTTGTAAAGGATCGATGGTAGAGCGAAGCTCCTGATGGTAAAGTTTTAACAGACACTCTAGTTCTCTGGTTATGCATCTTTATGTAAGATTTCTTGTTTAATGACAAACAGTCTTCTAACTCCATCTAGTTTTCATCTCATACTGAGAGACTTCGTGATCGACTGATTCATGCAAATAATTGCAATTATGTTATGATAAAGTATTTATCGTTGCATCATTATATTCTCTAGTTTTTTGCATTTGAATGTAAGAAGATCTTGCGTTTAGATGTTTTCCCCTACAGTCTGTTTGAAACCTGATGTTTACAATAGACTTCTTCTTTTCTCTTATACAAGTCTTCCCCCTACTCACCCTTACTACAACTCACTGTTTGAAGTTATCTAAGACCTCACTTGCCCATGCATGCCTAGCCTAGTTTTGGATTTAGAACCACATCGTTTTGAGTTAACTTCCATTCGATCACCCCATTAAAAAAATCGTGATATAAACTGATGGGCGATGGGCTCTGCTCCTGCTGCAATCCAGAGGTGACTTCTGTCGCCAACACTTCTAGTGTCGTTGCCGGGGACGAAGTTGAAAATTTTCCCAAGGATTGAACGACATTGAGCCTCTGATTATGAAGGTGCATCAGGTATTAGAGCCTTTGAAGATTGCTACTGTGCACCTGACGACTCCATTGTGATGACTCCACTGTGGTGAACTTTCCATGTTAATTGTGGCTTTCAGAGGCAAACACATGCAGTCTCATCCACAACTGCCTCTAGCTACACCTGAAACTGACCCAGAGGTGGTTCTCAGAAAAGGAAAGGCCCCTAAAGAAGAAGGTTCTACCGTTGAACCAAGTAATCTGCCATCTCCTTCTATAGAAACTCCATTTTCTCCTCCTCGGTTTCTTAATAGACCTCTTTCTGAGGTTTCCCATTTCCTGAATTTTGTGAGTGTTCCTACTGAGTTTTCCCATCCTAGTCTGGGATTGGAGGGAGAAATCCTTGTCACTCCCCTCTCCTCCGAAGCTATACATTGGCGTAGACCCAGGACCACAAAATATTTTCCCACTCCTGCATAAAGAGGAGCATCTGCTGATTTGAATCCGTTAGCCTTCTCTTTAAATCCCCTTTTGTTTCCCATTCCACTTCGAGACTCTTTCCCAGTAGCCCCTTCACGAACTCCTTCTCCTACAAGTTCTCCTCCACCTAATATTCCTATGGCTGGTAATAATCCCCCTCTAAATAGAATGGACGCCATAGTCACTGCTAGATATCCCCCCTTAATCCTACCCCATCCTATGATTCCTCTCCCTGCTGGAGATTACTTGAAGTATATGCCCAAGTTCACTAGGGAATGGGACGTAACTGCGGAAGAGAATGTGGTTGCTTTCTATAGTTATGCAGATAATCTAAACATTGAAAATGAAGATGTCTGGATGAGATTCTTCATCCAAATCCTGGATGGTGAGGTGAGGAAGTGGTTTATAGGATTGGCCCCCTGATCTATTGCTGGGATCGAAGCCTTGGATAGTGTTTTCCTGAGGCAGTGGGGAGATAAGAAGGATTTCATGTATTATATGATAGAGTTCAGGTCTCTGAGGAAGATGGAAGGAGAGTCTTTCTCTAACTTCTCCAAAAGATTCAATAATATGTATATTAAAATTCTTGCCGAAATAAAACCCTCATAAGCCTTGGCCAATATTTCTTATGCTAGTGCATTTGGCCCTGATTTCTATCTTTTATTGAGAGAAAGAAGAGCCACCTCCTTAGATCAAATGAAAGATGTAGCCATAGAAGTGGAATCCAATGTATTAGCAGCTGATAGACTAAGGAACAAGGCCAATGCAGACAGAATAAAGGGAAGGTCGGAAGCCTTAACTTCTGGCCAATCGGTGCCCCACCCTCAAGTGGATGAACTGACCAAGATGCTGAAGTCTCTGTCTGCAGAGATGGAGAGAATGAAGGTGGAGGGGATGAAAGCATACAAAGGCCCTCAAAATGCCAAAAACAAAGGAGGTTTTAGGAGGCCAAACAATATTACTTCCCTGACTGTACAAAGAGAAAGGGGAAGAGATAGAGAAGACCAGAAAATTCAGGCCCCTTTTCAAAACAATTTTATGGCCGAAGGAGAATAAGGGGGAACATATGAGCTTGATCCTGAAATCCATTGCTTCAGAGAAACTCCTCCTTTTCCTCATCTCACTCAATCAACATATGAGGAGTCTCTCATGGATAGTCAACTAAATGAACTGAGTAAGGGAGATAAGACTAGTGACGGCCAAGGAAGATATGATATGAGGTCTAAGAAAAAGGCAGTAGGACCTAATGTTCATGAGAAGTCCACTAGAACAGAGAGACCTACTAATGAAGTAGAAAACAGTCACAGAGGTAAGAAGCCCCGACCCCTGTCTCCTATAGTTCAGATTCATGTTCCCGAAATAAGAGAAATCCCAAATCTTACATCTTCTTTTAATTTCGAGCATGAAATTCAAAAGATCAGAATCCATGTGCCCCTGATCGAATTGATTAAACATGAAGGGTTCAAGAAATGCTTCTCTGAGCTTCTATAGTCTGAGACCTCATGCATGCCCACAGACTCCATCAACTTGCAAGATGAAAATCCTGCAGTTATTCTAGGTCCTATGGTAGAAGATAGGAATGACTCATCCCCTCCCTTCTACACTTCCTTGAACATACATGACAAGTTACTTCACAACTGCTTGATGGATTCAGGGGTTTCTCACAACCTCGTGCCCAAAACTGTCATGGAAGAGTTAGGGCTAGAAGTCACCTGAGCTTATCATGACCTCTATTCCTTCAACTCCAGGAAAGTTCAATGTCTTGGAGTTATCAAAGACCTAGTTGTGACCTTGTTTCAGTTGCCCATGAAAAGTGTGGTCATGGATATTGTAGTGGCTGGTGTCCCCCCCAAGTTTGGTATGTTGTTATAAAGATATTGGATAAAAACACTAGGGGAAACTTTGCAGATGGGCCTAACCTATGCTACTATCCTAGTGTTTGGGGGGGAACATAAGAGGCTATACAGAGAAGCCCAGTTGGCCTATATAATCACTGATGAAGCCAATCTGACCAACCATACCATTTTTTCCTTGGACACTGATTTAGGTTTTAGTTTACTACAACTCACTCATGCCCCCGAGCCCCCTCTTAAAATCAGAAAGCAAACCACCACTCCTCATGAATTTCCTCCCTCCATCACCCCCATCTGGAAAATGTTTTTTGATGGAGCCTGCTCCAGGGAAGGTGCTGGTGCTGGGGTGTTTTTTATGTCACCTTCTCAGGAAACCATTTCCCTGTCATATAGGCTAGAATTTGAAACCACCAACAATGTGACAGAGTATGAAGCTCTTGTTCTAGGTATGAGGGCTGCAAAAGAAATGGGAATTAAAGAGATAGCAATATTTGGAGATGCTGAGTTGATTATCAAGCAAGTTAGAAATGCCTACCATGTTAATAATCCCTGGCTCAAAAATTATAGAAATGAAGTGTGGGACCTGATTGATAGTTTCTTCTTGGACTTTAACATTTCTTTCATTCCAAGGGGGGAAAATACTTCAGCTGATTCTTTAGCTGTCTCAGCTAGTTTGTTCAAAGTTCCTCTGCCACATATAGTCAAATATGAGGTTGAAGTAAAATATAGGCCCTATGTACCGGACAATGTCAAGCATTGGAAGGTATTCGAAGATGATCTAGAAATCAAAAAAATTCTCCAATCTATTGATGAATTTTCTGCATTGTACATTGATTAGGATCCTGACATGGAAGGTGACCCTCACCCTGAGGTGTTTTTGAATAAAATTGCTAACCACCAGATTATTCATCTACCTAGCAATCACATTCCAAGGGGACTAATTCCTTTAGAAATATTATTCGATGGGAATGATGTGACAATAAAGGGTAGGGTTGTAGATGAATATGCCGACACAGCCGAGTGCAATATTGGCACACCAAAGGAGCCTAAGTTTGTCAAGATGTCTAGGAGTTTGACCACAGAACAGAGGCCCAAATATACTGAGTTGCTGAGAGAATTTACTAATGTGTTTGCATGGACCTACGAAGACCTCAAGACGTATGACACATCCGTCATTGAACATAAGATCCCACTGAAGGAAGGGGCTAATCCATTTAGGCAGAAGCTAAGAAAGATAAATCCCATGTTGCTGCCTGTCATGGAGAAAGAAGTGAAGAATCTGTTAGAGGCCCAGATCATCGTCCCCTTGAGATATTTCGAATGGGTGGCTAATTTGGTTCCAGTTAGGAAGAAAAGTGGAGAAATCAGGCCTTGTGTCGATTTCAGAAACCTGAACAGGAGCTCAAAGAAAGACAATTATCCCCTACCCAACATGGAACACATATTGCAAAGGGTAATTGGGGCATATAGGATTTCCATGATCGATGGTTTCTCTAGCTATAATCAGATATCGGTTATGCCTGAGGACAGAGAAAAAATGGCCTTTACCACTCCTTGGGGCACATTCATGTATGCCAAAATGCCTTTTGGGTTGATGAATGTAGGAGCCACATTTCAGCAAGCCATGGACATAGATTTTATCAAAGAAAAAGATCAGTTTGTGGTGATCTATTTGGATGACATCACAGTCTTCTCGAAGTCAGATAAAGAGCACTTTTTTCACCTAAGGAAAGTTTTCTTGAAGTGTCGAAGGTTTGTACTTTCCCTAAACCCCAAGAAATCTTTGTTTTCTATGGAGGAGGGCAAGCTATTAGGCCATATAGTATCAGTAGAAGGAGTGAGGATTGATCCTAGCAGAGTGGAGGAAATTCATACCCTGTCACTTCCCAGATCTAAGAAGGAAGTTCAGACCTTTCTGGGAAAGATTAATTTTCTGAGGAGATTTGTCTTGAATTTTGTTGAGTTGGTGAAACACATCACAACCATGATCAAGAAGGGAAATGAAGTGAAATGGACCGCTGAACCCAGGGAATATTTTGTCCAAATAAAAAGATCATTGACTGAGGCACCTGTGTTCATCAGTCCTGACTATTCCAAAGATTTCCTAATCTTCTCTTTTGCTTCTTTTGATACAGTAGCAACGGTCTTGTTGCAGAAAAATGAGGAAGGGAGAGAGCAACCCATCACCTTCTTCAATAAGGCATTAAGAGATGCAGAGGTCAGGTATGAAATCATGGAGAAACAAGCCTATGCCTTAGTGAAAGCTCTCAAAGATTTAAGAGTCTATGTATTGCACTCAAAAGTGATCGCATATGTTCCTTTAGTCTCTGTGAAGGACATCCTTGTGCAACCCAACATTGATGGGAAGAGGAGTAAATGGATAGCCAAGATCCTAGAATTTGACTTGGAAATAAGGCCTACCAAAGTGATCAAAGGTCAGGACTTAGCCAAGCTGTTGGCTGAAGCTAATTTCAAATATTTGGGGGTAGAATTCATTAATGAACAATCAGAAAATCAACAGAATCAGTTGTCCGACGTAGACCCTCAAACAGAACCACTGTTGGCTCGATGTCCTTGGTATAAGGACGTCATATATTTTCTGCAGGAGTTGCATCCCCCAGATGGCCTGCAAATAAACAAAGAAAGATCTCTGAAGCTCAAGGCAGTGAGGTACTGCCTTATTGATCAAATTTTATACTGGAAAGACCCCCTGGGGGTGATTTTAAAATTCATGGATCCACGAGAGGCCGACAGGATCATGGTTGAATTTCACAGTGGCCTATGTGGAGGGCACCATTCCTGGAAGACCAAAGCCCAAAAAATTCTCATAGCTGGGTACTACTGGCCCACCCTTTTCACTGATGTCCATAGAGGAGTTAGAACCTATATCCCATGCCAAAGATTTTCAGGAAAGCAGTAGCTCAAGTCTCTTCCTTTACGGCCTGTAGTTGTTTCGGGGCCTTTCCAGCAATGGGGCCTAGACTTTATTGGAGAAATCCACCCTGCTTCCAATGGGAAACACAGATGGATCCTGACTGCCACATATTTATTTACTAAGTGGATTGAAGCTATCCCCACCAGGAGTGTTTCCCACAAGGTAATCATTGGGTTCCTGGAAGACCTCATTGTAAGGTTCGGCTACCCAAGAAATATTGTTACTGACAACGCAACCTCTTTTAAGGTTGAGCCGTTAGTCAAGTTCTATGAACAACTTGGGATCAAATTGATTAACTCCACCCCATATTATCCCCAGGGCAATGGTTTAGCAGAATCTTCCAACAAAAGCCTAATAAGGATCATCAAAAGATTACTGGAGGACAACAAAAGGGCTTGGAATTCGAAGCTGAAATTCTCTCTATGGGATGATCGGGTGACCAAAAAGAGATCTATAGGCATCTCCCCTTTCCAGTTAGTTTATGGAGAAGAAGATGTCTTCCCTTCTCAGCTGGCCATTCCCGTAGCGAAATTCTTCCAAGATTATCAAGAAGAGCCCAATGACATGATCAGAAGAATTCATCAACTGGTAGAAGTCCAGCAGGCCAGAGAGCAGGTAATGATCATAATTCAGGACCATCAGCAAAGTATCAAGCAGGTTTTCGATAAGAAGGCCAAGAAGGAAGAATTCCAGATAGGAGACCTGGTGCTGAAATGGGATGCTCTTAAGAAAGATAAGGGAAAACATGGAAAATTTGAAGCCCTGTGGATCAAGCCTTTCAAAATCTCTGAGGTTTTCTCAAATAACACATATTGGTTGTAGGATTTGGAGGGTGAAGAAGTTTTCAATAGCCCAGTAAACGGGCATTTTCTTAAAAAATGTTTTGTCTGAGTCTTCCGTGGCTCCTATGTTTTGTAAATATTGTCCTTTTTAGTTCTTTGTTTTTATTATTTCGGCTTAGTAAATAACTCCATAGCCCAATAGCAAGGCACTGGAACTGCAAAATGAGTCCTTAGAGAATCGTAGGGATGAATCTATCCCCCATGGAGCCTAATGTTAGTAACATTTCTTGTCCTGGGCACAAGAGTATTCGGGTCTGCAAGTTGCATGAGAAGCGCCCGAGTGCAACGCAGAAGAAATCCATTTTGGGCTTAAATCAAGCGAGTGAACAGTCTGTTTTCAAGTGGTCGGGATTCACCCAAAGGAACAGATCAGCAGTTGGCGGGAAATCATGGTTAGCGAAGTTGCGCCGAGGTTAGTGCAATGGATAACGCCCATGTTGTGTGCAGGGAAAGATAACAGCCGTCCATCCAGAGGACACGTGGCACAAAATATAGTCGCATCGACGTTTCGGCATTTGGGAGTTCGAGGGGTAAAAGTTCCATTTTGTCCTACGTCTCGAAACCCCAAACCCTGAAAGCGCCAAAGGTACCCAAAGTCGAGCCCGCAGTGTCACAGAGAAATCTCAGTCGTTTATCCACAGGAGACACCTGGCGCCCGATTAGGCTCCTCGCCATTTCGCCCATCATGATTTCGAGGCACAAGGAGAAGCTTCGTTGTATTCTCGATGCGCAAGGTGTCGAGAGTGTCTAGGACCTGGGCCCACAACATCGTCGGGAGAGTTCAGAACCATTGGATCTAGAGGGACGCGTGGCACCAGATTAAGCCGTCTCGGCATTTCACTCATTGCGATTTCAAGAAACAGGGATCAGCCCCTTCCTATTTGTGAATGCCGAAAGTGCCTTTGAGAGTAAGCACAGGTCATAGCCCTTGGTCATTTGGGATAGAAAAAGAGCTGTGCAAAGGGGCCCAAGGAGTCGAGTCCAATCATTGAAAGGATCATCGCGATCTCCATGCACCATCTGATTCGACCTTGGTCCTGGTTTTCACTTAGAGTAAATGAAGGAGAGAAAGGGTGGTTGAACCTCCCCTCATGCATTAAGTGTAAGGTATGGAGAGTCTGGCAAGCGGTTTGCTCGAGAGGGTCTTGTGTACCAATTTTTCCAAAGAAACCATGCCGAGTCCTTGACTAGCCAGAGGAGGTCTGCACACACTAACTTGGCTCTTAATGGCTCAGCTACTTCTCTTACAGAAGCCATGCGCAGTTAAGGTAGAATCTGACGAGGAATATCTGTCCGAATTTGGATGAAGGGACACCAAGCCATGGATGACTGAGCACACCGCTATTAGGAGAATTTTCTGAGTATATAGACTCAATCTTTTTATTTTGTAAAGGATCGATGGTAGAGCGAAGCTCCCGATGGTAAAGTTTTAACAGACACTCTAGTTCTCTGGTTATGCATATGTATGTAAGATTTCTTGTTTAATGACAGACAGTCTTCTCACTCCATCTAGTTTTCATCTCATACTGAGAGAGTTCGTGATCGACTGATTCGTGCGAATAATTGAAATTATGTTATGATAAAGGAGTTATCGTTGCATCGTTATATTCTCCAGTTTTCTGCATTTGAATGTAAGAATATCTTGCGTTTAGATGTTTTCCCCTATAGTCTATTCGAAACCTGATGTTTACAACAGACCTCTACTTTTCTCTTATACAAGTCTTCCCCCTACTCACCCTTACTACAACTCACTGTCTGAAGTTATCTAAGACCTCACTTGCCCATGCATGCCTGGCCTAGTTTTGGATTTAGAACCACATCATTTTGAGTTAAATTCCATTCGATCACCCCATTAAATAAACCGTGACATAAACTGATGGGCATCGGGCTCTGCTCCTACTGCAATCCAGGGGTGACTTCCATCACCAACACCTTGGAATGTGGAAGGTGCATTTGTAAGGAAAAAAGGCATTACCAAAAATTCATAATGGCCTTCATGAGTTCGGAATGTTGTTTTTGGGATATATTCTTCCTTCATTCTAATCTAATGATACCCTGAACAAAGATCCAACTTTGTGAAATAGATTTCTCCATGTAGTTCATCTAACAATTAATCAATGACGGGAATGGGAAACTTATCTTTGATAGTGATCTTGTTGAGCTCTCTATAATCTAGACACATACGCCATGAGCCATCTTTCTTGAATACCATTACCACCGGTGCAGAGTAAGAACTTTGGCTAGGTATAATAATGCCAGCCTCTAACATTTCTTCAACCATGCACTCAATTTCACTCTTCTGGGCATAAGGGTATCTGTATGGCCTGATGTTAGGAGGAACACTCCCAGGAATTAGGTGAATATGATGATCATGATTTCAAGTGGGTGGAAGACCTTTGGGAATATCTTCAAATACTTTGGAATGCTTATCAATGATCCCTTGGAGATCTAGAGGAATATATGGCTTATATGTTTGAACATATAGTGAGCACAATTGTGCAATAACATCTTGATGCCCCTTTTCAGTAATTTTGTCATGCCATTAGAGCTTATCACCTTACTGGGTTTCCCTGTGATACCTCTTAACTCAATTTCTTTTCCTTCCAATGAAAATTTCCTAAAAAGTTCTTGAAAATTAAAATACATTGTTCCTAATGATTGTAACCATTGGATTCCTAGTACAACATCAGCACCACCCATGGGTATAGAAATCATTGGACTATTCATTACATATTCCCCCATAGTAAGATTGATCTTATTTCATTTTCCTGAGCAATTGATAGTTCCTCCATCTACAATCATTACTTGAAACTCTAGTGTAGGATATACAAAGCAACTGAGAACTTTGGCTAATTTATAGTGAATGAAATTATGAGTACTTCCAGAATCAATTAGGACTGTTATCCCCAATTTCTAGGGATAACTAGGAGATCATGTCTCGAGGCCCATAGGTCCTAGACATGGAGTACCAAGAGTAGGATTGACCTGAGCATGGCCCTGGAGGGCCCATGTTTCTTCTTCTTTATCATACTTGTCCTGTCAGCAGTAGCAGCATCCATCACCTTCGGCTTGGACTTGTATCGGAGGAGACTCTTGCTCCATGAGGTAGTTGGTCCAGGTATCATGGTATTTTTCATATTTGATCAGTATAACCTTCAGATATATACATCAAATTCCTTTTATTTCTGACAACTGCTTGGATCTTACACTAATACACTTGACCATTGTTGGGGGGATTAACGGGGTGCCCTAGCAAGCTTGTATTTATGGGTTTTGGTTAGCCAACAGGGGGGATTTGAAGAGCCATCGTCTGCTCCTGCCATACTATCACTTTACATCTTGTCTCCCTTACATACATCCCATTCCCCTAGTTCGGCCATTAGGATGACCTTTGAGGGTTACACTTTGTCTTGTGGGAAGAAGGGGCTAAAGGCCTAGGGGGTAAAAGCAGCTGGTAAAAGATAAAAGCCATAGGAAACAAAACTTAGAGATGCTTCACCCAAGGATCCCCGAGAAGGAAATAAAAGGCCTCTCGATAGAAAAATAATAAAAACAAGACCTAACTAAGAGGATGGGAGGTCTCATCACGAGCCGACCCATTATGTTCATAGGTATCTAGCGGTATGACATTGCCATTATCTGGTCACTATGCCAGGGAAATGACCTTTGGTTGCATGGCCAAGGGAAAGGGGGTCTCATCACGAGCCAGCCTTATCATTTCTATGAAAATACCAGTGGGTAAAACTGTCAGCTCTAGTCACCATGCCAAGGCAGTGTCCTCTGGTGAGACCTTGAAGTAAAAAGGAAAGAAAAGAAATAAATAAAGAATAAAGGCAATAAAAGGGCTTGGAAAAAGTGCATCCATGACAGGTACAACTCACCTCCTACAAAGGCACCCACAGACAACACCTACCCCTGGTCTTACTATGACTAGACATCCCTAGACCATATCACTTCATGAACATGGCTTGAATGATCTTCTGTGGAAACTTTCCTCTTCCTATGGATACTGACCCAATAGCTTATTCTGTCTATTTCTTTAGCTTTGCATAGTAGATCAGTCTAATGTCTTTGAGCTATTAGATGATATGATAGGGATTTCATGCATGTATTTGATAAATTTAATGATGAAACATGATTGACATTGCTATGATCCCGAGGACTGATGAGCCCATGGAGGGTGTAGTTTTTGATGTGCAGGACCATACCCGGCAGACAGGTACCAGTGGACAGGTACACATGGGGATATGATTAGTTCGGACCTCCATGGGGATAAAGAGCCCATCATATGGTTGTTGGGATGGTAGAGACATGACAACATTATGATGAGCCATTGCATGAGAAAAAAGAAGGACGTTCCACCCAGGACACTTTGGCAGAGCCTGGCCTAGGGGGAATCATCCACTGCAGATGGAACATTTTCCTTTGATGGACAGGACGTCACCTGAGGGAGTTGGACATTGTCTGGAGCATGTGGAAGCTTGGAGGAGCCTTAGAAGGGCCAACGTTTGGCTTCTTGATGCTGTATTTGCCTAAAAAGGGCCAAATTCTACCTCAAAAGGGCTAGACGTCCCTCTTTTTGCTCACATTATGACAATTTTCTAGCAATTAATGTAAAAACAGTGTAAAATTGGTAGTTAGCCTTGTCGATTGTTTTAACAACCTAAAATTTAATTGAAAGGTCATGAATTGGTATAAATAGAGGACGTTTTGCCTCATTTTGGATATAACATAACTCACTCTCTTGTGAGAGATTACTTTTTAGTCTTTTTCTTGGTAGTTTTTCTCTTGGAAGTGAGGCACAACTCTTGTTGGAGGATTCTTCTTGGCATGTATGGTGTTTCTCTCATTGGAAGGTTTACAACTAGGGTTTGATGATGCATTCTGCATGATTTGTAAGTGAATTTTTCATGCAAAACTTCTTAAATGAATGGTTGTAGGTTTAATCTCTTACATTTGCTATTATATTGCTATTATATTGCTTAATCTTGAAACCCTAGGTAGCAAGCACACAAGTAGGTCCTTGCTATATGTCCCCATGCTTGAGAAACTTGTTTTAGCCATTGATTAAGAAATATATAGCCTAGTCGTTGCTACACTTATCTCTCTTTTTCTAAGTTAGCATTTAAGTATAGGTTGAATAAAGGTGACATCCTAGGCCTAGTTGACTCTACACCTAGGGTTTTAACTTTTTAGGGTTTGAAGAGCCTTTCTCTTGCAACACTTTTCTCCCTTAGACTTGTACTTTAAAACTAGTTGTTTTGCCAAGAGTATTTAAAGAAAGAGGAAGGAGCATGAGGCCTTGCTTAAGCAACACTGGAATGAGCCTCCTTCCCTTAGGGTTTTGATTCTAGGGCCCTGTTATTGAAGCACCATAGAACCTAACCTTATAGTCTTTAAATTTTAATCCTCCTGAGATTTTTCCCTTACTTTTAACTCCATATTACCCTAAGGCACTGGTATTCTCTCCAACATTGAGCTTGTTGTGAAAAATCATCTTACAAACTTGCAAATTTTGAAACCCTGACTAACCCTAATGTCTTCTAACCTAGCAATAAATGATGACATCATGCCTTTATTAAGCTTTTGTTGATAGAAAATATTGTTGGCTTGGTCATCTTGTGATAGAAATTGATAAATTGATGATACTCATTGACTAATTAGCAAAACGTTGACCTTCTTTGTCTATTATACTAACCCTAAAATAAGCTGACATCATCTCTAGAATATTGACGCAACAACTTCTTGTATATGAGCAATTAATGACATTTAATGCATTGATTTAATTCAAGGATTGATCATTTTCATTTGATGCCATATTATTCTGGTGTTTATTGACAAGTAACATTATATAACCATTGTCATCATTGCAATCATTGACTTCGTCAATAATTACTGTTGTATATGCTCATGTACATTAAATATTGATAGTCATTGATTTATAAAGTATTAACCACTATTTCATGTACTAGTTTCATTGTTGTCTTGTCTCGCAAGCAGGTGCCTTTTCTGTGGTTATTCTTTACTTGACTATCTTCTGGGCTGTAATATGTGAAGGGGAAACTTGCCTTAATCCTTTGAGCCTTTTCCTTTCAAAACCCCAGATTGCCAGGGATGTCTCCCTTGGGCTTAGCCACCCTAAATAGAAAGGACCTCCCCATTATGGTGACATTGGGTGGGGTAAGTCCCTGTTTCACCATTTTGACCCTTATCTTTTAGCCATTGTAACCTAAATTACAAACTGAGCGATAACAAGCCTCTCAACAAGAAACAAGAGGGACCCAAAGAAAAATGACAATACAAGACCTAGCCAAGAGGATGGGGGGTCTCATCACGAGCTAGCCCATTATGTTCATGGGTACCTAGCAGTATGACATTGTCATTATCTGGTTACCATGCCATGGCAGTGACCTTTGGTTGCATGGCCAAGGGAAAGGGGCCCTCATCACGAGCCAACCTTATCATCTCTGTGAAAGTACTTGTGGGTAACACTGTCAGCTCTGGTCACCATGCCAAGGCAGTGTCCTCTAGTTAGACCTTGAAATAAAAAAAGGAAAAAACAATAAAGAAAAGAAAGAATAAAGGAAATAAATGGCTTGGAAAGAATTGCATCCATGACAGGTACAACTCACCTTCTACAAAGGCACCCACAGGTAATATCACCTCTGTCTTTCACTCTACTTGTATGTCTAAACATCCTTTGACCACATCACCTCGTGTTACATGGATAGGATGATATCCTCTGGAAACTTTCCTTCTCTTATGAATGCTCTCCCAATAGGGCATTTTGTCTTTTTCTTCGGCTTTGTATAGTAGGTCATTGTAATGTCTTTGAGATATTGGATGATATATCAGGGGTTTTATGCATGCATTTGCTAAAATTAATGATGAAATGTGATTGACATTTCTATGATCCCTATGACTAATGAGCCCATGGAGGGAAATTTTTTTGATGTGCAGGATCATGCCCAATGGACAGGTACCAGTTGGACTGGTACACATGGGGAGATGATTAGTTCAGACCTCCATGGGGTTGAAGAACCCATCAGATGGTTGTTGGGACCCCATCAGGGGCAGAGACATGACATTGATTGGTCGAGCCTTTGCACAAGAGAAGAAGGAGAACGTTTTCATCCAGGACGCCTTGGCTGAGCCCAACCTAGGGGGGTTGACCCACTCCAGGTGGAACATTCCCCTTTTGATGCCCCAGGACGTCGTCTAGGAGCCATGACATCACCTCCAGTGTCTGGCATCTTGACAGAGAAGTTAGGCACATGTGGCAGAGTTTGGAGGCCTAAAGAGGGCCAACGTTTGTCATCTTGTGTTACATTTTTCCCTAAAAAGGGTCAACGTCTCCTTCAGAGGGGCTTGACGTCCATTTTATTGCTCATTTAGGGTTTCATTTAACAGTTTAATGTAAAACAATATGATTTTTGGTTTGTAGCCTTGTCGGCTATTTTTAATGACCTAAAATTAATTAAAAGATCATGATACACTATATATTGAGGATGTTTTCCACTCATTTGGACATAACACAATCACTCACACTTGTGAGGTCTGATTTTTGCACCCTTATTGGGTATTTGGTCTTTAAAATTGAGGCACACTTGTTGATGGGAGGCGTTTCTTGGCATATTATGGAATTTCTCTTGAGGAAGGTTTACAACTATGGTTTGTACATGCTTTTCTTCATGATATGTAAGTATTTTTCCTGCAAAACTTCTTGATTGAATGGTTGTAGGTTAGTAATTCTTGCATTTACTTATAAAATTTCTGATTTTAAAACCCTAGGTGACAAGCACACAAGTAGGTCATTGTCATATGTCCCCTTAGAGAGAAATATTCAGCCATTGAAGGAGGAAGATAGAGCCTAGCCTTTGCTACACTTGTCTAACTTCTTCCCTTAAGATAGTTATGATTTTGAAGGTTAAAAGGAGGGTGATGTCCTAGGCCTAGGTTCTCTACACCTAGGGCCATCCATATTTTAGGGTTTAAATGATAGAACCTTGTATTTACAACACTCTCCCTCATTAAATCCTCTTTCTTTAACTCTCTTTTTATGCTATCCGTTTGCCAAGTTTGACCTAAAGAAGGAGGAAAGAGCACGAGGCCTTGCTTAATCAACACCGGAGTGAGCCTCTTTCCCCTAGGGTGTTGATTCTAGGGTCCTGCCATTGCAGCACTTTAGAACCCTTCCCTCTTGTCTTTAGCCTATTACCCCTTCAACTTAGCATCCTCTCCTTTATTGACTCCATATACCCTTAGGCCCTAATCTTAGGCACACAACGTTGACGTCCAAGTGTCCAAAACAACTCTCAAAACATTAAATTTTGAAACCCTAACTAACCAAACTAACCCTAATTAAGGCTGACGTCACAGTTGGTTATCTCATCTTGATGCAGCATGTGTCTTCTATAAGCAATTGGATGATGATCTAAAGAATTTATTGAGTAAAGTGTTGGTTGGATACATTGTTGGCTTGATCGTCTTGATAGTTATTGATGAATTGATGCTTTTGCCATTGCTAATTGATAAGACGTTGACCTCATTGATATCTATTATTTTGCATTGCTTATTAATTGATATCAGATAGTCATATGAAGTACTAACCCACTGAATTATAGCCTACATATATTCTTTATTGTTGTCTTGTTCCGGGTAGGTGTTCTCTTTAGGCATACACTTCTTGATTGGCTGATTAGTCGGACCTTCTAGTCTTGGTGGTAATCTATGAGGGGGGAACTTTAAACTTTCCTTAGCCTCTTCAAAACCCCAGTTTTTCGGGGACGTCTCCCCTGGGTTAACCTCCCTAAACAAAAAGAACCTCCCCGTTGAGGTGACATTGGGTGGGGAAGGTTCCTGTTACACCAGTTTGGCCTCAATTCTCTAGCCATTTGACCTAGCTACAAACTGTGCGATAACATTTTGGTGCCATTGCCAGGGAATCACTGAGTCAATATTCCTCAATGACAAATCTTTTGGTAAGCCTTGCCTCAAAGACCTTTCCCTTAAAAGCTTACCTAGCGACTCCACTAGGCTTTTATTCCCCTTTTCTTTGGTAGTTTTAGGAAAACTATCTGGCGACTCAACTAATATTTCTTAGGGTTCCACATTACTTTCTGTGATATTTTCAAGTTATGGGATCATGGCGCACTGGGAAAAAATGTATCCGAGTATTGATTTCAGAAGTTTTGAAGGATACCCAAGTTACTTTGATACAAAATGGCTAAACAACTCTCCAACGTTTTTGGGCCTCCCAGCTCCTCACAAAGTAAGTTTTTTGGAGTATTTGAGCGAGATAAAGTTGGGAGGAGAGGATGCTCTTATAAAATTATTTTTTCTCACCCTGCCATCCTACTTACAAAATCATTTTAAGAGTTGTTGCAAGGATAGGGGTATATCATCTTTTATACACCTCATCAATAGGTTTATAGACCTTACTAAGATAGATTGCCAAATGTATATATATGTCCTTCAAAACCTCATGGTAACCTTAGACCACAAAGGATTCACCACTGAGATTGTGGAATATCTCAGGAGAACATATCATGATCAATACCAAGAATCCTCTGATATAAGAGTCGAGGTTTATGAAGACCATTGTCAACCCCTTTAAGAGGAACAAGACCTCTCCCATAATCCAATAGAATGCAACAAAGATATGAATAGAGACATGAATTGTGAGGATGAAGCACCAGTAACCGCTCCTCAGTCTGATGAAGCTCTCCAAGATCCTGTCCCTCCTGCACAAGATGATGAGAATGAGGTAAGTCATTTTCCTTTCCAGTCTTTTGATGATACCTTGTTCTATGACTCGGGGAGTGAAGAAGAAATGGAACCCTTGGACAAGCTAGATCCTCTATGTATCGAGACTGAATATATAGAGGCAGATATTCCACTTGTTGAAGCTATCCAAATACTTGAAACTCTTGCACAGGAAGGATTAAGCATGGTAAATTATTCCCCCTTCCAAGTTTTTAGTGGTTCTTTACCTTATGACGCAGATAGTACAGAAGTATTGGATGTTTTGACTCCTCCATGTTATGATACTGATACTGACATAGCTGATTTTGACAAGTTCATACATGTTGGGAGACATTCGTGGGATTCATTTAGTTACGATGTGGATCCCATCTATGATATAAAGAGTCATCTCCAAGTGTTGCCTTTGCAATTATCACAACTAGCTCTTGACCAGTGGCAACAGAGAGATGAGATTTTTGCTGGCTCTCCACAAACACCCAAGGTTGACCAAGTGCAGTATTTGCCTGACGATTTTCGATCTTACCTTGAGGCCTTTGATGAGTACTCCTCCGAGCACTTAGATTTACCCTATGAATATGACTGTCAACCGCCACTATGCTCGAATTTTGATAGGAGTAAAAACATTATTTGCATGAAGAAGGATTCTCGTGACCTTTCTCTCCAGCTACCTGTTATTACTTTGTCATTCTTTTCCATTAAAGATATAGTTGAGAAGTATACTTTTAACATCAAGTTTCCTCTTAGGAAAACCCTAGAATCCAAGGGGTGGTTGGGTACTACAAGTTTGAGTCAGTTATCCCAGTTTCCCTTGATAGCTTGCCAATCGTTTGTTAGACCTCTGTCGATCCCTTCCTTGACTTCAGAGCATGAGGATGTCCTAGGCAGCTAGTTTGCAGGCCCTTTGAGTCAATTTTCTGAACCTTTCATTTTTCATGAGCCTTTCTTGAAGTGGATTGAACACTTTTCTTAGAAATGGACTTGGCATGATTTTATCCCTCCCACCTGCCTCCATGAGTTAGACTTTGAGATTCCTGATGATATGATATATATTCTAACCCATGACATTTTTGTGCTTGATTTATCATTGTTTTGGTTTATGATAAAACACAAAGGTAGGTATCGAGGAACAATGTTGGATTGGCTCCACTGGTTTTTTGACTACACCAACATCCAGCCAACAGGTAAGTACAGGTAACTATTTCACTCTATATTTACACTTATGATTGCTTTATATACATATATATATTGCGGGGTGGAAATACCACACCACCTGGTTACTAATGTTATTTTCGAATATCAATAGGTCTGTAGGTTATGCCAGAGATGTTGAGGTTCTCATGCTCTCTATGGTGAGCACATGTCCTCAAGTTGGAGCCAGATGTTATCCCCAATTTCTAGGGATAACTAAGATATCATGTCTCTAGGCCCACAGGTCCTAGACATGGAGTACCAAGAGAAAGATTGACCTGAGCATGGCCCTGGAGAGCCCATGTTTCTTCTTCTTCATTAGACTTGTCCTGTCAGCAGCAACAACATCCATCACCTTTTTCTTGGACTTGTATCGGAGGAGACTCTTTCTCCATGAGGTAGTTGATCTAGGTATCATGGTATGTGTCATATTTGATCATTATAACCTTCAGATATATGCATCAAATTCCTTTTATTTTTTATGACTATTTGGGTCTTAAACTAACCCACTTGACCATGGTTGGGGGGTTTGATAGGGTACCCTAGCAATCTTGTACCCATATGTTTTGGTTTTCCATTGGGATATTTCAAAGGGCCATCATTCGCTCCCATCATATCGTCACTCTTACATCTTATCTCCCACTCATCTGCCCCTTTCCGCTAGTCCAGACATTAGGATGACCTGTTTGTGGGGTTACACCTTATCTCATGGGAAGAAGGGGCTAAAGGCCCAGGAGGTAAAAGCAGCTGGTAAAAGATAAAATCCATAAAAATAAAACCTAGAGATGCCTCACCCAGGGATCCTCGAGAAGGCAATAAAAATCCTTTCAACAAGAAACAAGAGGGACCCGAAGAAAAATGACAAAACAAGACCTAGCCAAGAGGATGGGGGGTCTCATCACAAGCCAGCCCATTATGTTCATGGGTACCTAGCAATATGACATTGCCATTATCTGGTTACCACACCAGGGAAGTGACCTTTGGTTGCATGACCAAGGGAAAGGGGGTCTCATCACGAGCCAACCTTATCATCTCTGTGAAAGTACTCGTGGGTAACATTGTCATCTCTAGTCACCACGCCAAGGCAGTGTCCTCTAGTTAGACCTTGAAATAAAAAAAGGAAAAAACAATAAAGAAAAGAAAGAATAAAGGAAATAAAGGGCTTGGAAAGAATTGCATCCATGATAGGTACAACTCAGCTTCTACAAAGGAACCCACAAGTAATATCACCCCTATCTTTCACTCTACCTGTATATCTGGACATCCTTTGACCACATCACCTCATGTTACATGGCTTGGATGATATCCTCTAGAAACGTTACTTCTCTTATGAATGCTAGCCCAATAGGGTATTTTATCTTTTTCTTCGGCTTTGTATAGTAGGTCATTGTAATGTCTTTGAGCTATTGGATGATATATCAGGGGTTTTATGCATGCATTTGATAAAATTAATGATGAAATGTGATTGACATTGCTATGATCCCTGTGACTAATGAGCCC
>ML780225.1:1717003-1740626 GCA_009831015.1 Picea engelmannii | reverse complement strand
CGCTTTGAATGTTCTTCCTTCAAACGACGGCGCAACGATCTTTCTTAAGTGATTCAAAATTTGCATGTGCTGGCACTATCCAGCTGTATTTTCATTCCTCCACGCGCTGGCTCGCTTGGCGAGTTGTAGATGCTCCTGCATCAAAATAGCAATCGTCGTAAAGTGTTATACTTGATAGCATGTGAGAATATAGAGGTAAATACTTTGCCTAATATGACTAACACCTCCTCTAGGAGAAACCTCGTGTGTTAGTTCCAGATTTCCATGGAAGAATGCTTGGTCACAACACTATGAGAGTGTTGAGCTCATTTCATATTCTATTCCTTACCTTTAATCTTTGCTTCAGATAAATCATAGGTGATAGCTCTAAAGGAGCTACTGTGATGATTGTTCGTGCTATTGCTTTATATTATCAGAAGGATATTATTCTTTCTTTTTTTTTTGTTGACCTTGCTCCAGGTCACATGAGGAAGTTATAGCGATGGTTGCATAAGGCAACGTGCTAAAGGAGAGATTATAAATGAAGCAATCATCAGTGGAAAAGAAGAAGGTGGGTCACTCAGAAGCTACCATGACCCATGCTATTGAAGAATCCATGTGAACTCTAGAAGATTAGATCACATCAACTACAAGTCACTACCATACATATGCAAAGCTATCACAAGTTTACCAGAACTCAAGGTTGATCAAGAAGGCATATGCAATGGAGCTACTATGATGATTGTTCGTGCAATTGCTTTATATTATCAGAAGGATATTATTCTTGCTTGTTTTTTTTTTGACCTTGCTCCAGGTCACATGAGGAAGTTATAGCGATGGTTGCAGAAGGCAATGTGCTAAAGGAGAGATCATAAATGAAGCAATCATCAGTGGAAAAGAAGAAGGTGGGTCACTCAGAAGCTGCCATGACCCACGCTATTGAAGAATCCATGTGAACTCTAGAAGATTAGCTCACATCAACTACAAGTCTCTACCATACATATGCAAAGCTATCACAAGTTTACCAGAACTCAAGGTTGATCAAGAAGGCATATGCAATGGATGTGCGCAAGGGAAGAATATCAAGAAAATGTTTCCGAAGAGGGACAACAAGACAGAAGGAGTCCCAAAATTCATCCATTTAGATGTGTGTGGCCCAGTGCCATCATCCTCCATTAATGGGTATGTATATTATGTATCATTCATTAATTATTATTCTCGTAAAAGACCTAGATATATTTGAAGTGTTCAACAAGATCAAGGAATTCAAAGCCTTGATAGAAAACCTTTCTGTAAGGAATATTAAGATACTCAGGTCAGATAATGGAGGAGAATACACCTCAAAAGAGTTCGTGAATATCTGCAAAGATGTTGGGAACAAGATCCCCAACAAAATGGTGTAGCTGAACGGAAGAACAGAACCATGATGGAAGCTATGAAGATCAAGATCTTCCTATGTGCTTATGGGCAGAAGAAACAATGGCAGCTGTTTATGTGCAGAACAGATTATCCCATATTGCACTTGGGTTCAAGACCCCAGAAGAAACATTCATCGGAAAGAAGCCAGAGGTAATCCATCTCAAAATATTTGGTTGTCCAGTGTTTATTCATATACCTAAAGAAAAGAGAAATAAGATGGACCCTTCAGGAAAGAAGGGAATATTTGTGGGGTCTCCAAGGCCTTCAGAATCTACATATCAGGTCACTGCCACATTGAGATCAGCAGGGACATGACCATTGATCAAGAAGATGCCACTTTGAAGAAGTATATGAAGAGGAACCTGTAAATCCCAGGATTGTAGAATCCATGAGGGAAGTTTGCAGAGCTGCAGAACCTATAAGGGAAGTTGTAACTTCCCCTGATGAGGAAACTCTTGAAGACCATGATGTAACAGAAGTTCAAGAACCTCCTCAAATGATATTCTCCCATAAAAGAAAGCCTGCTAGGACAAGAGAGCTTATTCAAGATGGAGAGAAGTATGGTGTTCCAGAAGGAACCTCGAGATAGGTGAAAAGACCAAAAACATTCTCTAGTTATACGGCTTTGATGTGTGATATCCTAGATGAGGAGCCTACCTGCTTTGAAGAAACCATTCAAAAGAAGGAATGAGCAAATTCCATGATAGAGGAATACCAATCCATAACAAAGAACAATGTATGGGAAATAGTTCCCAGACCAAAAGGTAAGGATGTGGTATCATAAAAATGGCTCTTCAAAATAAAACATGCTGCTGATGGAAGTATTGAGAAATATAAAGCAATATTTGTCACTCGTGGATTTTCCCAGAAGGAAGGCATTGACTATGAAGAGACATTTGCTCATGTGGCTAGATACACTTCGATTAGGACCATCATAGCTCCTGCAGCTAAGATGAAGTGGAAGCTACACCAAATGGACGTGAAGACAACTTTCCTAAATGGTGTCATTGAAGAGGAAGTGTATATAGAGAAACCTCAATGATTTGAGGTTGAAGACAAGAAGTCTCATGTTTGCAGATTGAAGAAAGACTTATATGGATTGAAGCAAGCTCCTAGAGCTTGGTATGGCTGTATAGACAATTTCTTGACGAGCTTAGGCTTTACCAAGAGTAAAGAAGACTCAAATCTCTACTTCAAAATTATGGATAATGAACCAGTAATATTACTACTGTATGTGGATGACTTATTCTTAACTGGAGAAGAAAAGCTCATCGCTAAATGTAAACAGAGACTTGCCGCATAATTTGAAATGAAAGACCTTGGCCTAATGCATTGCCTCTTAGGTCTTGAGGTATGGAAGAGTCCAGAAAGGATCCTCCTTAACCAAGGGAAGTACACGATCGAAATCTTAAAGAGATTCGACATGCTAGAACGTAAGCACATGAATACACCCATGGAAGCAAAGATGAAGCTGTTGGTCGATACTTCATCAGACTTGATAGAAGCCACACTGTACAGATAGATTATTGGATTGCTGATGTACTTGAGGAACACCAGACCAGACATCTGTTTTGCAGTGAACACCTTGAGTTAGTTTCTGGTAGAGCCCAGACGTGTTCAACTAGTGGCTACAAAACATGTGATGAGGTACCTTAAAGGTACAATGGATTATGGTCTTAGCTATGATGGAGATCATGACTTCACATTGAGTGGATATACTGATGCAGATTGGGCAAGAAGTGTTTCTGATAGAAAAATCACTTCCAGATGTTGTTTCAGTTTGGGATCAGCCATGATCTTGTGGCAGAGTAGGAAGCAATCTAGTATTTCTCTCAGCACAGCGGAAGCATAGTACATTGCCGCATGTTCTGCTAGCTGTGAAGCTATATGGCTTCGAAAGTTGATGACTAGCCTATTTGACTTGGAGATGAGAGCAACCGTGATTCTATGTGACAACCAGAGTTTCATAAAGATGACAGAGAATCCTGTATTCCATGACAGGTCAAAGCACATAGAGATCCACTATCATTTCATCTGCAACATGGTACAGAGAGGAGCCTTAAAGCTCAAGTACATTAGCACAGATGAACAGGTGGCTGACGTGATGACCAAACCTCTATCTCATGTAAAGTTTGAACACTTTCGAGATAAGATTCATATAGTTTGAAAGGACCCTCCCTAAAAAGGGGAGTATATATATTCTTTGCTTCTGACCCAGTTGTTAGATGTAAAGCAAGATGAGTCATTGCTTCTGACCTCGTTGTTAGACGTAAAGCATGACGTTGTGTGTTCCTTGCTTCTGACCCAATTGTTAGATGTAAAGTAAGATGAGTCATTGCTTCTAACCTCACTATTAGACGTAAAGCATGATGTTGTGTGTTCCTTGCTTCTGACCCAGTTGTTAGACGTAAAGAAAGATGATTCATTGCTTCTGACCTCGCTGATAGACGTAAAGCATGACGTTGTGTGTTCCTTTCTTCTGACCTCGTTGTTAGATGTAAAGAAAGATGATTCATTGCTTCTGACCTCGCTATTAGACGTAAAGCATGATGATGTGTGTTCCTTTCTTCTGATTTAGTTGTTATACGTAAAGAACGATGATTCCTCACTTCTGACCTCATTGTTAGATGTAAAGAGAGATGTTGATGTGTTCCTTGCTTTTGACCTAGCTGTTAGATGTAAAGCAAGATGATTCCTCGCTTCTGACCTCATTGTTAGACGTAAAGTGAGATGTTGATGTGTTCCTTGCTTCTGACCTAGTTGTTAGACGTAAAGAAAGATGTGACTGACACTGAGTTACCAGCTTATCAGCTGTGACATTGAACCAGTGTAGTACTGTGATGTGTCGGCCTAGTGTTGTGATGAGGTATCATTTTTATTGATACATATTGATGCAAATGATGATGGCTTTCTTTCGAGAATGATGATGCTACCGATGAAGAAAAATTTCGGTGACTCGTAAATTTTCCAGCCAATGTTCCAAGATGATATTGACGATACTATCCTCTTGATGCCACTGATGATGCAGACCTCTCTTGCCTAATGTTGTTGAAGAATACCCTTCTTGTTAAGGGGGAGTGTTAAAATAATGTAACTGTGAAGAGTATTCTTATTATTATTGTTATTTTATTCATAGGATTAATCCCCATTGTGGATTAATCATGTCGGTAATTGTATTAGGACCAAATCCCCTTTTGAGGATTGGTCAACAGACAATTATAATAGGCAGAATAAGAAGTCAGCCCCAGCAGTTAATTAAGAGACCCAGAAATATAATAAAGGTGGGTTTACCCACCCAGATTGAGAAGTCAGCCCTTCCAGTGAAGAGACACTTCACACGTGCAAGAACTTGTATAAATATAGGAGGCTAGCACCACATTTCAACATAACTCACTTGCTCAGTTTGAGAGACAAGTTATGATCCGTTACCAGCAAAAGAGAGAGGGAGAAGAGTGGCACATATTTTGGAGAGGACTATCTATATTGGTTTGAGTTATCTCTTGACATTGTATTGGCAATTTATGATAAGGAAGTTTTTGCTGGGTTTTCTTCCCCTAGAGGGTTTCCCAAGATAAATGTTGCGTCTCTTGTGAATGTGTATTTCTCATTGATCTTGTTCTTATGTTGCTCTTATCTATTGAAATGCAAATAACTATAATAATGGCATAAAACATTAACACCCAGAGGGAGTGGTAGCTATTTCTCAACCTTCCTTCTTCATTTTCTAAGTAATTTTGTCTTTTTTTTCTATCTTTTTCTTGCTTGTAGTAGCTCATAGTTGTGGGAGAAGGAGTGGTACAGCTTCCTCCCACGTGTGAGCTCTTGGGTAGTTTAGATCTAGCCTATATCTCACTTTACTTGAATCTTTTTTCCCTTTTTGAGCTAGGATGTGAGGGTTTGTGAGATAAAGGGTATCTCCCAAACCCTAGGACATGGGGTAGGGTTTGCTTGTTTATTTCTTGGTTTGTTTCCCCTCTCTCTTGCTTCTTTTTCTTGTTTGCTTTCCTTTCCTCTCTTCTCTAAATCTTTTCTAAGTTAAACAACCTAATTAATTGCCTACCTATTTGGGAGAGGAATACCCCAAAAGGTGAGGTTAGGGTTTTAATTTGAGGTTAAAGATTTAATTGGTTAATGCTTTAAATATTCTAGATCTAGATCTTGTTATCACACAGTTTGTAGCTAGGAAGAAAGGCTAAATGATAGAGGGCCAAACTGGCATAACAGGAACCTATCCCACCCAATGTCACCATGATGGAAGGTTCTTTCTCTTTAGGGAGTTGAGGCCTAGGGGAGATGTCCCCGGTGACCTGGGGTTTTGAAGAGGTAGAAGGCTAATAAGACCAAAATAAGGTTTCCCCCCTTCACAAGTCACCCCCTCTCCTATTTATAGAGATGATTTTTAATGTAAAAGGGTTGATCAGTCAGGGACCCATGATGAAGTTTTTATAAAGCAGCTCACAGAGCCAACTGTATTTTTCATCAACTCAAATAATACAGTCGCAGCAGTTACAGGATTCTTGTGTCAAATTCATTGGTGAATTTTTTTCTCATTGTGATTTTGTTTTCCTCTGTTATCATATATGTTTGTATTCTCCATTGTTTCAAATAAATTTAAGATCAGGATTTGTGTAAAAACACCATGTTCCCAGTTTGAAAGCAATGTCAATGTTTTCCACTGAAAGTTAAACGTAGAATTCTTTACTTCTCTATCTTTAACTTGACCTATTAAAATTTTTCCCCCTATGCCATACCCCAAGCTTACAAAGAATCCATTGATTTGCCTACCTTGCCCTATAAGGCTGTCTGTAGGATTTTTTTTTTTTTTATTAAATCTCAGATTGTGACTCCATTGCCCATGGTTCCTTTTCTCTACTCCTACCAATTCCTTTATGAAGAACCCATTAACTAGCCTAATATTCTCTTCAAAAATGGTTATATCAGACAGAGAGATCCCTCTCTGAGTCATGGAGGGCTAGATCCAAGACTCAAAGTGGTTTTGATGTTGCCTCTTTGATTGCCTCTTCAGCCTTGGGCAAATTATAGAGTGCTAACAGAATGGCGACTCCACTGGGGAACTCTCCCCAGTAGTACACTTCAAAGATTCAGATCTGATCACTGATGGT
The DNA here is from genome assembly GCA_009831015.1 of Picea engelmannii. Lineage (NCBI taxonomy): Eukaryota > Viridiplantae > Streptophyta > Pinopsida > Pinales > Pinaceae > Picea > Picea engelmannii. Next base: position 1,734,105 of record ML780225.1, on the reverse strand, counting down.
GGACAGTGACCAGACACCAGAAAGGCTGAGATCATTCACCTGGCGACTCCAATCAGCTCCAGACAGTGCCAAACTCAAAGACTCCACTAGAGGAAGAACCTAAAGCATGTCCAAGCAGCCTAGAAAGACCAGGTACTCAAGCTCAAATTGCATTCAAGACATCTTTGGTTTTATCTGCAATTATGTCTTGTCTTTTTCTAAGACTAATCAAAAGTATTTGCTGAAGATTACTTTGACCATTTGTTAATTGATGAGTCTCAAGAGATCATATCCCCATTTGTTAATTGATGATACACCTATGCACATCCCAGATGCACCTGTAGAAACCCTAGTGAGACATAAGCCTCTTTCTTTATCTCCTACTCTTGCAAAACCTCTAGATGGTTGTAAGCCTCTTGCTTCATCTCCTGTTCTTGCAAAATTCCCAAACCGATACCAGCCTCTAGATTTGCCTCCCATTCTCCATGACCTCCCTGTCAATTACATCAATAATCTTCCTAGGTTTGATGGAGAAAATGGGAAGATCACTGCTGAAAAGCATATTCAAAACCTTGAGGATTTCCTTGACCTTTATGAGGTTGAAGATGATGATGTCTGTATCAAGATGTTTTCCCTGTCCTTGGGAGGTAAAGTTAAAGATTGGTTTAAGAACCTTCCAGCTGCTAGCATCAGAAATTTTAATAAATTTATGCAAGTTTTCCTAGATAGATGGGTGGTCATGAAAAATGTTTTCCTCCTCCTAGAAGAGTATGACCACTTGAAAAGAAAGCCAGGGGAGACAATACATCAGTTTTCATCCAGATTCAATAAAATGTATCATGCAATACCTACTGATATAAGGCCACCCCCAGGATCAGCTCACTTGCATTACCTAGATGCCTTCGATCCTGAGATGACATTTCAATTAAGAGAAAGGAACACTACAAGCCTTGAAGAAATGCAGAGCATTGCAGTTGATGTGGAGACCAACTTGTCGATCAAGAGGTCAAAGTTAAAGGACAAAGAATTGGAGCAGTTGAAGTCATCAGAAGCTAAACTGGAGATTTTGGCCAGTGCCATGGAAGAGATGATGCAGAAGATCAATAGGAAAGATGAGCTTGTTGTCGAAAGACATCATGGTCCATTGATTTCAGAGAAAGAAAGTGTCACAGTTCCCAAACATTTTGCTGCTCACCCTTGGTACCATGGTTTGGCTAATGATTCTTTCATGTATTCCATTCACCATATAGTCGAAGATGAAGTTCAAAATCAAAGAGTGGTGGAAGATTCTCCTAGCATGATATGCATGTTCAATGGCATTTCATCCATGGATGATTTACCCAAGTGTGACCAGTATGATGATGATCATGAAGCTGAAATAGAGGTTGTCTGTTCAAAGAAACCAACAGCATGTCATTGGCAGGAAGGAGATCATTTACAGTTCAGATGTGACAATCAGCCCGTGCACAACAGTCATGACAGCGATGAGGAAGAGACAGAAAATTTCAGAGAAAGGGAAAAATCTTTGCCCTTATGTTTCTCATCTTTTCAATTTCTGAAAAAAAACTTTAGGCCAGTTGTAAATAGTGAAGACATAAATTTCCTTGATCAATCAGTTGAAGATGCCTTTAAGGATGTTGAGGTTGTTCTAAATCCAGACTTGCTGCCATTTACGTACTTTGATTCTCAAATTTCAAATGAAAGCTTAAAGCCTGAGACAAACTGTGAGTTAATCCAAAATAACTCTGTACCATTGTGCTTTAATTCATTTCAAATTTTGAAGGAGACTCTTGGACAAGTGTTGAAGGATAAATACATAGAAAATCAAGAAGTTGCAGTGGAACCAATGCAACAGTTAGTTCAATTTCTACAGGATCCAATATCTGATCGGTTGGATGACCTGTGTTGTCAAAGTCATTTTCCATCATCCAGCCATGGGATAAAAAGTTTTTATGATATGGATATGATAAGATAGTCAGCTACAGGGGTGTGTTCAGCAGAAACATCATTTCAAAACCCATCAGGAAAGTTGCAGCCATGGCAGGAAATGCATGAGGATGAAAATAACATAGATATAGTGCCAGAGTTTCCATCCAAAAATCAAAGAACATGTCATTTCTACCTTGATCCTATAGCTACCTATATGGAGAATTTTTTCACTATAGAGCCTCAATATTTCTATGGAAGTACTTTTGTTCTTCAAGATTGTCAAGGTCTCTATGGTAAATATCAATCATGTTTTCAACAACATCCATTATGATTTGTAGTCTTGAACCTATGGGTAAAGGATCAAGCTATGCTTTTCACTATGCTAATGAGCAGTCAAGCATTCCACTGGTCTTAGAAGCTACTTGATTGGCTTCATTGGCATTTTTGTATTATTTGATTTAACAAAATTATCAGTAGCATAGGGTAGGTAGGATAATGTGAATAAGCTCAGCATTATGAGCATCTCTTTTTCAATAGTGTTTAGCTTAATTTGGTTTCAGTTGCGAGATCAAAATAGGTATAGGTTGCAAAATAAGATTTTGGGATCAGCCCAATAGATAAAGCACCGGTCTGCATGATTCACAGGTCTGTGGTTCTTGACACCTCCTGAAAGAAGCTACCATCCCTAGGTGGAGCCTATGTTGGGGTCCTATAATTATAGGCAACTCGACTCTCTGACTGTTGATTTGGCATTTTTCTCATGATGACGAAGTCTGGTTCGGTTGATCCCATTTTCTTCCCTCCATTCTTTTCGCTCGATCCCCCATCACCTTGTTGCATCCTTCAACCACGTTGTGCCCTCACTCCCTTGTCCTATTGCCCCATTGACTACCTCTCACCCGTCACCCATCCATGAATAATAAGACTTAGGATGAACAAAAATAACAATAAAGTTAGTCAGATTAAATAAGTAATGTTAGTATAGTTAGGATAGGATTAAACTAATTAATAAATAACTAGTTAATAATTAATTAATTATTAATTAAGTTAAAAATCTAAGTTAGTAGTTAGGTTAGAATTTAATTAATTTAAATTAATTAAAAAACAATATAAAAATATAAAACAAATTAAAAAACAAAAAGAAAAATATAATACAAAGTATAATAAACACATATAATAAAACAAAATTAAAAAACACACACAAAAAAAATGTAACACATAACATAAAATATAAAATATAATATATAAAACAATAATAAAACAAATACATAAAAAAAAAATACAAAAAACGTAAGCAAACATATAATAAATTATATTAAAAAAAAAAACATAAAGAAAAACTACTCTAAGTCTTCCCACCCCCCTACCTCAACGCACACATCAAAGCCCGTATCACATCAACACAAATCTACGGCCCTTGAAAATTCTGGACCCCCCCTCACCATCCGAAGTTTAACGAGAGGGGGGGTCCGGAATGGTAGTTTACTAAAACCACCCCCCATACACGTGTCATATCATGATTCCAGTGGACCCCCCCCCCCCCCCCCCCCCCCCGGGGGGGGGGGGGGGGGCGGAATACCACTCAGCATGAAAAAAACCACTTTTTTCATATTTTCTGCCTTTTTCGCCTGTTCATCATGTCCTCGTCCGAGGCCGAATTTGGGAAAATAAAGATGGATTTTAAAAATCCGAGAGAGGTTGTTTCTCATCAAGGGCTGAAGAACAAAAACCTCTCTCATTTGTTTCAATGGAGCTACAATAAGGGAGAATAGAATCCATCTTTGAGGCCCTTTTTTCCAGATTTTCACTTTACCGTTACAGTCCTGATTTTGCGGGAGCTGTTACGGCCAGATGGGGAAACATTTGGCGAAACCGAAGGAGGTTTTTGTCCATAACATGCCCATATACAATAAAATCCATTTTCCTAGGTGTCACCGTTGAAGAGAAACACATGTCTGTTTGGACCTCTTTTTTGCAAAAAACCGGTCCGGCTTTCATGGCGGACAGTTCCAGAATTTGTGGGTTTTGTGGCTATTTTTGGCCGAGGCGGTTAAAACCGACTCTTGAAACTTGATGGGGAGACCTCTCCTATTTATAGAGATTATTTTTAATGTAAAAGGGTTGATTAGTCAGGGAACCATGATGAAGTTTTTATAAAGCAGCTCACAGAGCCAACTGTATTTTTCATCAATTCAAATAATACAGTCGCAGCAGTTAGAAGATTCTTGTGTCAAATTCATTGGTGAAGTTTTTTCTCATTGTGATCTTGTTTTCCTCTATTATCATATATGTTTGTATTCTCCATTGTTTCAAATAAATTTAAGATCAGGATTTGTGTAAAAACACCCTGTTCCCAGTTTGAAAGCAATGTCAATGTTTTCCACTAAAAGTTAAATGCAGAATTCTTTACTGCTCTATATTTAACTTGACCTATTAACATTTTTTCCCCTCTGCCATACCCCAAGATTACAAAGAATCTAGTGATTTTCCTACCTTTCCCTGTAAGGCTATCTGTAGGATTTGTTTTTTTTTTATTAAATCTCAGATTGTGACTCCATTGCCCATGGTTCCTTTTCTCTGCTCCTACCAATTAAAAAATCCAAACTCTGAACCCATTAACTAGCCTAATATTCTCTTCAAGCAAGGTTATATCAAACAGAGAGATCCCCATCTGAGTCTTGGAGGGATAGATCTAAGACTCGAAGTGGTTTTGATGTTTCTTCTGTGACTGCCTCTTCAGCCTTGGGAAAATTACAGAGTGCTAACACATTCCAAGGCTAGCGTTCCACTGAATAGGGGTAATTTCCCCTAGGTCTAGTCCTGCCGAAGTTTCTTTGGTGGAACGTCCTCTTCCTCTCAGGTGAAAAATCCTTGATCAAGCTATGTCCTATCTCTGCCCCCTGATGGGGTCTCAACATCCATCTGGTGGGCTCTTTATCCCCATGGAGGTCCGAACTGGTCATCTCCACATGTGTACCGGTCCAAATGGTACCTTTCCATCAGGCATCATCCTACACATCAAAATCTACGCTCTCCATGGACTCATCAGTCACAGGGACCATAGCAATGTCAATCACATCTCATCATCAATATTATTAAACATATGCATAAAACCCCTAATACATCAATCAATAGCTCAAAGACATTACAAAAACTTGCAATACAAGATTGGAGAAAAGAACAAGGCGTCCTATTGGGATAGTGTCCACAAGAAAAGGAGAGTTTCCAGAAATATCTCATCCAAGCCATGTAAGTGAGGTGATGTGGTTAGGGGATGTCCAAACATGTGGGTGCAGTAAGGGCCAAGGATGCATAAGTGTTACCTGTGGGTGCCTTTGTAGAAGGAGAGTTGTACCTGTCATGGATGCAGTTTTTCCAAGCCCATTCTTGCCTTTATTATTTTTATTATTGTTTTATTCTTTCATTTGCTTTTTTGGTTCAAGAACTAACCAAGGGACACTGCCTTGGCATGGTGACCAGAGTTGACAGCATTACCCACAAGTACTTTCACAGAGATGAGAAGGCTAGCTCATGATGAGAACCCCTTTCCCTTGGCCATGCAACCAAAGGTCACTTCCCTGGCATGGTAACCAGATGGTATCAATGTCATATTGTTAGGTACCCATGGACCTAATAGGATGGATCGTAATGAGACACCCCTTTCCTCTGACTAGGTCTTGTTTTGTTATTTTTATGGGTCCCTCTTGTTTCTTGCTGAGAGGCTTTTTACTGGCTTCTCGGGGATCCCTGGGTGAAGCATCTCGAGATTTTATTTCTAGGATTTTGTATTTTACCAACTACTTTTACCTTCTAGGCCTTTAGCCCCTTCTTCCCACGAGATAAGGTGCAATCTTGCAAATAGGTCAACCCAATGCCCGGACAAGGGGAATGGGATAAATGAGCAGGAGATAAGATGAAATAGTGGTGCTATGATGGGAGCAGATGATGGCTTTTTAGAAATTCCTCCAGTGGAAAACCAAGACCTATGGGCATAGGCTTGCTAGGGAACCCTGTCAATTTCCCCAAGCATGGTCAAGTGGGCTATTGTAAGATCCAAGTAGTTGTTAGAGATAAAAGGAATAACATGCATATATTTAAAGTTTTCAATGATCAAAAGTGACACATACCATGATACCTGGACCAATTACCTCATGGAGCAAGAACCTCTTCTGATATAGGTTCAAGCCAATGGTGATGGATGCTACTGCTACTGACAAGACAAAATATGATGAATGAAGAAAAGACGAGCCCTCCAGGCCATGCTCAGGTCAATCCTTCTCTCAGTATTCCACGTCTAGGACTTGTGAGCCTTGAGACATGATCTCCTAGTTATCCCTAAAAAGTGGGGATAACATCTGGATCAACTCAGGGACATGTGTTCACCGTAGAGCACATGAGAACCTCAACATCTATGGCATAACATGCAGATCTGCTCAATATCGATAGAAGTATCAATAAAAAAATTGGTGTGGTAATGCCACCCTAGCATACATAGTGATATATACTAAAATAAAGCAATCAATGAGTAAGAAGATGAAAGCAAACTTCTTACCTGTACTTACCTGTTGGCTGGAATGTTGGGTGTGGTCAAACAACCAGTGAAGGCAATGCAACAACATTCCTCAATACCTGCCTTTGTGCTTCATCATAAACCAAAATAGTGATAAATCAAGCACAAAAATGTCATGGGTTAGAATATATATCATATCATCGAAAATCTCAAAGTCTAACTCATGGAGGCGGGTGGAAGGGATAAAATTCTGCCAAGTCAATCTCTGAGGAAGGTATTTAATCCACTCCAAGAAAGGGTCATGAAAAGTCCAAGGTTCAGAAAACTCACTCAAAGCGCTTGCAAACTGGATACTTAGGACATCCTCACACTCTGAAGTCAAGTAAAGGATCAACAAAGATCTAGTAGACGACTGACAAACTATCAAGGAAAAGTTGAAAAACTGAGATAATAGACTCAAACTTGCAGTATCCAACCAACCCTTGGAGTCTAGGGTTTGCCTAAGAGGAAAATCAACATAAAAAATATACTTCCCAACTACACCTTTAATGGAAAAGCAAGGTAAAGTAATAACAGGTGGCTGGAGTAAAAAGTCATGAGAATCTTTCTTCAGGCAAACAATGTTCCTACTCCTATAAAAATCCGAGCATAGTGGTGGTTGATAGTCATCTTCATGGGGTAAATCTAAGTGCTTGGAGGAGTACTCATCAAAGGCCTCAAGGTAAGACCGAAAATCATCAGGCAAATACTGTACTTAGTCAACCTTGGGTTTTTGGGGAGCATCGGTAAAAATCTCACCTCCTTGTTGCCACTAGTCAAGAGTTCGCTGTGATAATTGCAAAGGGAAAACTTGGAGATGACTCCTTATGTCATAGATAGGATCCATATCATAACCAACTGCATCCCACCTATGTCTCCCAACATGTATGAACTCATCAAAATTAGCTATGTCAGTATCAGTATCATAACATGGAGGGTTGAAATCATTCAAAAGCTCACCCATCTCCTCCTCTTTTCTCAAATCATAAAGTAGAAAATTACCCGAATCTTGGAGAGGAGGGAAACTTACTTTTTCTTCTTATGCAGGAGTTTCTATGAATTCGGCATATTTAACATGCATTATTGTCTTATCCTCATGAGTATCCCTTTCTTCTTTGGTCATGCAGCAAGGAAGATGCTCTTCATTCAGGGAATCCATTTCTCCTTCACTCTCTGAATCACGAAACAAGGTATCATCAAAATCCTGAAAATGAAAGAAACTAACCTTATCATTTTGTTGTTTTGTAGGTGGAGAAGGCTTATGGATCGCTTCATCAAGAGGGCATGTTGATACTTCATTATTGGGTTCCAGCTCCTCAACTATTTCTTCAACAATCCCTCGTCGATCCGTGGTTTTTTCCCCTTGTTGGAGATCAATGATGAAGCTCTCAAGGGTAAACAAATTCTTTCCATTGAGAGTACTTAAGGTAAAGAGGCATCCTATATCAAACAAGGATATATTCTCCTCAATCACTACAACCATGTAGTAATATTCATCGAGCATCCTTGAGGTTGGTTTATCAAGAGGGAAACTCAAATATCCCAAAATTGCACGAGTAAAGAGATGGACCAAGTACCTCTCCTCGGGATGATGACTCTCATAAATCTGGTATAGCATGTTCTCAAATTTAATCTGGAAGTCTCTAACAGTTTCATCCTCAGCTTGCTTTATATGCTCGAGTTCTTTTAATAGTGTTGGGATCTCTTCTAGTTGGATACCCCATTCCTCGAGAAAGGTTTTCTCAAATTTCTCCATAGTCATGATGCTGGCATCAGGGAGGTTGTCATACCATTCTTTGGCATTGTGAGAAAGAGTGGTAGAGAAAAGTTTCATGACCACGTCTTTAGCATAATCATCATCCGGGTAGGATAGGAAGAAATTCTAGAAGTTTCTCATGTGATAGTCAGCTCTCTCTATCTATCACCACTAGTGAATCCAGAGAGAAAATTTATGTATTCAAAGGGCATTTGTTGAGGGTACCCCGGGATGTTACTCATGTCTAAAGGCTTGTATTTCCCAGGATCCCATTGTGAAGTCATTGTTGGCTTCATCATCAGTGGAGTCGCTAGATAGTCTTCTTCAAACTATCAAAGAAATAGGGAAAAAACCCTAGTGGAGTCGCTAGGTAAGCTTGTAAGATAAAGTTCCGAGGCAAGGCTTACCAAAAAGATTTATTGTCTAAGGAGAATGGACTCAGTGTTCCCTGGCAACAACACCAAAATTTTATTGCACAATTTGTAGCTAGGAAGAAAGGCTAAATGATAGAGGGCCAAACTGGCGTAACAGGAACCTATCCCACCCAATGTCACCACGATGGGAAGGTTATTTCTCTTTAGGGAGGTGAGGCCCAGGGGAGACGTCCCCAGTGACATAGGGTTTTGAAGAGGCATAAGGCTAATAAGACCAAGATAAGGTTTCCCCCCTTCACAAGTCACCACCCAAACAAAAAGTCCTACCTAAACAACCAATAATAAAGTAAATCCCCAATGAAGAACACCTGCCTGGAACAAGACAACAACAAAAAGGATATATGCAAGCTATATATCAATGGGTTAGTACTTCATAAGACTATGTGATAAATATATATAAGCAATTTAGCAATAAATGTTGATGAATTCGATGTTTATCAATAGCATATGAAAAGATATAACACTTCACCAATAAATATTGGAACAATGTGGCATTCAATGTAACCAATCAACACTTCATTAATAAATGCTTTAAACCACCATTCAATTGCTCATAAAGTAAAACGTTGTTGTATTAAATATGAAATATTCAATAATGATGTCAGCAACTTAGGGTTAGTAGGGTTAGCTAGAGCTATGGTTAGTGTATTTAGGGTTTCAATTCAAAAGGTTTGAGAGTGTTTATATCAAGTTCTACTTAAACTTTTGAGGACTCAAATCAGTTCCTTAGGGTTTAATGGAGTCATAAGTGAAGGATGCAAGAGTTGAAGGGGGTGAGATTTTAAAGGACTAGAGGGATAAGTTTTGAAGTGATACTAAAAAAGGGCTTCAAAATCGTAACCCTAGGGGAGAGAGGCCCACTCTGGTGTTGCTAAAGCAAGGCCTCGTTCTCTCTCCTCCTTCGCGGTAAACAACTAGCTCAAATGAAATACAAAATCAAGACAAGAGGACTTAAAGAGGGAGAGTGTTTCTAAGGCAAGGCTCTTTCATCAAACCCTAAAAGAAAACGGCCCTAGGTGTAGATGACCTAGGCCTGGGACGTCCTCTTCTTCTTGAAGTCAAAATGGTATGACTAGCTAGAGGGAGGAAGAAAAAGGAGTGTAGCTATGGCTAGGCTCTCTTCTTCTTCTTCAATGGCTAAAATCTTTTCTATCAGGGGACATGAGACAAGGACCTACTTGTGTGCTTTTCACCTCGGGTTTTGATTCAGCAAATTATAAATACATGCAAGAAAATAAGACTGCAACCATTCATTTAAGAAGTTTTGCAGAAAAATACTTACAATTCATCAAAAATAACCATGCAAACCCTAGTTGTAACACCTTCCTTCAAGAAAAACACCATAGAATGCCAAAAATCTCTTCCTTCAACAAGTGCACCTTCCTCAAATCAACCAATAACCCAAATAGGGCGCAAAAATCATACCTCACTAATGAGTGAGTAAGTTGTGATAAAATGAGGATCAAAATCTTCAATATATACTCTATCAATGACCTAATTTTACTTTTTAGGTCATAAAAAGGCCGAAAAGGCCATAATGTCAAAATCATACTGTTTTTACATTAAATTCTAAGTAAAAACCCTAATTAAGAAGAAAAGAGAGTAAATTCCCCTTTCTAGGGAAAATGAGACATCTAGGAGCAAAACGTTAGCCCCCCAGGGGCCTCTCCAACATGCCACATGTGCCACTGCTGCCCAATCTACCTCCAAAAGCATCCATGAAGTTGGATGACATCATGGTGAAGATGGGGACATCCTAATCCTTCCAGGGCTAGCGTTCCACTGAATAGGGGTCATTCCCCCTAGGTCTAGTCCTGTCGGAGTGTCTCTGGTGGAACATCTTCTTCCTCTCAGGTGAAAAACCCATGATCAAGCTATGTCCTATCTCTTCCCCCTGATGGGGTCTCAACATCCATATGGTGGGATATTCAGCCCCATGGAGGTCCAAACTGGTCATCTCCCCATGTGTACCGGTCCAAATGGTACCTGTCCGTCGGGCATGGTCCTGCACATCAAAAGTTATGCCCTCCATGGGCTCATTAGTCACAGGGATCATAGCAATGTCAATCACATATCATCATCAATATTATTAAACATATGCATAAAACCCCTAATACATCATTCAATATCTCAAAGACATTGCAGTACAAGATTGGAGAAAAGTACAAGGTGTCCTATTGGGCTAGTGTCCACAAGAAAAGGAGAGTTTCCAGAAAGATCTCATCCAAGCCATGTAAGTGAGGTGATGTGGTTAGGGGATGTCCAAACATGTGGGTGCAGTAAGGGCCAAGGATGCATAAGTGTTACCTATGGGTGCCTTTGTAGAAGGCGAGTTGTACCTGTCATGGATGCATTTTTTCCAAGCCCATTCTTGCCTTTATTCATTTTATTCTTGTTTTATTCTTTCATGTGTTTTTTTGTTCAAGAACTAACCAGGGGACACTGCCTTGGCATGGTGACCAAAGCTGACAGTGTTACCCACAAGTACTTTCACAGAGATGAGAAGGTTGGCTCGTGATGAGATCCCTTTTCCCTTGGCCATGCAACAAAAGGTCACTTCCCTGGCATGGTAACCAGATGGTGGCAATGTCATACTGTTAGGTACCTATGAACCTAATAGGCTGGCTCGTGATGAGACCCCTATCCTCTGACTAGGTCTTGTTTGTTATTTTATGGGTCCCTCTTGTTTCTTGCCGAGAGTCCTTTTATTGCCTTCTTGGGGATCCTTGGGTGAAGAATATCGAGGTTTTATCTCTAGGATTTTGTCTTTCACCAGCTTATTTTACCTTCTGGGCCTTTAGCCCCTTCTTCCCATGAGATAAGGTGCAATCCTACAAATAGGTCAACCCAATGCCTAGACAAGGGGAATAGGATAGATGAGCAGGTGATAAGATGAAACAATGGTGCTATGATGGGAGCGGACGATGGATTTTCAGAAATCCCTCCAGTGGCAAACCATAACCTATGGGCACAGGCTTTCTAGGGCACCCAATCAATTTCCCCAAGCATGGTCATGTAGGCTAATGTAAGATCCAAGCAGTTGTTAGAGATAAAAGGAATTAGATGCATATATTTAAAGGTTTCAATGATCAAAAGTGACACATACCACGATACCTGGACCAATTACCTCATGGAGCAAGAACCTCTTCTGATACAAGACCAAGCCGATGGTGATGGATGTTGTTGCTGCTGACAAGACAAAGCTAATGGAATAAGAAAAGGATGGGCCCTCCAAGGCCATGCTCATGTCAATCCTGCTCTCGATACTCCATGTCTAGGACCTATGGGCCTCGAGACATGATCTCTTAGCTATCCCTAAAAAGTGGGGATAATAGATATAACACTTAATAAGTCTCTAGCTTAAGCCTATTGGGCCTCATCATCAACTTAACTAGATCTCATGCATGCTTAGTTTACTTCAAAGTTAAATATTTTCTTTTACATGCTTAGATCTATAATCTTTAATGTTTAAGTTGCTTAAATAAGTGAATGGTGTTCTTTTTTATTGCATAAATCTCTTTAAGGATATTTTCCATATGCTCTAAGTACCTTCATTTATAAGTTCATAAGTAGGCAGACTTAAATGTTTTTTCTTCCTCATACTTAATACTCATGTCTTAATACTCTTGAACATAGCATAAATGTGAGTTATCTCTTTTCCATTGATAGGCAAGTTGTTCTTGCCCTTGTTGTTTTATTTCATTACTTTGCAAGTTATCTAATTGTGAAATCAAATGACTTGCTCTCACATAGCATATATGTGTTAATGATCTTAATCTCATAAACTTAATCAACACATTTTAAAGGCTGAAGTGAGTTTCGACCAAGTCACTAAATCACTCTTAAAAAGTGTCATAAAATCCTTAAAACACTCCTAAAAGTCTACCTAACTTATATAATAACTTAATAGACTCTTTAGGGTACCTTAGACCACCATCTTCACCATCTAAAACAAGACTACTCAACAGAATGTGTCCTCTCCAGGAGTACTCTTGTCTTAGGACTGACTAAGAAATATAGGGTTAGCCTCGTTGCTATACTATCTTGAGCATCCAACAATTATTTAGCAATAGGGGGAGGAGGCTTTGGTGAAAGCTTAATAAAACTTAACAATCTTAAGAAAGCTTAACAACTTAACCTTGGGCTTAATATAATAAATACCTTGAGGGTTTAATAACTAAGAGTGAGTCATCTTCATAACACTTGTGCTTAAATCTTTAAATCCTCTTTGTTGATGTGGTAATATGTTGATGATAATCTTGTAAATTTTATGTGATGCTTTAATCTCTTTATATCCTGCACAAACACAAAGTAATTAAAGTGGTTATCTTGCTTGTTGTATTTTAGCATCCTTTGAATTGTAAATCTTGTGTCTAATATTTATTTGATCAAGTTACTCTTTTGTAAGTAATATTGTAATCTATTTGTAACGAACAACCCCTAAACTTAGTTGACCCCAAGCCCAATCTTTAGGCACTAGTATTAGTTGCCCTAGGAAAAGGTTTTCTTTACATGCTAACCCTTGCACCTTGCATTGCTGCCTTAGCATCTTAGGTTAGAATCCCCCCAAGCCTTAACAAATTAAAACTAACTCCTAGAACTTAACTCTAAAACTAATCTAGAAACTAGGGACTACCCCCCTTGGCTTCCCTAGGAGTGAGCCTAGACGGAAGAGGTTCTGGTCAAAGTGATAGCATGGGCTATGAACCTAGGCATTGTGCCTCCAAGGACACACTAAGTGATTTAGACTTAGCTCACGTTTGTAAGTGTGTATAAGGACGGCAATAGGGCCTTGCCATTGCAACAACCTAGTTTTATTTGCTTCATCTTAGCCGTTTTTGCTTCATCTTTGAGTTAAAGAGGGAGGGAATTCTACTAAGGCCTAGGGTTACCTACACCTTAGTAGCTAGTTTCCCCTAGGGTTTGATATTTGGAGCCTTGGGTTACCAACACTCCATCTATTTATCCCTCTTGTCTTTGACTCTCCTATTATCATTTTCCTTCAACACTTGCTACCATATCATTGACTCCATTTGCCCTAAAGCACTAGTCTAAATATTCTTATTGAGTGATTGATCAAAACAGCCATCAAAACCTATACCTTGAGCTTCCTACTAACCATTTCTAACATTAGAATATCCCAACCTACTAACATTATTGTTGTTGTTACTAAAGTAAGCTACAACCATACATTGCAGCATTAAAATATTCTAAAAGCAATTGAAAATGACGATTTATGCATTGCCTTGTTTGCTTCTAATAAATGCTAGTATTATGATATTAATGGTTGATGATTCTTAGTCATTTTGAAGTTGTTTCAAGGCACTTATTGTGAAGTATTGCCTCATAAACATTGTTGTTGTAATTTTCTGTTTACTTCATCATTATCAGCGAATTGTTTTATTTGAGAAAGTCCATGGTTTTATGAAGTACTAACCATCAAGTTGTACTTGCAATATATATAGTTTATTGTTGCTTTGTTCTGGGTAGGTACACCTTGATACATTATCATTTCATTGGTTATAAAACTAGACTTTATAATCAATGGTGAATTGTGAGAGGGGATATTTTATTAGCCATTTTGACCTTGCCTTCTCAAACCCCCAGGTCACTGGGGACATCTCCCCTGGGCCTACAACACTAGATAGAAAGAGGAATCCTATTGAGGTGACAATGATGGGATAACCTCAAGTTACACCAATTTTCTTTCCTTTTACCTTTCCTTCTATCAAATTACAAATTGTGCGATAACACCTCCCTCATTTATGTCTTGAGCAATTGTTATGTTCCACAAAGAATGTGTATATTCTGCCTGTTAGCATTTTTCATTTTTTTTACAGGGTCGGGCTTTGCCCAACCTACAACTTGTGCGATAAAAAACCCTAGATCATAAACAAGAGACTCCATAACCCAATAGATAATGCACTAATCTACTTGCATTGGAGATTGAATATTATGTATTGGTAAGCGTGATATTGAGGAGATTGAATTGTCTAAGTTTGAAATTTGACTTTACATGCTTTAAGCTACGTTGTGACCTAAGGGAGTCTTGATTAGCCAAGTGATCTCATTGTTGTTATAACATTTATGCTACTACCAATAGCACTACAACGAACTCATCTTTATCTTACTCTTTACTCGCTTTTCTACCGCTAAAATTCACTTGCAAGATGCCATAATTTTGTTTTTCACATAAACTGGTAAATTTTTCTATTAAAAAGGTGTGATCAAGACCACTGAGTTACAAAATAGAGTTTCAAAATTACACATCTTTTCCAAAAAAGGCTAAACTAAGCATGATTTCCAGCAAGACACTAGGATTGTCTTATGCTTGTTCCAAATTCTAACACTACTGCACCTATGAACTATATATAAGCGGTAAAATGCACCCAAAACACAAACATAGAGGCAAAACATGTATTATTATTTTTAAAAAGAAAGTTGCTACTAGTTCCATCCTAGGATCCAGGAGTCCTGTTGATATGTTCCTCTTCCACTGGTTCATTAAGGTTCGGAATTGGAGCCATCGAAGTTGTTGAGGCCAAGCAAGTACTGTCTACAGATGGTTGCAAATCTCTAACTCATTCACTCTATTCCAATCGCCACTGCAAATCATCGTTCTGGCTTTTGATAGCATCCAATTCATTGAACAATTGCCTAATTAAGGATCGATGTTGGGCTAGGGTTTCCAAGGAAAAGGAGACGGTTGAGTTGAGAGAACGGAGTCAGATGAACATTCACTATTGATTTTTAGAGTCGTTGACATCCATTTCACCAACTTTACCATGAGTTGGCTCCTGAGGTTCCATTCTACATGCATGCATTGAATTCACCACTTCATAGAGTGGAGGGGATGGGAAACCAAAAGGCTGGAGTGAATGCCTTCGAATAAGACCATGAAGGGGCTCTGTTCCAAGATCACAGGGGGCTTGGCTGACCACAATGAGACTAGGAGACAAATTATCAAACTAGACTAGCAAGAAATGAATTAAAAGGGCATAATTCATTCCCAATTTTGCCTTTCCATCACCTTTTATGCCCATCATTACAATATCTGGTGTACTGCACCGATCAATGCTTCACGAAGAAGGAGCGTTTTAGGAAGCGAGAGCGTGGGAAGCATCAATTTCCAAAAATCGTTGGAAGCGAAGCGTCCTAGAAGCATCTATTATATATATATATATATATATATATATATATATATATATATATTGTTATAACCCTATAATTCATAAGATCATTTGTTGACTGGAAAATTTTCACTCTGGGTGTATAGGTTTGCAAATAATATTTCATCTTTGCAAATTATTTTCAAGGGAAGCAGTGCACCAAACCCTCAAAAAGTCATTAAGCCTAAGTTTTGCTTCATATACTGCATTTGTGCCTGGAGAATAAAGAACGCGCTTAGATCGACGGTCGATCTAGCGGTGCGTAGATCAACGACTGACAGTGGATTCTGGACCCCCTCAATTTTTATATTTTTAACGGTGGTGGGGGGGCGGGGGGGGGTGTCTGGAATGGTGATTAAAAAGTGCGCATAGATCTATGGTTTTCATGGAGGCATGCAGATGGACGGTCTATAGGCGATTCTAGACCCCCCCGATCGTTCTGCCTTTAACGATGGGGGGGGTCCGGAATAAGGAGGGTTTTTTCGGCGGGCCCTATCTATACATGTCATCCATCCATTGCATCAGGCCTCCTTCGCTCCATGCTACATCCTTCATTCACGCTGCACCTATCAATTCCTCACCCTTCATTCATTCACCCCTTCGCAAATCTTACCCCTCCATGAATAAACAGGCTTAGGATAAAAACATTAGGTTAATAGTCATGATTAAACCTATTAATAATAAATTAATTATTAATTAATTAATAATTGAGTTAGCATGTTAGTAATTAATCAATTGTTAATTAGTTAGTTTAGTAACTAGGTTAGTTTTTATTAATTAATGTTAAATAAAACAATATTAAAATAAAAACATAAAAAAACCAAACATTGAATAAATATGTTAAAAAATTAAAACAAACATAATAAAATATATAACAAAAAAGTAATAAAACAAATTAAAAATATAAAAAAAAAAACAAAATATAAAAAACATAAAACATAAAACATAAAACAAAATACATTAAAACAAAAACCAAACGAAACTAAAATCAAAATAAAAAAATATAATAATTAAATAAAACATAAAAAAAAATAAAAAATAAAAACAAAATTACAAACTAAACTATCCTAAGTCTACCCCACGCACATCATTCATACATCACATCCCCAACTCCCACTCACATCAAATCCCACACGAAATCATAAACCAAATCGATGGCCATTAAAAATTCCAGACCCCCCCTCACTATCCGGAGTTTAACAAGAGGGGGGGGGTCCGGAATAGTTGTTTTCCAATACCACCCCCCATCCACGTGTCACCTCCCTATTCCAGCGGACCCCCCCCCC